>PVJL010000910.1:59892-322991 GCA_004026885.1 Lyroderma lyra
TGGTTTTGATTTGCATTTCCCTGAGAGCTAATGAGGATGAGCATTTTTTCATATGTCTGTTGGCCATTTGTATTTCCTCATGGGAGAAGTGTCTGTTTAGTTCTTCTGCCCACTTTTTAATTGGGTTGTTTGTTTTTTTGTTGTTAAGTCTTATTAGTTCTTTATATATTTTAGATATTAGACCCTTATCTGATGCGTTGTTCGCAAATATTTTCTCCCATTCAGTTGGCTAACTCTTTGCTGTGCTGATGGTTTCTTTTGCTGTGCAGAAGCTTTTTAGTTTGATATAGTCCCATTCATTTATTTTTGCTTTTACTTCCCTTGCCTTTGATGTCAAGTTCATGAAGTCTTCCTTGAGCCCTAGGTCTATAAGTTTAGTACCTATGTTTTCTTCTATACAGTTTATTGTTTTGGGTCTTACATGAAGGTCTTTAATCCATTTTGAGTTAATTTTTGTTTATAGAGTTCACAGCTCAGATTTGTTCTTTTGCATACGCTTTTCCAACTTTCCCAGCACCACCTAGTGAAGAGGCTGTCTTTTCCCCATTGCATAATTTTGCTCTTTTATCAAAAATTATTTGTCCATATATTTGTAGATTTATTTCTGGGTTTTCAGTTCTGTTCCATTGGTTGATGTTTTTGTTTATGCCAATACCAAGCTATTTTGATTATTGATGCTTTGTAATATAAATAGAAGTCAGGGAGTGTAATGCCACCAGCCTTATTCTTTTTATATAGTATTGCTTTGGCAATTCAAGGTCTTTTATGGTTCCATAGAAATCTGATAATTCTTTTATCTATTTTGTGAAAGTATGTTTGTGGGGTTTTGATAGGTATTGCATTAAATCTGTAGATTGCTTTGGGCAAAACGGCCATTTTAACCATGTTAAGTCTTCCTATTCTTTGTGTTTGCTCAATTTCTTTCAAAAATGCCTTATAGTTTTCCATGTATAAGTCTGTAACATTCTTTGTTAATTCCCAGATAGTTCATTCTTTTTGTTGTGATAGCAAAAAGAATTGACTCCTTCATTTCTTTTTCTGAAGATTCGTTGTTTGTATACAGGAATGCTATTGATTTTTGTACATTGATTTTGTATCCTGCAACTTTACTGTACTCATTTATTGTTTCTAATAGTTTCCTGGTGGAATCTTTGGAATTTTCTATATGAAGGATCGTGTCTTCTGCAAATAGTAACTCTTCTTTCTTAATTCCTTTCTATTGCCTGATTGCCGTGGCTAGAACTTCCAGTACTATATTGAATAGCAGTGGTGACAGGGGGCATCCCTGTCTTGTTCCTGATTTCAGAGGAATAGGCTTCAGCTTTTCCCCATTCAGTATGATGTTAGCTGAGGGCTTGTCATATATGGCCTTTATTATGTTAAGATACTTTCCTTCTATACTCGTTTTATTCAGTGTTTTGATCATAAATGGATGCTGTATTTTGTCAAATTCTTTTTCTGCATCAATTTATATGACCATGTGGTCTTTATCTCTTACTTTATTTATGTGGTATATCACATTGATTGATTTTCTTATGTTTGAACCATCCTTGTGCTCCCAGGATGAATCCCACTTGATCATGATGTATGATCTTTTTGATGCATTGTTGTATTCTGTTTGCTAATATTTTGTTCAGGATTTTTGCATCTGTGTTCATCAGAGATATTGGTCTATAGTTTTCTTTTTTGTGTGTTATCTTTACCAGGTTTTGGTATTAGAGTAATGTTGGCCTTATAAAATGAGTTAGGAAGTATTGCTTCCTCTTCAATTTTTTGGAAGAGTCTGAGGAGGATAGGCATTAATTCTTCTTTGAATGCTAGGTAGAACTCCTTGGTGAGACTACCTGGTCTGAGGTTTTTGTCTCTAGGGTGATTATGCATAGTCATTTTAATCTCTTTGCTATTGATTGGTTTATTTAGATTATCCAGTTCTTCTTGGTTCACTCTAGGTAGGCTGTAAGTTTCTACTTGTCCATTTCTTCTAGATTGTTAAATTTAGTGGCATAAAGCTCTTCATATTATTTTCTTATAATCCTTTGCATTTCTGTGGTATCAGTGGTAATTTTCCCCTTTCATTTCTAATTTTGGATATTTATGTCCTTTCCTTTCATCCTTTGATTAGTCTAGCCAGGGGTTTGTCAATTTTGTTGACTTTCTCAAAGAACCAGCTCTTTGTAATATTAATTTTTTCTATCGTCCTTCTGTTCTCTTATTTGTTTAGCTCTGCTATAATTTTTATTATTTCTTTCCTTCTGCTAACTTTGGGTTTTGTCTGCTCTTCTTTTTCTAGTTCTTTAAGATGAGATGCTAAGATGTTTGCTTGTGATTTTTCTCATTTCTTAAGATAGGTGTGTAATGATATAAATTTCCCTCTTATTACTGCTTTCACTATGTCCCAATAATTTTGATATGTTGTATTTTCATTGTCATTATTTTCTATATATTTTTAATCTCTTCTTTTATTTGTTGCTTTATCCAGTCATTTTCAAATAAAATGTTGTTTAATCTCCATGTATATGTGGTTTTTTCTGCTTTCCTTTTACAGTTGATCTCCAATTGTGTTCACGGACTTCCTTTCTTAGGTCATTGACCTCAGCTATGATGTTCTGCCAGTATGTTTTCACTTCTTTCAGAGCCTTTAGAACAGCTACTTTAAATTCTCTGTCACTTAGTTCAGAAATGTCTAGGTCTATGAGATCCTTTTCTGGAGATTTTTCATCTTCTCTCTGAGCAGCTTTAGATCCTAAGGTACTCGTTTTTCCACTATGTACTTCTTCTTTGACATGAGGGCTTTATATTCAGCAGAGCCCAGGAGCTCTTTTCTTCTCTGATTAATATTTTTGTGATGGCTTTCTGTAGGGCAGACACTAGGTGGCACTGAGGGCCAAGTTTTGGAGAGAGGGGAGGTGTTTAAGCTTTATCTCTGGCCTTCAGCCACATTTGGAGGCAGAGGTTGCCTTTCCGTGGTCCCTCTGTTTCCTGCAGTTTGTTGGGGAGGCTGTAGGAGAGGGAAGAGGCCAACGAAATGTGTGCTGGAGCAGCTCCACCTCCGGCCCTTGCTGGGGAAGCTGGGGGATGCAGGCAGGGGCCACTCTTGCTGCCTGGGCTGAATGCTATCAAATCCGCCTTTCTTCCCAGGCATGCTCCTGTGACCAACCGTCTGGGGCCGACTCTGCAGGCATGCACCTCAAGAGGGCACCAGATATGCACGAACCATGGGTCCAAAGCCACGGGCCTCATGTCACGGGTTGCACGAAGGCAGCCAGTATGCCTCCGCTGTGGGCTAGGAACCACGGCACTGTGGAGGAGCTGTGTGTGCCTGTGAGGTGGGCCACAGGGGCACCAGGAGCTGAGGTGCTGTCTCTGGGGTCCCACCTCAGCCTGTGGCTGTCCTGAGTCCTTGCTCAGCCCTTTTGTTACTCAAGAGCTTCAGAGGCTGGCCCTCAAGCTCTGTCCCCAACATGCTGTTCTAAGGCCCAGTTCCCACACTGTCTCCCACTGTTCTGCCACTCGGCTTTCACTCTTGTCACCTCTTGGCTTCCCCACTCCCATGTACTGTGTTGCTCCCAGATAGTCAGCAGCAATGGAGTCCTATTGTGATCTGTCTCTGCTCCCTCCTTGTCTCCTGCTCACCCCCTTCTCTCCAACCTTCAGGTGTTTTCTTGCGATGCATGAATTTCTCAGCTGTCACTGTGTCACTCAGGGTCCTCCTTCTTGGCTCCTAGATGGCCATTCAATTGTGTTTTCTGGGAGAGACTTTATGGACCTCTTCCATGGTTGCCATCTTGCCCTCTCTCCTATTAAATTTATTGAGGTGACATTGGTTAGTAAAATTATGTAGGTTTCAATATATAATTCTATAATAAACCATCTATATATTGTTTTGTGTGTTATCCTTTCTTTCTGCTGACCTTCTCCTGCCATTTAAAAAATGTCCATTCACTTCTTTTTTCTGCAATCTGTTAACTCTTGCTACCCTTTCTCATTCTTCCCAGAATGCTTTTTTTCCCCTCCACTGTTAAAGGAAAAAAACATTATTTAATGATACTTTGTTGAAGAGCATAAGGCAGATTTTATATTCAGGGGGACTACTGCAATGGGGGTTTTGCAGTAAGCAAGAAAAATCAGGCTCAATTACAAATACAACAAGGACAAGCAGAGATTTAGAGCTAAGGGTCAGGGTTAGTGGATGGGAAATTATTAAGGGGCAACATCAGGGTAAAGGGGATTCTTGCTAGGCTGATTCAAGAGTATTCTTGCAGAGGACAGGCCAGAGGATCAAATACCAAGGGTAGCAGAATGGGAATATTAAGGGTGTGGGATCTTCACTAACCTGACCCAGCAGAATTCTTGCTAACACTGGATTAAACAGGCCAGAGACAATGTTTGGACTTAGAGGAGGCTGACTTAAGTCAAAGAGAGAGTCTTATCATCACCTAAAATAAAGCAAATGTTCTGCAAACTCTGTTTTCTGGTTGCCACAGGAAAGGCACTCTCCATCAAATTCTCTTGCCCATATAAACCTTTGCACAGTCTTAAATATCTGAGAAATCTACAGATGAATCAGAGTCCTGAATAAAACTGCTGTTCCTAACAAGGAGCAGGTGTCTTATTTCTGTTTTCTGTCACATTATTTCAGCAGAAACTTAGAATCATCTTTAATCTTTATTGCCCTTCTTATTAAATTTATTAACCATTTCTCCATATTCTACCACCAAAATATGTCCCAAATATTATGCTCATGTGCCACAGTCATCATTTTATATCACCTTGCCATTTCTTTTCCTTGGATTCCTGTAGCAGTCTTTCACCTCTTATCTTATTCCCTTCTACTCTCTACAAACTTTTCACACACAGGTGGGGTAAATCGCATTTTGTAAAACAAACACTGAATAACGTCATTAGGGAAAAAAAAAAACCTTCATTGGACTTTACATTGTACTTATCATACAATCCAACTCCTTGCTTCAGTCTATAAATCTGTGCATGACCTGACTCCACCTTGCTCTTTAACTTTTCTTGTTCTGATTTTCTTTTAGTTCACTTTGGTTAACCTACCATGTGTTTTTCTTCTTTTTCTTTTGGGTCTCAGGGTAAATATTTCTTAGTTAGCAAACATCCCCAGAGCAGACTGTGCTTTTCTTTCTCTTAGCTCTTCGTTTGTTCCCTTCATAGCACTTATTAAACTTGAATATGTTTTATCTGTCTTTTAACTTGATTTTTGGCTACCTCTCCCAGAAACAATGAGTTCCATAAACACTAGCACCTATATGTATTGTTCTTCATTGTATTCCTACTATCTAAAATATTGTCTGACATGTGGTTGATACCCAATGACTATTTTTTGAGTGAGTGAGTATCTCCAAGGCAATTCCTCAGAGTCCCTTAGAGAGGCATTTCTAGTAAGAGTACAGTAGTCCTTTTAAAAACCTTATTGCCTTTGGTTTCAAAGTGATTTAAAATTATTTTTAATAAATATCATATTCTGCACTCAATTTCTCCCACCATATTCAAATTAAGCTCATTAATAAGTATTGGTCATGAATGAGGTACAGATGGCATGAGTAAATCAAGAGGTATGTGTCCAAAGAAGTCAATTTTTACAAAAGTAATAAAGCCTATTTTCTATGTTGTGGCACAATTTGCCAACAAATAAAAAGATGACTATTTGGGTAAATAAAATGGAAGTTCTGTGTTTACTGTTATAACCAGAGTTACCTGAGTTCCACACTAACCCAAGAATGAAGTAGACTTGCCTCTCTACAAACTCAAATGCCATTAGGAGTGAGCCTGCCCTGAGGTTATCTGTTCCTGCGCAGTTCATGCCAGAGGTAATGATCAGTCATGAGGTGTGGCCAACACAGACCTTAAAATGCTTTGCAAGGCCAAGACAGCTGGCTGAGGCCATTTGGCCTCTGACAGAAGAATTGGCAGGTGCCTGTGACACACACAGTGGATTACTGTCCCTTGCCCAAAATAAATTAAATGTTGATCAGCATTTCTCTTGGGTTAATCCTGAAATTGGATCTGTGATCATGTCATCAAATATCCATCACAAGAAAATCCAAATTACGTAACCTGCCCCACTCGGGAAGGCTCAGTCACGTACACATTCACAGCAAACTGCTTGGACAAGCTTCAGCAGCTGCTTGTCCTAAAGAGATGAACACAGAGTTCATACTTGTAAACTAAAATGAGGCTATAACACAGTATAATGGAGGGAAAAATTAGATGTGCAATCAAAGCTATATTCATTTTAAATGAAATCTCAAGTTCTTTGCCAGGCCATGGCATTTCTATTAATGAAATAGATAGCCCTTATATTCACTTGAACACCATTGTGGGTTTGGGGAATCCTGGGAAGGAGTTTGATTGCAGCAGCAAAGGGAAGATCAAATTGTTCTGCCAAATAAACTGAGCAGAATTTGAAAGGACAGAGTCTAGAGAAATTGAAGAAGAGAGATGAGAGAGAAGGGGAAGAAAGAAGAAATAAAAAATAAATGATGAGGAATTAGTGAAAAACCTCAAGGGGTAAAGTAGTTAAAAGATTTTAAAGAATATTTAATATAAAATTTCAAGTTTTTAAAAAAATTTTTGCAAGATAAACTTCTTCCATCTTCTAAAACTTTAGTAAAGTATACTACAGTTTCTCTCTCTCTCTCTCTCTCTCTCTCTCTCTCTCTCTGAATCAGACAAAGTTCCAACTCCATTTACATTCCATGTATCATCACATGGAACAAGAGAAGCATGCTTAGGACAGCAAAATGATCCATTACCTGGGTTAATTAAGTGGAAATAAATCCCAGAGCCAGAGGTAATGGTTAGAACACAATTCAATCCCTCTCTAATTTGACAATTATTTCTAAATCATTCCAAACTTGAAGAGAATTTAAAGACAAGAAAACACCTTCTATACTATAGTTAAGATGTGAAAGGGCTGCTAGCAAGCAGAGAGAAAGGGATCCTGAGAGCTTTCTCAGTAACTAATGCTGGCCATGTTTGGAGGAATATAGTACAAAGTTGAAACTTCTCAAACACATAAGTAAAAAAAAAAGAGATCATTGCAGGAAGGGAGATTAATGAATTTCTACAAAAACATCATTGAAAGTCCATATCTAAGCAAGAAGCCATTTTAGTAGAGACTCATTTGGGATGTGGGTAGGATGAATGTAGTAACAGAATAATGAGAGCAGAGGACTCAAACAGGAGTAGAATGGAGACAAAGGCCTTAGAAACATCTGACTGCGGGCTTCGGGGTCTTAATGAATTTTTTTGTGTGTCAAGTAACTGGGATTTAATCTGATAGTGAAGGTACATAATTTGAGTGTGTTGTATTCATTAAGGTAAACTATACAGTAAACCTGGTACATGAGCTGATTCACATTCAACTAATTCTCTGCCTCTTTTTTGAAGTCCTGATTTTCTCAAGTTTTTCAAAACATAATGTAGAACCAATCTGGACTGAGAGACCACAATCTGACAATTCTTCATCTGATTCTGGAATCCAGAGAAGGGAAATCAGGTTAATTTACATTGCTCACAAGTACTATACCAATAAGATTCATTTTTATAGAGGTTTTACATGTGATGCCAAGTAGGTGCGAACATTGGAAGAGAACAAGTCCAGGAAGTACTTCAATATAGTACTTATCCAAGAGTTTTTCTGTCTCATAAACAGTAAAATAATAAAAAAAGATTACATGGTGGCATGTAGCAACATAAAGGGAATCTTAGAGATTGATGCCTTACGTAAAACCCTTGCAACTCAGACAGAGGTTCATTATTAAAATATTCATAAAAACAGAATTAGGATGCTTCTTTTGAAGCATCATCTCACAGAAAAATTGATTGAGCAATTGAATATAAAAAAGGATGCGATTCAATAATTGCCCCACATTAAAAAAAACAAGTATTTTTTTACTCAGGTAATGAAACAACAGTAACAACAAAAACCAGAGAACTCTTGATACACAGGGACCAATTCAGTGTTTCACAATAATTCATACATATGTCCTTGTTATGGTTCTAAGTGAGTTCTTCTCTTCTATCACCATGGAAATTGACATCAAATCATTTTCAATACATTTTTAAAAGGAGAAGGAACGCTTCTAACACATAATAGAGGTGTTCATACCATATAATGAAATTGACCACTGGACTGAAGGAAATCTACCTGTTGATAAATGGTATTTTTAAAAATCTTTTTTTATTCCTTAAAAGCAAAATGCAGTGCCTTGCTTTATAGAAAAACCTACTCAACAACTCTATAAGAAGTTATGAGTGAGAAAAGCTAGTTCAAGTTTAGCTCTCACATTTGAGGGTTAGGTAGGGAGATGAAAAACATTTCAATTTTAGTTTCTTTTTATCTAAAAGGAAAGGAAAAAGGATATACTGGCTTCAAATGTAACTGAATAGAGTAGATGAATTAATCTATGTTTTATACGCGTGCGGTTACAAAGAAGTGTGTGAAGAGGAAGATCAAAATGCCCCTGGTTGATGAACACCTGAGATTTTCTGAATAAAGAAAATATTAACATTTAGATGCAATCCTAACCAACTAGCTGCTTAAATGGTACGATTAGATGGTGCTTTTCTGGAAGGGCAGTGAAGAAGCTGACTCTCCACAGATTCTTTTAATTTGTCCCCTTCTTCCAATCAGAAGCCCTGAAATTGTGAAATTTATTCTATCATTTCCAGAAGTCCGATGGAAAGGGACTTTCCCAATGATCCTTTATAACATGTAACAGGTCACAGATTAATACCCCGAGAACTGACCCCTTTTTGTGTGTCTACCTCAGTCATTATCCACAGAATATTCTATTTCCCCGGGTTACTGCCATGGCCAGTCCTGCTGTACTGAAACTTTGAATCGGGCTGTTGATGTAGACAGCACCCACTGCAGAAGTTCAGATCCATGATAAGGCAGGAAATGAGTCCAGAACATAGATTTTAAGTCCAGGTGGGGCAGGGCCACGTAGATCCACAGGACCAGCTCCTTCTTCACCTTAAAATTATTTTAAGTGGGTCTGAGCTCTTTTGAGCCAGTGGACTCCTAATTCCATGCTAAATCCTGAAACCGTGGAAATCCCAGCCTCCATTCCTGAGAGACAAAGGAGGCTCTGGCGAACGGGTTCTCTATATCTGTAATCTCATGCATATTATTTGCATTGCTTATTTGCTTATTCAATAGCAGAACAAAGTGAAAAAGTAATTCCAGCCAAATCCCAGGGGTGGTTTCAACCAAATTTTCTGGCGAGACCAGCCTATAAGCTCTAACCTGGCTCACCAACTCCCTGCCCCTTTTGCTCCTATTATGCAGGTGACTATCCACATCTCAGGTCTGGTGCCTCAGCAAGAACAGCTTGCAGTTCAGAACTGCCACTGAAGCATGACACCTTTCAATGTTGTCATTGCCAAAGTTTTCAGGCAGGGCAGGTTTCGGCGGTGGTACACCCAGTTGAGAAAAAACACGCGGAGCCGACATGGGGACCATAAACACGCCAACCAGCAAGCAAGCCACTTTATTGCACACCTGGGACTACATATACGTATTCAAACAAAAGTGGCATCTTACCGCATCTGCCCAGTAGCAATTGTTTGGGTTTTCATGGTTACATAAGGTGGTACATGCGCAGTAACTGTCAGCACCAGGAATTCCTCAACCCCAGACAGGGACTGATTATACCAAGGTCAAGCCTGGGCGGCGGGGCCTGGCTTTAACCCTTTACAGTGGGCCTGACTGTAATTCTTTACAGGGGGCTTGGCTTTAACCCTTTGGGGACTGACATATGTGGGTGGCTTCCTTACAGCCTGGCAACTTCATGGAATTCAGACTTCTTACTGGGTGTTCTGGCAAATAAGACGGAAGGCTCATCACCTGTTATGGCTTATCTTGGGAAGTTACTGAGACTCAGTCCCGTTGCATACTTACTGTTGATTACAAGCAAGTAAAAATTCTGCCCAGATTCAAGAGGAGGGGTAATCAGATTCCAACTACTGATGAAGCAGGAACAAGGCTTTAGAAGGGTTTATGAGACAGAGAATATGTTTGTGGCCATCTTTGAAAAACACAGTCTCCTACAGTATGGACATCATGCCTGAAGTCCTGTAGCTCAAAAAGCCTCAGGAGAGAACAGAAGAGAGATTCTCCAAAACTTGTGTTTGATTCTGAATCACCTGGAGGGTTTGCTAAACCATAGATTGTTGCTGGGCCTTATCTCCAGAATTTCTGATTCTGAATTGGTCTTGAGATTCTGACGTGAGACCTGAAATTCGCATTCCTAACAATTGTCAGGTGAAGCTGATACTACTGATTCAGAAACCTGGCTTGGAGACCCATTGGCCTACAAGAGAGCAAAGAGCCTGGGAGAAAGCCTCGAAGAGATCCAAGCAAAACAGCAAGAGCCATTGGGGTTTACTGACAAGTACACAGCGAGGAGTGTGTCACCAAAGCCAAAAGGAGAAAATGTTCAGCAGAGGTCAAGGAGGGAGGAGTTCTTTCCTGGTTAATTCCATTATCCAAACCTCATTATCTTGCTTTCATTCTATTGTTCTGTTTCTAATTTAATTCACATCAGAAGATAGGATTTGCTTTTACTTTATTTTGACCTGAATACTATATGTAGACCCTTCCTGTGGCAGACACATTTCAAAGTCAAATTTATTTGAATCAGACATATAAATCAAATAATATGTCGTAAGTAAGGGGACCAAAAGCTCCTAATTTCCACTTTAACAAAGAGTGGTAATATCCATTATTTCATAGATCAAAGATAATCTGTATTTTGTATGATATGAAAATACTCTTACATTTGAATTCAAATAAAACGAATTGTCTGGGAATCTGCATGTAGAATAAAATAGCGAAGTCAAACTACTATTCTGACTAAAAGTAAACCAAGGAATTTTCTGCTTTGTTTTACTCTCTGTCCACCCATTTTAGCTCATTATATTGTCACTTCTTGTTGGATGTAAGACATTAATGGAGGCTACTCTAAGTAAAGAAAACCTTTCTAGACAAAACTCTCAGAAGTATATCTTCCTCAAGAGGATGAAGAGAAGATTGTTACAATTTTGTGGGAATTGTTCAATTTCACATTTAATAATTTATATTTATTTAAATGGAAGAAAAAATAAAGAGACAGTGATGATATCAATAAAATACTTAAAGTCAACACATTTTCTGGTAACTGTCTCTACTCCAAAGTTAAGAATTTGCATTGTTTACATGGAATGGGAGAGTATAGCCCACAATTAGTTAAGACACAGCAATCACACACTTTGCACTCTGACATGGTTTCTGAATTTTTTCCTGGTGTTTTTATTCTCTTACTTGATATTAAAATATGTTTCTACAAGAAAAGTCCTGTGTATCCTACCTCGCCTGCCTTTCGCTTCTACCTACATTTCCAGAGATAGTTCAAGGTGAAATAAGAGACATATTACAGTATCTAAAAACAAGGCTTTACCCCCCCCCCAATACTCGTAATTCCATAGTTAATATTTTCCTCATTAATAACACCCTGTTTAGATCCCCTTCTAAATTAATTGATACTGTATTTTAGTAAGAAAACCTATCCCCGGTTCTCACAAATAAGAGATACTTGCTCAGGAGCTAGAAATGTGTGCAAAGAACGGCTGAAAACTGCTGGAAGACTTTCTACTGACTTCGTCGTCGTTAGCATTCCATGGTGCTGACTAAATCCACACCCCTCACTCCTGGCGTGGTACAGATGAGAACTGGGGCCTCTAATACTCAGCTTGCCCTCCTCCAGATGGGCTCAGGAGCTCACAAAGGGCCGGCATTTATACAGCAGGTGGCAACCATTGCCAGCCACCGATTTGGAGTAAGAAGAGAGGGTGGTGGGAGGTGGAGATCAGCAATGGTGAAAAAGCAGGGCTACGCAAGCACTTCTAGAGCTCAGTAAGGGCAGTGAAATGTACATACAATAGTTAAAATTCATGGTTGAAAATAAATGTTTTTTCCATGTTAATAAACACCATGGTGATTCAAAGGAGAGTTAGCTACCATTGTGGATAATATAAACAAACAAACAAACAAACAAATGCAAAGAATTTTGCAAGTAAAAAAAAGAATTACTGAGAAACTTTTGATAGTACTATTTTCCAATTAAGCTGATCTGTACTATTTCCATTTAGCCACTAAGTTATTTTTCTCTTTTTAAAAAAATAATATGATATTTTAATTTGTTCTTATAAAGGTTACACACAAGCTGGAAAACTTGAATTTCCCTGTGTCCCTAAGTGGTAGGGCAAGCACTTGTGTGACAGCCAAAGGTGTATGCTATGCAGTTTTCTCTTTATTATGCATTTGTGCAAATACTCAGTTCTTACAAGAAGGCAAGAAAGCAAATAAACAAGCAGCTATGGAGTCTCAAGAGGAAGAAAGAGATCGGAGTTGTTTTAATGTCCCCAAGTACAACATAAAAAAGAGTTTTCAGACTCCAGACCATTCCATCCACTTTATAAAAGCAGTGAGGTTGACAACGATATGCTCATTTCTGTTTCAATAATAATATGTGTCAGGATTGTTTTGCATGAAGGTTACCAGAACCATCCATCATTTCAGCTGAACTGCATATTTTCTTGTTCAGCATTGATAGATTTTTATTTTAACCTTAGAAGTTCTTCTCGAGGGACTCTATTAGGGCCACTGTCATTTTTTATTCTGCTCTGTTACTTCTCTTTTGTAAACTTTGATGTATGCAGACAACACATTCTGGCTAAGGAGATTTAATTAGGTAAGTCTACAAATTAATTGTTGCAATTAGGTTGCTTCTAACTGCCTGGTGTTATGAATTTATTTGTGCAGTAATTATTATCAGATGTCTGGGATAAAAGCCTGTAGAGTTAAAGGTGCTACCTTCCAGATGTATACACAGCACTTAGTACTCTACATTAATTAGCTACAAAAAAATAAAAGCATGTATTTAAAAAAAATAAGAAGAAAAAAATTTGCCTTCATGGTCATATGCACATACAAATTTTGACAAGTAGCTTGTTAATTGAAGCTAAGGAAGATTATTTTCTTTGTATTTGAACAAAATTCAAATGTTAGACATTACACAAATGGCCATAAAACAATTTGCTAGAATATAAACTACATAAAAATCTAAACTTCAAGTCTATCCTATGAAAGGCATCTAGTTTTTGTTTTTGTTGTTCATGGTGATGAATGCAAGGGCATATTTGAAGAAAATGATGGTTTTTCAGTAAATTTTATTAATCTTTGAGATCACCTGCAATGACGAATTTCACAGAGACCTCCTAGGAAAAGAACAATGGCTCTTCGAGTTGTTTTCCCAAATCTTCTGTAACAAGGGGCATGGTGGCTGTTAGTAGAGACAGATAGATCTCATACCATCATCTGAAATCAAGAAAGCAGGGAGCGGGCAATTGTGTAGATGGAAGCTTATGCACAGAAGTTTGAAAGTCAAACAGTAAAGTGCGAATGAATCATTAGTAGAAATGTAAATTGGTGTAATCTTCCTGAAGGGCAATTTTGAAATGGATTTCTAGTCACTTTAGAATATTCATTATCTTTGATCCAGTAATTTAAAATACGGGATTCAGTCTTAAATAAATAATACCGAATTAAAAAAAAAAAGATATTCAGCATCAATATTAATAACCCCCAAATCGTAGCAAGTTATATAGCCATTCTTATTACCATTATTACTATTATATATTTAAAAACTGAAATAAACAGCTCTGGAGTTTATTTGTTGCCCCATTCATTTAACAAATATTTATTAGTTACCTGCTGTACGCAAGGCATCTTTCTATGCACTGGGGCCACAAACAGAAAACTTCTTACTGTCAGAGAGCTTATATTTCTTTGAGAGAAGGTAAGAAATAAACAGGTTAAAAATAAACAATATTATTTCAGAACAATAAGTGAAAAGGCCGTTACGCAGTGTGAAGTACTGAGAGGGCCTGGTGTGAGAGTGTGGAGTGTTCTATTTTGAGCAGAGCAAACAGAAAGGCCTTCCTGAGGCAGTGACATATAACAAGAGACCCACATTAGTGATTAGTGAATGCAATGCTGAAAACAAAAGGACACATCAATATTTCATCCTTTATTTTACAAAAAAATTTTTACAAAAAATATAATAACAAATAAATTCAAATTTTACAAAATAAGATGAAATTCCATAAAGCTAAAATTTAATAATTTCAAAAACAGTAAGTTATAAACTTGTTATGTTAGCAACTACTCCACACATTCTTAAATACAAGGGCCAAACAAGCATTATCATTCTAATATAAATTATTGGCCGATAAAAAGACAAGGAAATTATTGCTTAAAAACAAACTAAAAATTTCACAAAATGAAGAAATTTTTAGTAACCCGGAAAATCTCAAAGGTAACATTATGTAGTATATTTACTATAATAAAAAGTAAAGTTCATTAATGCTGTCATCATTTTGAACCAAAGATCACTATATATAAAAATTTTAAACTAAGTTTATTCTGACTGTTCATTAATGAAGAAGACAGTGAGAAGAAATTTTGTGCTAGCTCCAAATATTTACTTCGGACTCTTCTAATAATCCCAGTTTTGTTAGAAATCTTCAAAGAGAGCTTTTGGAAAACTTTTTATATATTTATTTTGGTATTTGTTAAGGTACTGTCATGCTTTTATTGATAAGAAGCTGTCGTTTTGTTTTAAAAAAAGACTTGCAGTTTGTCATTTCTTGAATTTTATCATATACAGATAAACCTGTCCGAATCATATCAGTACTCTCATATTTATATTCCACTTATTCAAAATGTCTTCGAACTGAAGTGAGAATTCTTGTTGCAGTGGAAGCTCTTCAACACCACAGTCCCTCAGCCTCTCCAGACATGGGTCACTGGAGGTATGTACACTTAACTTTGTTTTCTTTTCATATAGATTAAAAAATTGACTTTTTATCTTGATTTTAAAATATCAGTGATTTCGATTTAAGATTATTTTTATTAACGCAATGACAGTGTAACACTAACAAAGGTACAAGGAGATATTTGTCATCCTGGGGTGCAGAACTCAACGTGTTAAAGCTCTGAGGTGGGAATTAGCAAAGACTCAAGAATGCCCAAAGGGTTGTTAAAAAGGAGAAGAAGGTTCTAATTCTTCCACTGGAACTGCAAGCAGAAGACAAAACATTGAGAGCCTGATGGGCTTCAGTAAATCCTTTGGATTTTATTCATACAGAGTTTGTAATCTACTAAAACCTCAAAATGTATGATATATAAATTGAAATAAAGATAAAAAAATATTGTATGGCATGATTATAACTATGACTTTTTTTTATAACAACAGATAGGGATATTTTTAAATGGAAGAAATTAAACTAAAATGCAAACATGTTTGATGGGTGGGGAGATTGTGCATGTTCATAATTGTCTGTACTTTTCTCACATTAAAATTTTTTCTGATCCGTATACATTGTTTTATAAAGAAAAAGCAAACTTTACAAAACATCCATGACACTTTTACTCCAATCACATGGAAAACATTTAAACAGATAAACAAACTACCATGTAATGGGGTTCTTTGACTAATAGTTTGCCATGAAAAAGCTAAGTGAGAAATGTTAAAAATGAAAAAGGAAGAAAAAAAAGGAAGATGAGGCATATAAAAGACCCAACAAGAAGCTTGTTAAATTGTGCCTTACGGCAGCATTTCCTGTGTCCTACAGATCTCTAACTCCAGGAGATGGTAATACGTGCTCCATGAAGTAGGGTTCTTGTAGTCAATATTCTGAGGGAAATGCTACATCATAATATCATTCCCTTTTGCAAATGCCTAAAATATATTTGCAGATGGATGTTGTTGAACAATCCAGAAGGAAGAAATACTGAGGAATTTCATTCAACCCAGTTTTTTCTGAACTTTTTTGAACCAGAGAAAACATTGCCGATTTTCTTTTAAAAGATTTTAGAGACTGGTTCCAAGGAACACAAATGTGGGAAACACTGCCCTTAGAGAAAGATCTAGTGCTCTTAAAACTATTCTTTTTATTTAGCCTGTGGGGTGTCACTAAATGGAGATCAAGTGGTTGATAATAGACATTAGCTTGATCAGTAATGGAGGCAAGTTTGTAGTAAAAATAGATCATTATGCTCAGATCCTTAAAGGACTGAGAGGTATCTAAATTCAAACTGATGAAAATATTTGAGTTGGATTCCCTCTTCTCAATACCGAGAACTTAACGCAATTTGAGAACTAAGAGCTAGGCGGGTGGATTCAATGAAGAATATGGAAATTGGAAACGTAAGAACACCTGAATCAGTATGTGCTTTCATCATCTTAGATCAACAGCTCTTTTTCCCTTTCAAGTTCCCTGAAGTCATAACCCTCCCCTCCCCACTCATCCAATTTTAGTTAAGCTTCACAATCTACAGAGATGTTTATGCTGCCCTTCCTAATGTCAAGGAATCACCATCAATCCTTCATTGTCTGCTGGCCTTTGCCATCAATTTTCTCTACCTCAAACTACGCTCCATCCCACTCATCCTCTCACACCCAGCTCCCACACATAGCCTTTCCTTTTTAAAAGCACGGAAAACTCATCTTTTTTTGCTTTGGGGGAGGGCTGGCACTAACATTTGCTCATCCTTTGTCAGCTAAAGGTGTGTCAAAACTCCTGGTCAAAGATAAAATACACGGCAGAAATTGAGGTCAGAGCGAAATAAATAAAACGCAGCACAGAACAGTCAGTTCTGAAAAGCAGTTTATAATGGTTACTGGCTGAAAGAATTTGCACTAAAACTCATTGGTCACAAATGTACAAAGCAGTCTGCTGCTGCTGCTCTAATTCTTTGGTTCAGAGTATAAGATAGCACTCAAAGCACAGAAAGTACAGGGAGTGGGGCGTGTGTGTGTGTGTGTGTGTGTGTGTGTGTGTGTGTGTGTGTATAGACATACATTCAGTATGTATACTGAAATGAACTGCTTTATATGTTTATAGTGGAAAAGCCTTCAGAGAGGAAGAGTTTTATACTGAAGAAGCATTGTGCAAGTGATGTAAAATGGGGTCTGCATAACCTTCACTATGGCTGTTAGGGCTGAATGCTTCCAAGGCTGATTTTCTTCTCCCTGTGCCCTTATAGACTGATGTGAACTGAAACTCAGCCCTTGACCAGAAGGAGGATACAATTCAGAGGAAGTGTGGTTTGTTACATCACATTCTCCCAGCCTAACCTGGACACTTAATCCTGGAAATGAAAACATGCTTCTAGCCAAAACAGTCAGTGAGTGTTACGTGGTCAAGTGGGTCAGGCTGTATAGTCTTGGGCCTGTCAATCATTGCTCAGTTTTCTCATCTGCAAAATAAGGAAAATTATATTAATTGCCTCACCTGACAGAATTGTTATTAGGATCAAGTATAATTTGTCAGTCTTTTTTCAAGGGGTATCTAGCAATAATATGCATGAAATAACTTCAAATAAATAAAAACAAGTTATTATATGTTACTCAACATAGTTTTAAATAACAACATAGAGGTCCATATGGACAGCAAAAAAAAACTTACTTCTAATTAGTGTGTTCAATTCTAATTTTTCAGAATTATCAACAGTGTTTTGTTTTATATTTCCATTTTGGCATATGTCTATGAATATTTCTTTATGATAAAATTCATGGACTTGGAATGGTTGTGTCATGGAGTGCACACACATTTAAGGCTCCTGCAGCAAATCCTCAAGTTGCTCAGTAATGTATGAATACGTGCATTTTTTATACAAAAAATTAAAATCTCTTATGGCCATTTTGCCAGTTTTTATGTAAAAAAAATCATATGCATGCTTTCAGTTGAATTATTAGTAATATTTTAATATTTTCTATTGGTCATTTCATTTTCTTTTTACACATTGCCCATTTTTTGAGATGTTTGTCTTATTTCCATTGGTCTATAAGAGCTATTTACAGTTGACAATATGAATATATTGTCAACTTGCTATTCTTTCCAGGTTCTCTTTGCCTTTTTATGGTGTTGTAATATCCAAAAATAGAAATATGAGTGTGTGTGTGTCTATGTGTGTGAGCATGCATCTTTTGTGTACTTAAAATATTCATACCTATTGCTCATTTGCATGATGGTTTCTGCCCTTTTTGTGTGTGATTACGATGAACTTTCCACTCAGAACCATGTATATAATTACCCATATTTACTTTTAGGAAATAGTATTGCAATTTTATTTTTTAATATCTGAATGCCAAATCCATGTGGAACTTAAGTTGACCATGATGGGAGTCAGGGATCAAACTTCACTTACTTCCATATAGTCTTGGCTCCCATTTAATTCTCACATTTTACTGAAATGAAGATCCTACAGTGTGCACTGCACCATTGTTTTATTTCTTTTATGATTTAAAGGTAGAACTAAGGGTGCTGGAAGAAGTGTAATTAGTCAAGTGGCTAGCAGGTAAACTTTTCCCGATGATTTTATATGTTGCCTATAGCAAGTAGCTGTGTATGGATTGAGAGTTTCGACAGAATACCTCAAAAAATAGCTGATTTTATTTGTGGTTGTTTTGGTCTGTTTGGTTTTGTTTTGATCTAAAAGAAAATTTTGTTTTTCAGGTACAATTTATGACTAGGATTAATAAAAGCTGTCATGTCCTTAAAATCCAAATAGAGAATAACTAACTGCTATTCCACATGTAAGAAAAGGCTTGAAGTGCTTTCTAATATGTCATAGCTGTAATTATGAGAAGATAAATGTGCCTTTTACACGGGCCTACTCTGAGGATTTGCTATCCAGTATGCATGGGCACCCACAGTCACCCACACTCTGTGTATGTGTTTGTATGATGCCAACATATTCATATAATTTTTAAATTTCAAGTAAACATCCTGATGCCTTAACAATGTAATTCCAGACATCTGGACAATTTAAAATATCTTGGGTCTCAGAATAGAGTCTCATTCAATTTTTTCCAATACAGATGGTTAGGAGGAAGTTGCTAAGCTTATACTAGGCAAATAAACTAGCTACTTACGTGATGATTCAGAAAGTTCTAAGGCTAAGATAAATAATATATCCTATATAAATTTAAATATCTGAAGTTATACTATCTTGTTCCATTTAGGCTGCTATAATAAAATACAGTAGACTGTCAATTAATTGACATCCATGGGGATTGGCAGATGCCGAATGAATGTAAGTAGACTCTCTAGTAACCAGAACTCAAGCAACTGGCACTCTCAAGCAATAGACTGCTTGAGTCCCAGTTAATGTACAGTCTACGGTACCACAGAATGAGGAACTTATAAACAACAGAATTTTTTTTCTTATGGTTCTGGAGACTGGATGTCTGAGATGAGAGTTCCCAGACTTCTGGTTATATCCTCTCATGGCAGAAGGAGGTAGGGATCTCCCTGGATCCTCTTTCATAAATCACTAATCCCGTTGATGAGGGTTCTAACTTCATTACGTGAGCAACTCCCAAAAGGCCTCACCTACTAGCACATCACCTTGGGCGTTAGGATTCCAACATATGAATTTTAAGGGCATACAGACACTCAGACCGCAACATGCACTAAAGCACGCAGTTAAAAAACATCTAAATTGACAGAATTTTAATTTTTTTTCTAAACTTGCCTTTTAGAAAGAAAAGAAGTAATCTTTTTGCATGTGTTAGCTTCATCTATTTAAAAATAACTGGAAAGCTACCTGTTATCCTTTTTTGAAGACCATATTAAATTTGTAACAACTTTACATTCAAAAAATTTTATTTACATTTTTACTTACTATTTATTATTTCAGTAATACATCTAAGTATTTTATAGTTCCTATATAATGGTCATTTACTGTATCTCAAGCTGACATTCATGCTTATAGAGTATAAAAAGTGTAAACCCCAAATTGTTTACTCCTTGAACTAACACAGTCAAGAAAATTTCTCCAAATGGCAGCATTTGCTCCAGAGAGTCTTCTTCCTCATTAAAATTCAAACCTATTATTTGATGAACATAGTAAATTAAATAAATAGTCTCATTACATCACACCAGTCTGACTGACTTTTCAAGTCCTTACTGGAAAAAAAGACGCACTTGTAATGGATAAGCGTGTTGTTTTCAACCCGTTTGCTGCAACATTCGGACATATCCAAATGAATATTTCCATTCGCTGACTGTGGTGTCTGTGTTTACCCCATGAGCTCAAAAAAACTTTTCCCTCTCTTATATGTATATTTTTTTATATTTTCTGTTTTTCAAGAATGAATATCAATAGAAAATTTTTATACTTTAATGTAACCTTTTGTTTTAATAAAATGTACCACTTAACTGTATTACTTAAAATTACAAATACTGTTATTATTGTAAGATAGTTATTCAGTGTGAAACTGTTTCAAGGACTTTTCTCCACTTACAAGATTTTTAAATATGTATTCCTATGGTTTGCACTATCAACAACAAAGATGCTTTGTATACTGTATTGTGGAACATTTTGCAATAAATATTTTATGTCATCAATGCCATTAGATTCTAATTTAGCTATACTTACATCTAGTTGATGCCACTTAGTATGTTTTGAGCATATTTTGCTAAAATTCAATATAATGGTAAATTTATTACCGTGTAACAAAAATTTAAGATAAAAATAATGTCATTTATATACAAAGCAGCTCCATGTTATTACTGAATGCCAACAATCATCAAAATATTAACTTTTTATTTTTTGTGGCTTTTGACACATTTTGAAAACAAAACCAAGTCAATTACCACAGTGAAAGGGTTAATAAGAAGGAATATCTTAAAAAGTCAGGAAAATTGAAGTGAAGTTTTTGAAACATACTGTAAAAGGGAGCTCCAGACAAGTACGAGTCCTGGACACTGAGGAAAATAAGTAAATAAATACAGGCCGGAGTGGGAGTGGTACTCCCTAACTTGATCTGAACCAGACCGTGCCAACTCCACGTTCACACTTACTCTCCTGGTGGCTCCCAGATTCACTTTTCTACATTTGGGGACAGAGCCTCTCAAATATTTTAACTCATATATACCTTAAAATGTAAATCTTAAGTGTTTTGAGAAATGATGCTCCCTTGATCCATTCTCAGTTGTCTTTAAAATTTTACATTAGTGTTAAATCAGTTTCTTTATTAATTGTTATTTAGAGGGAGAAAATCTAATTTAGTAAGCTAAAATATGAGAATTTATTCTAATGAAATACATATTTTATATTTTGGTAAAAGTAAGTTTGACTATTTTATTAAATAATATAATTGGGTAACATTCGGTCTTTACTCTTCTAAATAATGTCCACAAAATTTGAGAAAAAATTATGTAACATGTTTTGATGAATTTTTAATCTTAAAAATATAATAACCAAAGAAAACATTCCACTTACAATTTTAAAAATCAACATTAGAACCTATACTGCTTCGTTTTTTCTGAATTCTAAAATTCTAAGGTAGAGCAAACCTCTCCCTTAAAAAGCATAAGTAAAAGGAAAGGACAGAAGTCCAAGTAGGTTTAAGATATTTTAATTAATCAATAATAGAAGTATTTCTGAAACCGGTATTTCAAATTATGACTCTTTTAATGCCCAGGAAGTTTTAATAGCCCAGCACTAACCACCCTAATATATTTGAAAAGAGTATGATGTTTGCTTTTCTTTTCTAAATCAATATACACATACCTCATTGCTAAATATCATTACTGTCACCTTTGAAGTACTCCCCTTGGGAAGCTATGCACTGACACCAGCACTAAGTCCACCCTTCAAAGCAATTTAGGAACTTTTTTTCTGGAATAGGAATCAGAGCTGTCATCATATTGCCCTTGATGTCCTGAATGTCATCAAAACGTCTTCCTTTCAATATTTCCTTTATCTTCAGGTAAAGAAGAGAGTCATCAGGGGCCAGATCAGGTGAGTAGGGAGGGTGTTCCAATACAGTTATTTGTGTACTGGCTAAGAATGTCCTCATACTGTCTGTGTGAGCTGGTGCATTATCATGATGCAAGAGCCATGAGTTGTTGGAGAAAATTTCAGGTCATTTTCCTCTAATTTTTTTCCTGCAGCCTTTTCAGCACTTTCAAATAGTGAACTTTGTTGACTGTTTGTCTAGTTAGTACACATTCACAATAAACAATCCCTCCAATATCAAAAAGGTTAGCAACATTGTTTGACTCTGGATTTGGACTGACAGAAGTTTTTGGTAGTGGAGAATTGACTGACTTCCATTGTGCATGTTGATGCTTTGTTTCAGGATTGTATTTATACACCCATGTTCCATCACCAGTGATAATATGGCCCAAAACATCCTCTTGTCTCTCCAAAATGTCTTGGCATACTCTGACCTTCCTTTGCTTTTGTTCGTCAGTGAGGCTCCTTCAGGACCATTTTTGCACACACCTTTCTCGTGCCAAGATTTTCAGCTAAGATTTTTCTAATTATTTCTTCATTAATGTTTATTTGGTCTGCTATATTTCTCACAGTCAACTGATGATTTTGAAGCACAAGTCAATGAAATTTTGAAATGTTTTCATTAGTTCTGCTCATTACTGGCTGCCATGACCTGTCTTTACCAGTGACGCTTTCTCTCCCCTCAGAAGAATGTTTAATTCCATTGTACACGGCCATTTTCTTCATGGCATTATCTTCATAAACTTGGACTAACATGTCCCTGATTTCACTTCCACTCTTGCCGAGTTAAGAAGACATTTAATGTTTGTTCAATACTCTAATTCAAGCTGTGACATTCTTGCCACACCACACAAAAACATGCAACAGCAATAATCAACACCACTCAGCAAGACAAGGCCACACATTGACGTGAACACAGCTGTGAGACACACATATACCAAGGTCGTTTGTACAGTGTTGCCAACATAAGTGCATGGTGGCAAGTTTGTAAACTTAATTGTCAAACCTCATAAGCCTGTTCTCAGGCAAATTTATGTTTGGATAAAAGTATATATGGAAGTTGAAAAATCTATAAATTAGTGCCCTTAAAACTCTCTATACAGAAGTACCCTCAGAAATATTTTTCTTGTACTCTCAGGTTTTATGTGCCCTACTTTCAAGATTCCAGTGTGAGTGTGAATTTTTAAAAATCCCTAAGCCAACCATGAACTTAAAGCAACAGGGTAAGCTATAGAGCTAAATTTAGCAGTGTAGCCTGTTGCCTTACAGCTGCAGTCTGTCCCCTCATGCATTCCCTATGACATCCTAAGGCAGGAGCTAAGCGTGGAGACCACAGAGGCATAGAACATCTAGGAGACAGAATCGACTCTCTCAGGGCTACTGTCCGTCACTTCTACACTTTATATCACCCAGTATGGCCCTGGAGGATGGCTGGTTAGTCAATGATGGGCAAGATTCCCTAAGGGAGGAACAACCTAAGACAGGCCCAGTTGCATAGGGGCCATCGGGAGAGAGCTTGGGCTCTACAGAGGTGAGGAACAGCCACTCATGCTCTCTAAGGTTAATCTCTTGCCTGCCTATAGCTTCTTGCTTCCGCCTATAGCTCAGCCTTGAGATCTGATGGGATGAGCTCAGCCATTCCCTCCCTTAATGGACGTTTTTATAATAACAATGACTCCATGCCTCGGGGTTATGTATATGCATAAAGGCACAATAGTGCTAGAACCCAATGGGGACTTCCGGGAACAGACTTAAAGCATGTTAATCACAGAACTTGGAAAGAGGAAGGTTTTTACTTCCTCATACAAGCTTCACTTCCTCATTCCATCTAATAAAAGCTATGTTGGCCCAATTCAAGGTGCCTGGCCCATGAGACTGTGGCCCCTTGGCCCTGCCTGTAATATATTTTTGGTACTGTCTTTCATCACTTTGCATCGCCCTTCCCGTCTTCCCACCACCTGTGCCATGCTTTACACGACACTAGCCAGAAGTCAATACCTGAAGACTGAAAGAGAATGGGTTCCTCAAACGAGATAGAACAGCCCAAAATAGTGTGTTGAGGGTTGAGCTTTTGAAACACCATATTTCCGTGAGGCAAGGGATGACATAATGGTGGGAAGGAGGGACGGCTTTTTTCTGTTCGTGCTTGTCGAACATCAATGCACCCCTCTGTTACCTTCTCCTTCATGTCCACCCCTCTACCACCCTCCATTCTGTGTACTTTCATGTTAGTTAACATACTCTAGTTCAGGGAGAAGGTGGGTGGTCTAAGTCTTGCCAATCAAATCTCTACAAGCTTTGATACTTTATCCAATCAGAACCATCAAGTCACAAAGGTATTTTTACTGGATCTACTGGAAGAGATTTGTGTTCTTCACCTCTGGGCCTAAATCTGTAAGCATGAGGATTCAGAATTACTGGCAGGTCTCTTGAAAGTATGAGTCAACCAGAAAAGCATCACCTATAAACAGAAAGGACAAATTAGTCCTGACTGTGTCTTGTGAGCTATGAGCTTTGGATAGAACTTCATCCATAGCTCCATTTACATCTAGAGTTTTCACTTCTATAAACTACTAAATTGTTCTTCCCCATCAAATGAATCTGGGATTTGAGGTCTCTGTTTCCTGAGACCAACTATAATTGATACACGGCCCATGTAAACCTCGTTTTCATTTTCTAGAATTGGATGTTGAAAGCTATAATATGCAGGACATTGTTGATTCTTTTAAATCAGTCTTTCTGAAATTTAATAGCTTTCTAATAGTGAGCACAGGTGGCTCCTTACATCTGTATGCTTCAAACGATTAATTGTTTATCAACATGATTAACTCATTTACATATTGTGTGTATATATGTATATACAAACATGCATATGTGCATGTATGTATACGCATATATACCTGTAAATATCTATTAATCTGTGCTTTTCTGAAACAACAAACTCAATAATAATACAGTGTCCAACAGAAGTAACCTCTGGACTTGATTTATGATTTCATTACACAATCATAACCATACATGCTTATGATTTTGTAATAAAAGATTTGGTATATATTACCAGCTCATAAAAGGTATTTGTGCCTAACCTTGTATATTAAATTATTAGCTATTAATTATAAAAAAAAAGACATACATCTTAGACCGAGTTTTAAAATATATCAAAGTTTCTAAGTATAATTCAGTACTTTTCTACTTATATAGGATTTACTTACACTTTTCTGAGTATCACCATCAAGAATGAGAAAATCAATTCATGATGTTATTTCACTTATAATTAGAACCCATTCATTCCTCCACTGAGTTCTTCAAAACACCACAGGAGTTTGATATCCATTTTGAAAACTTTCATTTGTACTTCCATTATTTTATGAGTGAAATACGCTATTAAATACTTGATAACACTACTTCCAATTAAATATTTCCATTTTGTACTTTTACTCCATTTACTTTTTTCATTTGTTTCCCTTTCCTTGTAGGAAGCAGGAAAAAATGGACAATCATTGTCATGGTATGTGGAAACCAGCAACTGTAGGATTTCCCTTTTTGGAAAATATACTCTCTAGCCTTGAGCTGGACAATATAAGAAACAAAGATATTCACTGAGTTGATATATATAAAACTATAATTCCATTAAGATGGTAAGCATGTGGATGATGTCTCTCAGAAATGGAAAAGGGTAACATGTCATAACATTAGTGAAACATTTACTCTGATGTTTCTTTTTACAATGATGTATTTTTTAATCTCTCACTGCATTTAATTACTTTAAATACATGAATATACTGCAAGGCAAAACCCAAAAGTCTCAGTTTGGGTTCTAATAATTTCCTATTGATAATAAACATTTAAGATAGCTCAAAATTTCTATTTGACAAAAGAAGGAAAACTTTGATATAAGGGCAAGGTGGAAACTATAGAAATGCAGGTGAAAATCTATTATATTTGGCTTTCATAGATGATTAAAATATATTTTATTAGGAACACCATATCTAGGCTACTTATATATTCTGACCACAGATTAGGGTCTCCAACTACAGAGCATATGTCTCTAGAAAGAGCCTCAGATGAAAAACCAAATGATTTTAGAGGTGGAAGAGGTTTTAGAGATCATTTGACCCAATCCTCCAATTTTACAGTTGAAGAAACTAAAGCTGAAAGAGGTTAAGTAACTTATTCAAGGTCACACTGCTAATTATTGGCAGAGTTATGAGCCACTAGGTCTCTAGTTCATTCTTAATTTGAATTCTGATGACCTTTATGACATAAACCAAATATTGAGTTTCTTGATATTTTAGCTACCTCTGTTACAAAATGGAGTTAATGCCATCTGTTTCCCCCATATTTCATAAGCATATTACTCGATTTTGTGTGAGTCATTAGCAATGTACTTCAGCTTTTGTGAAAAACAAAAACAAAAACAAAAACAAAAACAAAAACATTCTTCATTATCATCCTGTCAGTTAGGGTTCTTTGAGACAAGCAACAGAAAACATAGAGCTCACCTAAGCAAAAAATGTGAATGGACCAAAAGGCGATGAGGGGGCTCAGAGGTTGAAAGGGACACTGAATAACTGACTGATTTGGTACAGGTGAGAAAGAGGGTGCTGGAGACGATGTTGGAAGTGGGAACAGCTCCACAGTGTTAGCTAGTGCCAGCATTGGAATGATTCTCCTGCAGCTATCCTGTCACCAGGGTGGCCCTCTCCTGGGGATCCAAGTTGTGAAAGGGAGAATTGATTGGCTCAGATTAGATCACAAATGTTTTCCCTTTGCGCAAACAAATCAATGAGAGAAATCTATCACAAAGAGCCTCCAAAGCCCTTTCAGTGTCCTTAGCAAGAGGAAAGGTCACCTCAATTCCTGGCCTTCCAAGATGACACACGAGGAGGGAAAGGTAAGCCCCCATGAAGGAAACAGGGATGTTATTACAAAGAGGAAATCATGTACTCACTAACCAAAATATAACACGTCTACTATGATCACCACCTTTTAAGTTTATTGGTGAATTTTGCATTTGATGACATAGCCCTAGAAATGAAAACGGTAAACTTAGGTCATGTATACTGTGTGTCAGAGAGCAACCTGGTATTCTTCTGATGACCAATTCAGAACACTCAACAAATCAATCAAGTTTGCCACCTCAGAAAGCCAGAGTCACTGAACTAACTTTTAAATGTTCAATTTGCTGATTATGTAGGCACAACCTGCTTTCATGATACTTTTAACGCAGCTACCAATGTTAGCTAGGATTTAAGGGATAAAGGAGACGGTTTCCATTTGAATTTAAATCTGGATAGTAAACTCACCACATGTTGATCAAGAAGCCAATACAATCTGATTTCCCATTGACTCAATTGGACTTAGTTGTGTATACATATCCCAAAGCTCCTCCTTGACCTGGAAGACGTAGGATAGTCAATCAGTGCCTCCAATAATAGGCTCAGAGAGCTCATTTCTCCAGGGCTGCAGCAGCGATCATTTTATTAGGAAGACTGAGGATCTTAAGCAAAATCTTTCCCAGCTCTGGCTTAAATTTCTTCATGCTCTGAGGGTGGAAAAAAGATATTTCTAAAAATATTAATGACAGTGTGAATGGTTTTTACTTAAAATATGCATATACAAAATTGAAAATCCAAAACTAAATAGATAAAAAGGGAGTCAAAGGGGTGTGTGTGTGTGTGTGTATTTTTAAATGTCATTTAAGGTTTCCTCCATTATTTTGTGCCAGTTCACCTCCAAATCTCACTATACTTAGGCCACAGTGCATTCCAAAGTTTGTATATCTTTTAATACAGACAAGATCATGTTACTCCTCCATATGAAACTCTTCACTGACTTCCCTCATAACCTCCAGATGGGCCTGCAACCTCCTTCATGCCAAGGCATCTAGAACCCCTCGGGGTAAACCCTCTGCTGTTCTCCCACCCTCGGCTGCCCCTACTTGCCACCATAATACACTCTACTATCACCCATTCATAACATTAGAAGTCTCCAAACTTGTCACTTAATCTCTTGCTTCTGCTTCCTCCACCTAGAACCCCATTCTTCTGTCCTTTGTTAACTCATCCCTCCTTCATGTCTCCGCTCCAGTTAGCGTGCCCTGATTCAGATCTCTTCTTTGATTAACCTTCAGCTGCAATGTTTGGATATAGCTGAATGAATATTTTCATCTGCTGACTGCGATGTTCGAGTTTACCCCACAAGCTCAAAAAAACTTTGTTATTCAGTGTGAAACTGTTTCAAGGACTTTTCTCCATTTAAAAGATTTTTTAAATATCCTTTCCTGTGGCTTGCACTATCAATGACAAAGATATTTTGTGTGCCATATTGTGTAACATTTTGTAGTAAGTTTTTATGCCATCAATACCATTAGATTCTAATTTATTTATACTTAAATCTAATTAATACCCCCATAATATGTGTTGAATAGTTTTTGCTAAAATTCAATATAATGGTAAATTTGTTACCATATAACTAAAATTTAAAATCAACTTAATGTCATTTATACATAGAGCAGCTCAAAATGTTATTAAATGCATAAAATAGTCAAAATATCAACTTATTTTTTGTGGCTTGTGACACATTTCAGAAAAAGAAACACTTGAAGTCAATGCAATAAAAGGGTTAACTTTGTTCATTATAAAAATCTCAGTTTAGGTGTCTTCCTCTCTAGAAACTTCTTCTGAACTTCTCAGTTTCAGCTAGGAGACCCCGTAGCCTCCTAACAACGCCCCCGTGTGACTCCCATCATCATCGCTCTCACAACCCTGCACTGTTCTATGGATTTATAAATCCAACCCTTTCATCGGAGCTGAGCTCCTTGAACAACAGAGGGTATGTCTTACTCCTCTGTGTACTTCCAGTGTCTGACACAGTACCCAGCACAAACTATGTAATAAATGTTTATTGAAGACAACAGAAGAGCTATATAATGGCTAAGGAGTCATCATTATGATACCCATCCTCATCTTCTGTTATGCCTGAAAGTAGGTATTATCATTCTTCTATCATCCCCATCTGAGAAAAGGATAACTACATCTCCTCTGAGTAAAGAATAATCACAAGGAGTATTTTGCCATCACTGCATACTCTTCACTGGCTCAGTTACCGAGTCATCTGACCTCGTACCTGGAATGGGTGATGACCCTAAGCTTTCTATTTGGTGTGAAAAACCTCGGAAGACTCATT
Organism: Lyroderma lyra; assembly: GCA_004026885.1. Taxonomy (NCBI): domain Eukaryota; kingdom Metazoa; phylum Chordata; class Mammalia; order Chiroptera; family Megadermatidae; genus Lyroderma; species Lyroderma lyra. Next base: position 88,964 of record PVJL010000910.1, read on the forward strand.
TCACAGGTAGTCAAGGGACGATCTGAAAAGCATTGGGTTGGATCCTTATGAAGTCTGTTTGATGGAGGAACTGAAGGGTGCAATAACGTAGAGCCGTACCTGCTCTCCCTGTGATCTGATGTGATGGTTTCCAAAGGGCAGGCAAAGGGCAGATGTGAGGGCAGGCAGTGCCTGGGACATGTTAGCAGCATCAAAGTCATGGCCCCTTGTGTGCAAAAGCCTCCAAAAAAACAAACAAACAAACAAACAAACAAAACACCAATAAAGGAACACCTCTCCTGGGATACATGCAAATAGCTGTCAAAAGGGAACTGATCGACTAGAACAGAGGGAGTGAGCCACATTGTAATTTTGAAGGGTAATAATCTTTAAGTCTATTTTATTTATCTCCAATTTACTGACAAGCATTGGTGTGCTATGGAAAGATGAAGTTAGTGCAATAATCAAGTTCCAGGGTCTTGTTAGCATCCTGGTAGGGGTGCAGGGTGCTTTTGTTTGCAGTTCACACCAGAGCTTTTCTCCATTCGAGTCATAAGCCGCCAGTCCCCGGCTTCGCACAATGTAACGTATTTCTAAAAACTGGCATCATTTGGGTTTTCCACCCACAACAAATTTGAAAAGTTGGCATTTAGATTCCCTAAAATATCCATCTGTAATGAAAACAATGTCAGAGCCTTAAGCACTTTGGCATTTTCTGGACACACCATAAATATACAGGACATATTTTATCATGTACTGCACGTTAGAGAGCAGGGGCAAAGCACAAGCACCGGGGAGAGTGGTTTGAGGCGAGTTTTTAAGACATATTTTGCAAAGCCATTTCAAATGACTCCCCAGTCCTTGAACTCCCTGGTGATCATTTTAATAGCAACAAGGACCATTTGGTAACTGGCTGGGACTGAAAGCTGCATTTGGTTTTAACTGATAAACAGCCTATTGTGTTTTGTTACTAAGGAGATGGTATTCCAGCCTATTATATATTTAAAGCTTTCCTAGCACCATGTCCCTAAAACTTCAGAATATGCTAAGTAAATATTTCCTCATGGGCTTTTTTGTTGTTGATGTTTTTAATTACCTATCGAACTTCTCACATTCCTTACATTTATGCACTTTTGACTATAGGCTTCCTAACAGAAATCCTGTGCTGAAACCTTGGTCAACTGGAAGCATCTGTCAGGGCTAGGAAAATACAGATGGTGCACCAGATGAACACGGCTTCATCTCCTCACCCAGTAGGTTTCATCTCACTGCAACTCACTCTATTATCTGCTTACGTGATTTCTGGAACCAGCGAAAACAGGGCAAGGCTCCTGCGGGCAGACACACACGAAAATAATCTTAGTCTCACCTCTGATCTTTCCCCCTTATTAGAAACTTCAAAGAGAGTTGAGCAGGCTGGTAATATTCCAGGCTGGGTGGCTGCTATTTATGAATGGCATTAAAGAACACTACCCAGAGTTCTTGTGATTTGCCAATATCTATCAATTGGATATATTAGCTGACAGATAATGAATTGCTACTTGGAGAATGTCCCTTTATATAACAGAGAAAACTCAATTTGCCGGGGATAATTTTTTTTTTTTTTTTTTTTTTTTTTTTTTGCTGAGTGACAGCTTTGCATGTGCTGGATCAAGGTGTGGCACTGCTGATAGATGTTATGGAACATTCTACTGAGACAAAGTGTCGCATCGTGTGTCACCGTGGAAGCAGTGTCTTGACAGAGTGGCACCGGTAAATGTGAAATGTTTAACAAGGAATAATTTGGTTTGAAGCCCTTCTTACTCCACATTTCCATGGAAAATGAAACCATGGGAGGCATGAAAATCTCTAAAGGGCCTTTATACACAGATTAATGTGGTAATTCTCTCATTACTATGTTCTGAAGAAGAGCTTCTTACACTGGGCTCTGTGCTTTGCCTTCAGTTACAACATAGCTTTGCATTAAGTGTTTTAATAAAATGTGAAATTAAATGATCATCCCCAGTGATACTCAGCTGGCTGAGGTAGGGAAAATTGTAACTTCCACAGGAAAGCCAAAAAGATTATTTTGCCCCCAATGAAGAGATCATTGGTCAAATGACATGGTTTCCCAGAGGTCTACATCTCTGTTAATCGGCAATTTGTTAGCACTCTCTCCTGTACCTTTGAGAATTACAAATAATTTATGGATGTGGAGTATGTATGCTGTCAGAAGCTAACTAGTTTAATTTCTTCTGTTTTGCTCATTTAACCAGGTCGTACTGGGGAAATCAATAGTTTGTCTGTGCTTTTTTTTCTGTTTTAACAGTAAAAGGAGAGGAGAAATAGAAGCTTCTTGAGAAGCACTGATCACATTAGTAATAAGAGATATGACTAATAAAGGCAGATGGAATATGATTCTTTTGTAGAGAAAACGAAATGAAACATCTCTTCATATCACTCCCCTAAAACAACAAAGCAGTCATTTAAAACTGTTGCAGTTTGTGCTAGTTTTCAAAGCAATTGGTATTAATTAAAGTCCCCCAAAATAGCTTCCCACTAATGACATCAGAGAAGTCTATAGTAACAGTTTTTACAAATTGATTGCTTGTGTTGAATATTACAATTCTTCCTTAAAAAGACAAAGTAATGCTGAGCTTGACAAACCCAAAAGACAACTGTTACAGCTGAATTACATTAATTCTTCGACACGGTCCTGTCATTTTTGCTTTCCAAGGCTGGCACAGCTGAAGACTCAGCTCTGAGACCAATGACCTGAAGTGGTAATTTAGGACATGGACTCAAAATTGAGACTTCCAGGGTTCAAATCCTGGTTCTACCACTTATTACCTTAGGCAATTGTCTTAATTTTCTTCCAGCTTAGTTTCTTCATCTATAACTTGATCATATAAACTCTATATTGCCATATAGAGATGAAATGAGATACTAGTGATAAAGTACTTAGAACAGGGCTTGGAATGTGGCAGATGCTCAATAAATGTTAATTCTTGTCAGACATGGAGTTCTACCTTCTCCAGTTAATTCATAAACTCCAGTCCTCCCACCTAATTTCATGGCATGTCATAACCATAATTTAATTGGACAATGGTGTCATTGCTTAACTAACATATATTTCTAATAAAGACATGAAAGTGCCACATTGTGCTCACCATTTTCAAGAATGTCAGGTAGTCCAATCTGTGTGACAAAAACTAAGTGGGCTAAAGCTCATCAGCTGTGTCTCTTTGGGCCTAAAGGACATTATTTTAGCTGAATCAAACGTGCCTGATCTTTGTGGAGATCAAACCAAGATCTAATGATTCTGGTGAAGTCACTTGGTGGTAGATCTCATGTAAAGGTGCTCGGTTTGCATCCTCTAGGTAAGAGTAAGGAAAATAATGATGAAAAATGTGGTTATAATAACATCACTTGTTATTTTCCCCTTTTTCTTCTCCTGGCTACAGCATTATATAGTGACTTGCAGAATATTTATTCTCAAGTGCTATTTGTAAAGTAAATTAATAAATTCACAGTGTGTCCTCCCCTACACAAGAAGCAACACTTACAGCTATATTGTTTGGGCTGTGAATTGAAAACAGGGGTTAATCCTTTAGTGCGTGCATGCACACACACACACACGCACACACACTTCACATAACTTGCCAATACATGTACCAACTGTTCATTGGGCAAAAGAGTAGAATCTGTTAATCACAAAACCAGATGAGAATGTGGAAATCATTTAAAACAATGTACATATTTTCAAAAGAACACTTGAAATCTAGGATTGTTACATTATTGATTCAAGGTCACAAAACAAATTAGAGGCAGGGCTAGAACTAAAATCAAAACTCTGTTCTGACCTCCTTCTACCACATCATCCTGTCTCTGTTTGCAAAATTACTCTGAACTTGCTTTCAATTATTTGGAGTAAATGCTGAGTAAAAACCTTGTTAGAATCTGAGAACATGCCCAATCTTTATTTCTTGACCCAACATGCCAGATAGAAGTCAGATGGTTAATCTTGTTTTATTTCTTGGTTCAAAAATTGACACATAATTTAGTTCTTTCCAGAAGGATTAATAGGTTTCTCTTGTGTTAAAAGATATTTACACCAGAGTCTTAAGAATACTGAGTAGCATTACAGAAAATAAATCAACAAAAGTTCAAGTTGCCTTTCAAATATCAATCATAGGTTGACAAATCAGTCCCTTTCAAATTACAAATTGTTAAGAACTGTCTAACTGGTAGCAGTTGCTAATGTTTTAAATGCAAGTCTTCTGTGAAACCATTTTTCCTCCTAAAGTAATAGTTTATTTTCTTGCAAGAGGAAGGCTTTTCATTTTATATTTGTTATACTCAATTTTCATAGACTGAAATCACACCATTGCTGAGAAACCCTTGTGTGGCAAATTTACTTTCTCACCCTCTGGTAATATTTGGACATATTTTTAATTATTTTTAAGAAGTGCTAAAAGGAAATTCATGTCTTCCTATGTAATCAAAATCTACATATTTCCCAATTAGCTGGTCGGTTCTTAATCATGGTAACTTCCGCCCATTGGAAAAGGGAGAGTGCTTTGGCTAAAAACCCACTGCTGCCACCTAGTGCTACTGGACAAGCACTGCCTCGGCTTGATCCTTTGCCTTTGTGTGTCCGAAACCTCATTCTTTGCTCATTGCAAGAGAGAAATAGAGAGCAGGATCAGTTACTTTGTCAATGATCTTAGTAATTAATTATTTAGGAAGCTTGTCTCTTTCTATTGACTATTTCATATTTGAATAGTCTGGGTTCCAGACGTGTTTCTTTAATATGCTTGGCACTTGAATTCTTTGAAGGCTTTACACTGATGAATACTAGAGACAAACAATGTGATAGCTTAAGGCAATCATCCATATTGATGAAGTTTACTATAAATAGATGTATACATCAATAACCCATGTATAAAAGCAATGTGTCCTTTTTATTCTATTCCTATTGATTCCGAACGCCCAAAGGATGTTGTCAGCAATAGCAAAGCCAAAGGCATCAGAAGAAGACACTGTGTCATTTTGCATTACAGGGCAAAGGCAAGTCCAAGGAAGAAGCCTACTACTGTACTCCAACTGAGTTAATCAAACAAAGTACAATCATTTTCCTGAGTGAGAAATTATTTTGTTAAATAGGAACTACTTTTCAAAGGGTTTAAGATAATGAGATTTAAATGACTTTAAAGATTCATACGCATTTCATGGGGGTGTTTATATGACATTCAACAAAAGCTATTCAGAGAGGGGTTGACAGAAATGTAAAAGGTTGCAGTTTTGTGTAAAGAGTGTCCTGGAGTGACCAGTGTGATGATAAGAGTAGATGTCAGAAGAGGAAGGATACTGTGATTACCTCCTGCCCTGCTGAGGTCGAGCCGATATGTGTCCAGAGATCCCAGAAGTCTTCCCAGGAGGGAGCCTGGTAGACAAGAGAGCTCTGTCTCAGAAACGGGAAGCATAAAGTAGTGGCAAGGGCACAGGACTGAGCATTTTTAGATGTGAATTTTTTCATTAATTGGTGTGTATTTTTGAGCCATAATCTAACTCTGTTTGGTCTTTCCTTCTCATTTCTACAGACCACACTTGCACAAAATAAAATCAGCAAAGTTTCCCTTACTCAGGTGACTAAATTCATGTCTGGAACATTTTTTTGAGGGGGAGGGTAGTTTCCTGGCTGGGAATCAAACCCAGGTCGGTGCGTTGAGAGAGCCAAAGTCTAGCCCCTACACCATCAGGGAACTCCCAGGAACATTCTTTTCTGAAAATACAAATGGAGCGACCTATGCTTTGATACCTTAAGCTTTTGGACAGATAGAAAGAAATAGACCCCCAAATCTCAGTGCCTTAACACACAATAAAAGTTTCTTTCTTATTCATACAGTCATTAAACACAAGACTGTTGTAGTCAGTCATCTTTCTTGCTGAGATTTGGGACCCAGTGCCTCTCTAGTTGTGGCTTCTCCACCTGCTAGGAATCTTTCACTCCAGTCAGGGGATGGAAAATTAGCAAATGCAGAGAATTGCAAAAGATGTTTATATGACTAGACCTGGAATTGCTTTATGTCACTTTTACCCTCATTCCACTCCACAGAATTCAGACTCATGGCCACACACATACTTTATATACCAGAAACTATTGCCTAGATATGTTTTCAGGAAGTAGAGGAAATAGATTTTGACCCATATTTAGCAATACAATGAATGTATTACATACATAGTTCCCAGATATCATAAATTGTCAAATGCAGGGATCAGTAAACCATGGCCCATGTGTCAAATTTAGCACACCACTTGTGTTTGTATACCTCGTAAGCTAAGAATGATTTATTATATTTTTTCAATGGTTGGGGGAATATAAGAGAGAATATGAAACAAGCACCATTTATGACTTACGAAACTTAAAATATTTATTATCTGGTTCCTTCATAGAAAATAATTGCCAAATCCTGGTCTACATATTCCATTTAATGTCCTGGAAAGAAACAGATATTACCTTCAAAAGAGCATTTAATGAAGGGACTTGTTTTAGTTTATTATTGCTGCATAACAAATCTCCTCAAACTTAGGGGCTCAAAACAGCATGTGTGTATTATCTCATAGTTTCTATGGATCAGGCATCTGGACATCACTTACCTCTGCTCAAGGTCTCACTGGTTTGCAATCCAGATGTTGTCTGGGGCTGTGGTCTCATCGGAGGCTTGACAGTGAAAAGATTCTATCCCAAGCACCCTCAGCTTGTGTGGCAGAATTCATCTCCTTATGGTTGTATGGCTGAGGTCCTCATTGTGCTGATCAGAGGCTGCCCTCAGGTTCTAGAGGCCACCGACAGTTACTGCCATGTGACTCTCTCCATGGGCCATTCACAATATGACTGTTTCCTTTTTCAAGGCCAGCAGGGCCTCACAAAATACAGCTTAATTGAGAGAGTGGCATCTATTGGTTAGAAAGAAATCACAGATTCAAGTAGAACATATTAGACATGGGCATGACTCCTTTCTGGGGAGGTCACCCTAATATGTCTGCCACGGGACTATTTCTAAAGGTTTAGCAGAGTTGAGGGAAACCCCAAAGAAACGTGGAAACCCTAGGCTACTAGCACCACCAGGCCTGAGAGTAAAGGAGAGGAGCAGTTAGCAGAACTGGGTGGGACTTCTAGTCATGGGAGAGGACAACTATAATGGGGTCCGTAGCTTTCAGTGAGAAATGCAGCTACTGCCAACACATGGCCTCCCAGGAAGTCTGAAGGAGTGAATAGCAGAACTTCTTTTTCAGATCCCTGTCTCCTGCCTGGCCCTCCCCCAGGCCAATCCAATAGAAAGGCAGAGGGCAATCGGTGGAGACTGACAGCATCCACGGAAGTCGGCCTAAGGCAGAGAGCAAGGTGGAAACAGGTGGGGAATGCCTCCGGAGGGACAAATAAACACTATTCTAAAGATCTGGTCTTTGGCTCAAGTTTCAAGAAAAGCAGGAAATATTCTCAAGACCAAATAAGAAGTGCAATATTTATCTACAACATCAAAAATAAAAACAACTAGGGTCTGCAACCGTTTGGAGGACCACTGAGGTTCTTACAGATCATCGGAAAAGCCAGCATGGCTTGGCTTGCTTCAGTGGTGAATTGATTTCAGAGAACACTGATGTTTACCCAGCTCTCAGGAAGGAAAACGTAGCAGCATGTGTTTCTTTAACCATACGATGTGGTTAGAGAATGTTCTTTATGGAAAAGATGAATACAGCTGCACCCGATACCCGAAACACATGATACCTGTGGGTACTTCTCACTTGAGTTTCCAGATCAGTGTCTGTTTTTAAATGAATTATGAGCTTTCTCCTACTGAGTCAGGCCTGCCGTAGAAACAGAGGCATGCTCTCACTGGGGAGAGGTGGTAGTTAAAAAATGAGCCTTGCAGTAAGCAAATTTCTAAATGGTAAAGCCACTGAGTACCAGATTGGTTTCATCAAACAACTGCTGGACTACTTCAACTGCAGCTAAGAGATCTTCAAAAATCAGGAACATATTGAATCTGAAATTGTTAATGGATCATTAAGGAGACAAATGCTAAAGAATTAAGGCGTGTCATTCTTTGACATGTTTCTAGGTGTTTTTGTTTTGTTCTCAGCATGTAAGAGAATAGGTTATAATCCAAAAGTGAGTTTGGAATTTATATCGTTCTTAAATAATACATGTGTAGGATTTAAGTACGTCTTGTACATAGTATTGAGAAAAGTGCTGGGGATGCAGAAAGTCAGAACAGATTTTGGAAACAAGATTTTAAGCAAGCATTTACTGCTAATAAAATTTGAGTAGATTATTTGCTTAATATAAGAGGCTTTCCTTCATATCACTTCCTCCTACACCCAGCACCCAATAAGATATTGCTGCCTAATTGGGAAGTTTTCTAATAAGAGTTTAGGTAAAACTAATTTTAAAGAACTCATTAACTAGATGTGATAAGATGGCAGACTTTCTACAGCAACTTGACTGGTTCCCCATGAAGAGAAAATTAATTAATGATGAAGAAAATAAAGCAATAACCCAACCAGAGTGTGAAAGGTAGTATTGTTTTTAAACTTCTATTAACTCTTAGTTCATTGCAATGCATGACAGTGGCCATGGAATTTCTCTGAACACCAAATTCACTTATGATTAGTGCTACTGGAATCAGATACCGTGTGAAGTAATAATGGTAAAATATTTTAAAGTCTTACAGTAAAATATGTAGCCTGAAAAAATCATTAGCAGCAAAGTTTTGCTATTTTCCTGGGCTGTACAAATATATACTTACTCAAAAATGAGAATCTTTTTTTTTTATTTAGGTATAAGGAAATATTTTTAAAATTACTTTTCTGCATTTACAATTTTTATGTCAAATATTACTTTTATAATACCAACATAATGTTAATTTTTTAAAAAATCAAACAGGTTTAAAATAGATAAAATGTACCCAGATGCTTGTTTTGCATCAACAAAGTATAGTGAAGAATTTTATGTTTTTGAAGGGGAGTGAATGGTAAATATTAGAGAGGAGCAATTGTTTCACTTATGCAAGAAACGCAAAATTTCTTACTCTTAAATTTTCTTTAATGTTGAAGAATCAAATGTGTTACATAATACAGTATTAAGTGGAATTTAGTAGTTATTCATTTAATTTGGCTATCAATCAAAAGATTTCAAAAAGTATCACATAGGACATGGGTTTTGTAGACTAAAGTTGACATTTATATTGATCAATTCCCCCTTACAGTAGTCAGATTCTTACTTTTACACTGAACAAGACTGAACCAGAACAAGTGCTGGGTTTAAAGTATCATCCTTTAATAGTTTCCCACCTTCTTTCTCTCTGTGTATGTCATACACCTAACACGTAGTCCAGACTCCTTACGTATAGAATTTAGCCCCTTGGCAACTCTGTTGGCTTTATGTCCCAGAATTAACTCGTATAACTACCTGAATACTCTTTTTTCCTTCCCTAAATACTCTTTATGGTCAACATATGGAACTCGGTGCTCTGGCTTTGCTTTCCATTTTTTCTGTTCTTCACATCTATGTTCATGAGATTTCCTCAATTTAATATGCCACTTCTTTTTTTACAGTCATGTAAACTCCTCAACTTGTAGCATAAGCAAACCCTTCTCTAAAGCTTGCTTGTCACACTTATGTAAAAATTAGTCATTCCTTTTGAGATCCCACAGCACGTCGTAAATATCATAGCTACATTGCAATTATGTGTTTACATGCCCATCTCCATCACTGAACTGTGAAGTATTTTATTCTTACTTATACCTACCCACCACTAGCATGGTGGCACAAAATAGACTTTAATGAGTCTTTGTTCAATGAGTGAATGATAAATGAATGACTGAATATTAAAGTTGCCCTATTGAGAATCAATAGTCTGTTTCACATAGCACGGGAACAAATAATAGATTCCATAGTTAATGTGCAGTCATCTGTAATCTAGGGCAATATTAGAGCAAATAACATGGACTACTACATCTTTGACTCTACCATATATGACAGTTTCTAATATCCTGGATTTACATTTATGTAGATGTAGCTTTAGTTTTTCTACATGTCTCCGGTAAACCTTCAATATATTGATAGAAATTGTATAGCCAGATGAGATTAACAGAAAAAGAAACTGAAGTTTATAAATTTATTCTGGGGGAAAAAATGTGGTAGAAAAACCCAGACCCTCTGGAAACTTCTGACATTGGGCAAGAGAATTGAACTTTTATATTCTTAGGAACACACTGAGCCAACACAAAGCATGATGTAGCTCTCCTTCTGTGCCAGTAGAGGGCAGCACACACTTCATTAACTAGGAGAGCAGGTTGTGCTGAATTTTGACTTTAGCAGCCAGAGCTCGGAGTAAGTGCTCTAGCAACAAAGATCCCAGATTCTTCCTCAACCAAAAATACGTCTTCCTCAAATTTTGTTCTTTAAAGAGGTTTGTGTTAACATAATTTCATCAACTTCTATCATACATTTCAAACTGTGACTGCGTTTTTGTGTTGAGGAACAGTGTAGCAACGTAGAAAGAACACAAAGGCTATGGTGCTAAACAGAATAGGTTTACACATCTGGAATGCACCACTTACTAGCTGTGTGGTTTGGTAAAGTTAGTCTTTCCAATTCTCTTTTACCTCATCTTTAAAACACAGATATAGTACAATTGACCCCATGGAGTTGATATAAGATCAAATAAAAATACAGATATCAGTTTGACATGTTATAGTTGCCTTCCCCCTTCTTTGTTTCTTCCCATATGAGAAGAACAAACAACTACAAATTTCTACGCTGTCTTACAAGGCACCATGGCAGAGCCAACAGTCGCCCAGCCAGAACCAGCCTTGGATAAATTTCCCAAGTGAGACAAATTTCTCTGCCAGGAGCTCCAGCAGAGAGCCAGGAAAAATACTACAAATAATGTAAACTTTCTTGAAAGTAACAAACACATTACACGCTATGGATTTATGGAAATATATTAGATAAAGCCACTTAATAATGTGTAATACATCACTGCTGTAGTTCCCAGGATCTGGTAGGGACTGAAAACATCTTAGTCCTCATCCACAATAGCCAAATATGGAAACCATGGGTGAATGAATGAAGAAAATGGGACATGAATACATAGATAGATAGATAGATAGATAGATAGATATCAGCTATAAAAAAGAAAGAAATCATGCCATTTGAGACAATATGGATGAATTGTGAAGGGATTATATTAATTGAAATAAGTCAGAGAAAGACAAATGTATGATCTCAGTTATATGAAGAATCTAAAAACAATAAATTCAAAGAAGCAGAGAGAGATTGGGTGTTCCTGGTTGGGGAGTAGGGGGTGGGTAAAGGTGGTCAAAAGGTACAAACCTCCAGTTAATAGATGAATAAATTCTGAGAATCTAATGTACAGCACAGTGACTATAGTTAACAATATTGGATTGTGTATTCAAAAATTACTAAAAGAAATCTTAAAAATTCTCACTACACACATAAAAAATGGTAATGTGGACAAAACAGTGGCCACATCCTAACCCTAACAAGCTTAGGGGAGGCCCTGATGGCTGTCCTTACAAACTCAGAGACCAAAATTAAGAAATTTCATAACTAAAAGCAGGTCATGGCAGGTAGTTACATCCTAGGCCTGTAGCTTTCTTTACAAAGATCAATCTTTTACTTTGTAAAACTGTCTATTGTCTTTTTGTATCTAAGATAACATACCCTTGGAATGTCAGAGTAATTCTTTTTTCCAGGCCTTTCAGGGCACATCAACTTTGCCAGGGCCTGAGACTACAGTATCCCTCATTGTTATCTTGTACCATCTCAACTGGCTGCACATGTTAATTGTTAACTATCCTGTACCCACCAATGTAAAGGAAGTATGTGTCTCTCCATTTTACTTTTTATCCAATCCCAGAGATTTCTCTGCTTTGCTTTCTCCTGCTCCTTTAATCTACCACCAATAGATTTCATATAACCCTTCTTACATCTCCTTTGATTCTAATGTACCAAATAAGCTGCAAAACGGCCATTTCCTGGAGCATTTTGTCAATCCATTAAGATTTTGCTTCCTGGTAATTGTCATCAAGTTGGCTCAAATAAACTCATACAAATTCTCTATGGGTTTAGATATTTCTTAGATTGATAGTAACTATCTGATGCAATGATGTGTTAACTACTCTTACTGTGGTATGCATTTTACAGTACGAGGGGTGGCCAAGAAGTTCCTAGAACGGGGCTTATTGGAGAGATGGGAGGACTAGTGCACACAGTTTGTGTGACTTATTATCAGTATATGCGCTAAATTTCAGGCCACTCGCATCTGGGTTCTTTCAGATATTGCCAAAGAAGCACGTCCAAGGTGAAAAAAAACCCAAATAGGAATAAAATTGAAATTTGCGCCATTATCAAGTTTCTCATAAAAGAGAAAACACCTGAAACCATTTAGGAAGAGATGTTAGAGGTTCACGGGGACTGTTGCCCTGGGAAATCCATGCTTTACAAGTGGCGCAGCCTCTCCAGGCAAGGCAGAGGGTTGATGGAAGAAGACCTCCATCTGGACCCCCTGTGGATGCCACTTCTTCAGACATTGTCAAAAACGTTGAAAAACTTGTCGTGGAAGATGCCACATGGAATAAAAAGCAGCTTGCAGAGATAGTTGGAGTACCACCTACAACCGTTCTAAATACTCTCCATCAGCACCTAAGGATGTCAAAGTCAGTGCAAGGTGGGCACCAAGAACACTCACGTTGCTTCAAAAGCAGCGTGTCGAGACTTCACAACATTTTTTTGACCTCTGAAGGGATGACAACGATGACGTTTTAAACTGGATTGTCACTGGAGGTGAAACTTGGGGTCGTCATTTGAGCCTGAGGCCAAGCTGGAGTCCGTGCAGTGGCATGAAAGAAGCAAGCCACTCCCTAAGGAGTTCAAGGTGTCACCGTCAGCTGGAAAAATCATGGCGACTGCTTTTCGGGACATGGAGGGTGTCCTGCTGATCCATTACAAGGATAAGGGTGTCATGGTCACTGGAGAGGACGATTCTCGTCTGCTGAAACAGTTAAGAGAACCTGTGAAGGAGAAAAGAGGAACATGGACCAAAGGGTGCTGCTTTGCGTGACAACGTGCCTGTACACAAGAGCCACGTCGCCTTGGCTGCTCTTCAGGACGTTAAACCACCCTTCCTACGGTTCAGACCTGGCTCTGTCTGATTATTATTTGTTCCCACATATAAAAAACACCTTCGAGGGAAGAAATATACAGACAACGAAGAGGTTAAATCTGCAATTGGAAAGCAATAACAAACATTTTTTTTGAGGGTATAAATAATCGTATTGAAAGATCTGAAAAGTGCATTAGGGTTAAGGGTGAATACATTGAAAAGGAAAAATAATAACTAGTTTTCTTCACCCTTCTTCCCCTTCATTCCACAAATTTCTTGATCACCCCTCGTATACGTATATATCAAATCATCACATCTTACACCTTAAACTTGTAGAGCTAAGTGAAGCTGGGGAAAAATATGTGCGTCCTCACCTGTACACACACATGTATACACACGTCCCTCAAGGTGTTCTTCAGGATTATTTATCTCTGTGTGTTTTTCACTTAAAAAAACTTGATCATTTTAATATAGCATTTTATATGCATAAAATTTCATAAAAAATTTTAATTTCTAAGCCTTATCTTAGTGTTATAGGTCTTATTACTCAAAATGTTTGCTGTCACTGGTTTTGATGCTGGAAGTTGAAGAGTCCAATTTTATTTCTAGTGTTTCCATTCAGATCTGGTTAGTATTGAGAATCTGTCGTTTATTATTATGGATTGGATTAATACATTTTCTAGAAATACACTGCACTTGGTTAAAATGTATTTTGTTTAAAGTAGTAGTGACAGATTTTGTTTGCCATTATTTTATTTATAATTATTGTATATTGATAGTCATAATTGAGATTGATTATTTTACTTTGTGTCACATTGGTCAACTTTTGGTATCGAGGTTCTACTTCATCATAAAGTGAAAATGGAGGATTATTTTCTCTACTCCCTAACATTGTGAAAAGAGCTTTGAGACTACCTGACTTTGAAGTTTTTGTAGAATTTCTCTGGGACGCTGAGTCAAGTTTTATGCCAGGTTGCTTTCTGACAACTTTACATTTTATTTTATTAAAATTGGCCTCTTTAGGTTTTCTGTCTTTATTGGAGTCATTTTTGTAAACAAAGTTTTAGAAAGTTATTAGGTTTTCAAATTTAACTTCCTTTAAGGCATAAAACTATACTTTGTAATTACTGTATTTTTATTTTCTATTTTTCTTCTTGTGATTTTTTTATTTTGTGTATTTTTGCCCATTATCTTTACCTTTCTTAATTACATTAGTTGGCAATTTGTCTTCTTGTTTATTTTTTTAAAGTTATTTATGTTTTTGTTATTTATTTTACTATTTTTGTATTAATTTATAGTTTACTCATTTTCATTTTGGTTTTCTTTCGGTTTACTTCTTTTTTTATAGATTTTGAGTAATGTTTATTTGTTTTTATTTTTAGCATTTCTGCTGATATATGTGAGGGCTATCTAGAAGGTGTCTATCCATGTAATATAAAAAATAGAGGCATTTATGTCTGGATTTCTTCTGACTCATATACTGGTATATTTAATGATATAAATTTTACTCAGAGCACCACTTTTGCAATATCCAATAGATTCTGATGTGCTGAGAGCTTTTGTTACTATTTTCAAGAAACTTTGCAATTCTGGCTTTATGTCCCCTTCAGTTCAAATCTCATACTTCCCTTTGAACATATCATTTTATGTGATTTTCTAGATATAAGGACCTTTGGTTTATGATTTTGTTTTATTGCAATATGGTCTGAGAGTTTTGTTTACGTTCTCTCTCTATTTTATAATTACGAGTTTTCTTTTGAGGTACAATATGTGGTCAGTTTATGTGAAATGTTCCATGTTCTTTGGTAACAAAATGTGTGTACTCTATTATTGAATTATAGAATTCCATATAGAGATGTAGGACTTATCTATTGATTTTGCTTTAGAACTTCTCTGTCATAACTTATTTTTGTTAACTTGATCTGGTCTTAAATTGTGAAACATATAGTGAAATATGTTATAATTAGTACTGGTTTTATCTATTTTTCCTTTAGTCTCTTGTAGATTTTCTTTGATAAATGTCATTGCTGAGCATTTAGGTGGATAAATATGCTAAGTATATATTTTTGTGTATTATAATCTTTGGCATTATAATGTTTCATTTCTTGTTCAATTTAAGACTTTTTGGTCTGACTTCTACCTTGTCCAATATCAATATTGCAATTTTTTCCTTTCTTTTGTTTGCATTTGCAGTTTTAAAAAAATTGTTCTGAATTCCTTTGTTTTATGTATCTCTTGTATATAGCACACAATTGAATTTTCTTTTGTTAGCCAATCTGAAAATCTGTATCTTTTAATGAATGATTACACACATTTGCATTTATTGTTATGACCAATATGTTTGGTGCTAATTCTAACCTATAGCCCATTTTATTTGTTTCTCTTTTCTTTTTTAATATTTTGCAGTTTTGGAAAGATTGTACTTCTTTTCTAATGGCTATATTTATACTACTTTAAAATACTCATAGTCTTCTCATTTGTACATGGTGGCTGTTGATTCCCTACTTGAACAAAATTAAAATTAATTAACAGTCTTTATTGCATCCTCCTTTTCATCTTGCTTAGCATATAACTTAAAATAACAACTTTTATATCCAGTTAATACTTATAAGGCAATCAGAGATTGTATTCTACATTTAATAATCTCTCTTCTTTCTCCCCATTTAAAATTACACACTACTCCATCTCTATTATCAAATTTTACTTCATGTTAACTTTAAGCAAGTGTCAAATACTTATTAATTTCTTAGTAGTCTAAAGCTCATCTTCTAATAGAGAGAATGTCTCTCTGGATCAAAGACAAGTTCTCAGGACAAAAAATAGAGATGCAAGGAGAACTTCATCAGGTTTTATTGGGGACTCATAGCAGTTTGTCCAAGTGAATGCCTTTTGGGTAAAAACCACAAACTCAGTAGTTTTTGAGGTCACCTCTAACTGCAGACTTAAAAAGCCCATTTCTGTGTT
Organism: Lyroderma lyra; assembly: GCA_004026885.1. Classification (NCBI taxonomy): domain Eukaryota; kingdom Metazoa; phylum Chordata; class Mammalia; order Chiroptera; family Megadermatidae; genus Lyroderma; species Lyroderma lyra. Next base: position 105,082 of record PVJL010000910.1, read on the forward strand.
CTACCCTATGATTCTCCTTCTTATCATAAACAACATTTTTAGACGTGATGACATAAAGCAGTAACAAAAAAGACAGCAGAAAGCATGTAAAAGCCTGATTCCACCAAGGATGCCAAACTATCAGGAACGAATAATGAAACCTGGGTACCAAGCTGAAAAATTCAATGCAAAGACAGCAGAATGCAGAATCATTGTGACTTACTATGTCTGCATGGACTCAAGACACTGTAGCAGCAAGGCACAAGAGGCCTCTACACATTTTCTGGTAGCACTTGGTCAAAGGATAGGGTCCCCAGCAATGGACAGTGCATGCCATGTCTTGATGTGACCTCCACAAGAAATGTCAAAATAAGTGAAGCCTGCCCAAATGAGCGGCAAAGGCTATTAATTCTGAGCTTGCTATATCAAGAAGGTCAGCCACCATTGCTTGTGTTTGGCTGAAAATCAACGGCAGGCAGAAGAATGGGAAAGCTTTCTAGTGGAGGAAGGGATGGCTTCAGGTATGCCCTGATTGGATACTGTCAGTGTGGAGACAGTGTAGGTGGGTTTAATAGCAGTGGGGCATCCTGTGGGATTTTAGGCTTATTCTAGTTGGGCCTAATTTGGAAAAGAGGGGAAAAATTAAGTAAATTGTCAGTTATAAGTCATGTCCTAGGCATTTTGCACAAATTGTCATGTGGTTATGTTTGGCTGCCGGGACTGGTTGCTACCAATAACAGTCTCTCTTTTTGGACTGGTTATTATAAATAGTAGGTGGGCTTCCTGGTCTGGTTGTTGCAGGTTGTGGGTCAGAGTTTCACTTTCATATATGGTCTGGTTATTGACCCTTTGTAGACTTAGTTTCTCACTGTGAGAGAAATAAATCTTAGGCCAGTATGATGTCTTCCTTAATGTCTTTGATCTCCTAGTCGCTGACCTTTAAGATCTCTAATTTCATATCTCTGGAATCTTAGGTGAGTCACTTATTCTTTGCAGGCTTCAGTTTTGTTTGAAAAGTGACAAGCTTAATTTAAAAAACAGTTTCCAGTTTCATACTGGGAGTGTGTAGATGTATGGGGAAATGGCTCTGGGGAAGGGGCAGTTAGGTAGTAATTGTGAATTGCACAGAATTCATAGACCACCTTACCTTATGAAGCAAACCCAAGTGAGTGATGTAATAAGTAGCCAGGGTCGTTGTTACCTGGAAGGCATCTTTCTATGAAGACAAAAATGGTTGAAAAAATCACTGGTCCAGTTAATCTGGCAGGTTCATTGTGCTCTAATTGTAGTAAGAACAAATTCTCAGCTATAAGCTCCCCACCTATTAGTCTGAGCGTGACTATCACTAGCATTTATGAGAGAGGAAGCGAAAGTAAACACTGTCCTAATGATCTCCATAGGGGAACTGGCAGGGACATGGGATGAGAGGCCAAGATAAAATTGTGACATTGATTTAATCATTAAGTTCCTCTTGGTTTTCCAGATTTAGTAATTTAGTAATCCTCTTCTCTTTTTTAGGTCCTTAATTGTCCTTGTAGAGCCACTAGCTTTTGCTAAATTAAATTACTATTCGTGTTTATGACTGAACAAAATGTTAGTTAAAATGTCATGTGCTGTCCCCCTCAGATTATTGATAATAGTCCATCCTTAGTCATTTTGAGTAGTTTGCCAGAAAACATGATAAATTTATTATGTCTTTTTAAAATCACACTTACTTAGTTCTATGTTCATAATTTTAATTATTTATCTATTTAGTAAATATTTATTGTTCCCAGTAGGTACCAGGTACTAATCTATGTTCAAAAAACCACTACGAAATAAAAACAGGTAAGTCTTAGTCCACTGGGGCTTATATTCTAATGCTGTAAGTCAAATTTACATGCATAATGTTACTAAGGTGATAAGTATGTCAAAATAAGGTGAGGAGATACAGAATAATGACAGGTGTTGCTTACATGAGATTGTGGTGGGAAACTTCAATGATAAATTGATATTTGAGCAGATACCTGAAGAAAGTGAAGGAAAAGCCACAGGAATATGAAGGAAAAGTTTCTGGGCAGAGAAAAAGAAAATACAAAAGCCCTGAGACTACAACCTTCTTGGCATGTTCCAGACAGTGGAAGGAGGCCAGTGTGGTTAGAGCTGAAAGAGTGAGGAAAAAATGGTAGTGATGGGCATGGTTTGGGGGTATAGAGTAGCAAGGCCATGGAAGTCTTGTGGTCATGGTACGAATTTGGGGGTTTACTGAGTAAGATGAGATGACATTGAGAGTTTTGAACAGAAGAATTCCATTATTTTACTTGTATTTTTAGGGAGGGGAGAAAGGGGAAAGGGGGAAGCTAAATATAAGGTGATGGAAAGAGAAGTCACATTAGGTGGTGAACTGATTATACATCAAGTTGACAATGCACTGTAGAACTGTATGCCTGAAACCTATGTAATCCTTGCTAACAGATGTCACCCCAATAAGTCTAACAATAAAAAAATAAAAAATAAATAAAAAAAGAATTACTCTGGCTGTTATGTTAAGAAAAAACCCAAAGGGGATAAAGATGGAAGCAGAAAGACAAACTAGGAGATCATTGCAATAGTGAAAATGTGAGAGTACTTGGTGTGGATTGGGTAAGTAGCAGTGAGGAGGCTGAGAAGTCATCACATTGGATATGGAGTGTGTGTAAGAAAGAAGGTCAAAGATGTTTCCATGAGTTTTGGCTTGAACAATGAAGAATAAAATTGACATCAACTAAGATGGGAAGATTATAGAAAGAGCAGGTTTGACCTGCTTGCAGAAAAGCAGAGCTCAATTTTGAACATGTAAGAATTTTATTAGACAACCAAGTGAAATATTAAGTAGGCAATTGCACAAATACATCTGGAGTTCAAGAATAAGATTAAGGCTAGGTGTCTAAATCTGGGATTCATTAGTTTATATATCAAGTTTATTGCAATGAGGATGAATGAAATCAACTATGGAGTGAGTATAGAGGGAGAAAACTTGGAGACTTGAATCTTTAGGTGTCCATATATTTGGAATCCAACACATAAGTTGGAACCAGTAAAACATCTTGGGGAGGAAGGAGAAAAATCAAGAGAAAATGGTAATCCAGAGTCCAAGTAAAGAAAGTGTTTCAAAAGAGAGAGATTGTCTTTGTTGTATGATGCTAATAGAGTAAGATGAAAACCTAAATGACTTTGAATGGCAACAAAGAAGTCACACTTGAGACTGACAGGAGAAGTTTTAGGGAATTGCTGGAGAGGAAATAAGGATTAGAACAAAATCAAGAGAGAAGTGGCAGAATTAGAGACCTTGACTATAGGTAGCTATATGAATGAGTTCTGCTATGTAGGTGAATGAGAAACAGTGTTAGCTTACAAGGGATGTGGAAAATGTAGGTTTTATTTTTTTTAAATAAGGTATTTAAACATGTTATGTGGTAAAGGAAATTATCCAGTAAGAAAAATAAAACAAAGCAGAACAATTTATGACACAGATGTGAGAGAGGACATCTGCACAGTATTGTCCTTGAGTAGCCAACAGAAAAAGATACCCAACGTTTGAAAGAAGGAACTGAATAATGTATGCAAAGTTCATTTCAGCAGAAAGGAAGGCGGACTTATGCCCACATATGTAAGTGGGTTGGTAGATACGGTGCTGCGAGAATAGGGACATTTTCTCCTTCATTTAGTCAGGTAATAAGAAACAAGGCTGTCAGCTAAGATTAAGGAGAAAGGAAAAGCATTGATGGCACCTAGCACCTGATACAGTTTATGAAAAATGCTTGCGTTTTGTTACCAAGTCAAATTATACAGGGGACACAAGGACTCAGGTCATAAAATTAACATACTTACATAAACAACTGAGACAATGTGTTTATTTTTTTCACTCGTGTATTCACCAATCGCTTCTTAACAAAACTTCTATTGGGCATCTCTAAAATGCCAGACCCTGTGATCAACTTTGGGAAAATTGCAACCTGAATAAATGTTAACCACAATGATTACAGAGAAGCTGGCAGTCTAGTTCAGGAGACAGACATGGGGAAAAAAGCAAAAACACTATACTTCTCTTTATTTAAATATAATACATGTTATACTTACTATGGTCATTTTTACTACATGTCGTAGGACATCACCCGCTTCAAATACTCTGTCATATTCTACTAATAAGCAAAAATCAAGGTAAGGCTACATCCTTCCATTTTTTCTTCAGAAAATATGGTCAGCATCACTATTACAGAGGTATGTTCAAAGTGCTGAGAGCATAGAATAAGAAGTAATTCAATCTGCCTAGAGAGTTAGGATTATTTGAGCAAAGTCTTGAAGGGTGAGGAGGAGAGGCAAACATGTGCAATCTACTAATAAGAAAATGTGTAAAATCCTGCAGGCATGGATCAAAGAGACATGCTGAGAATAACTTGTTAATGAAGATAGTCTTTATTCTTCAGTTAAATGGGAAGCATTAAATTTGTTATTTTTTTTTTTTCTAAGCAGAAAAAGAATGACATAGTTGAATTTTGTTTTAGATAGACGAGTTAGCTGGCTGTGTGGAAGTGGATGGTAGAAGTGACCGGTAAGGTGTTAGATGTAACAGTTAAGAGGCCGATGAGGACCTGTACTAGAACATAGTGAAAAGAATGGATGGACTAAAGAGAAATTTTTGAAAGGGCGTTATCGATAAGACTTGAACAATTTGTTACAGAGCATAAAAGAGCACAGGAGAGTCCAAGATTTTCCTAAGTTTTCTGCCTTAGCAGATCGAATGAAATGTGATATTACTAATGGAAACGGGGATTATAGGAGAAATGGCAAGTCTCTCTCTCGGTCTCTCTCTCATTTTCTCAGAAAGATAACGAGGTGTGAATTTCAGAATTATGTTTGATTTCTAAGTGCCTATTGGACAGTGAAAATAGATGGCAATATTCTGGAAACAATTATTTGGAAGTTATCATTATGCCTGTTAAAACCTTCGAAGATGATGATCTCATTGAGTGTTTAGGTCCGCAATGAGTAAAGAGGACTGACGACTGACTGAAAGGAAATACTAGTGATTAAAAGGCAAATCACGATGAGCTTGTGCAAAGACATGATCGACTATCCAATGTGCCAAGGAAACCTGAAATCGGGCTGCAGAGTTAAGCCAGGAATCAGTGGATGCAGGCTTTGATGAATACAGCTTCAGATGACACAGCCGCATGGAAGAGAATGGGGATTTAGCAATAGGAGTGATCATCATACATGTATTAAAAAATATAAAGGATTACAGATATTATGTACTCCTAAGCATGTGAGTAATGATAAGAAAGTATCACTCTAATGCAGAAAACAAAACGCATGCAATTGAGAATTGAAGCTCTAATTCAAACAGCTATTCAGGTCATAGATGTTCTACTTAGGGGGAAACAAGAAGATGGGGGAGGATGTGGTAGAATAAAGGCTAATGATACATAACTCAATTAGGAGGTCTTAGTCACTTTGTTAAGAACAATATATTCTGAAGTGTAAAAAGCACCCCTCATTCCTATCCAAAGCTCTTCTTGAAAACCTAACAAATAAAACCCAAATATACAGCTTTATGTAAATCTCTGGGCCCTGAGCTAGGTGGGTACACGAAGGAAACACATGTGCAGGAAGGACACCTTTATTCCTTCGTGGCTCTTCCAAAACTGCTCTCCAATCAGGGAAGAGCTTATAAGGAGAAGCCATTTTGGGTATAATTATTCAAATTTATGACATCACTTATTCTCTAAACTGCACCTTAAAAAAAATAAGAACTCTATTTGTATGGAATTTTTCTATACAACTGATTTTTTAAAAGAAATATCTCATTCAACCTCCCAATAATCCTATGGGTTTGACGATATTATTATCGTTATTATTAAAATCTGGAAACCAAGCCTCAGAACAGGGTAATGAATTTAGCTTCAGGTTGTCTGGATAGGAAAAGGCAGAGCCAGGATTTAATTGAATCCGGGTAATCTGACCCTAAGCTCTTTTCACTATATTAACCACTATGTTCAATGGGTGATTCCTGGACCCATAGAGATTTCCTTTAATTACGAAAAAAGCAAATTGCTGTTTTAACTGGGTTAGTTCCCCTATAATTTGACAAATCAAAATTGAGAAAGATGATACCTTCTTACATGGGTTAGTGTTCAAAGTTTAAATTTAACAAGAAGCCTTTACTATTAATATTTCATATCCTAAAGTATATAATAAATATATAATAAAAGCATTCAGAAAGAAAAGGATAGCATTTTAAATAGTATAGAAAGTTCCCTTTGAAATTTCACTCAAATGACCCTGGACTGAAAGCAATGAATGAATTCAATCTTTAAATAGTTATTGTACACAGGTGACAGGAATGTATGAAAGGAATGTATGAATGATTTTAAGGGTTTTCTGAGCATTTAAAAAGATGCTCAGGCAATGTGGGTGATGATGACTTCCTTAAATCCTGGAGAAAGTATTCCATAATTACTTGAGTGCCACAGAGAAATGTTGATTAACAAACATTATCTGCACCCTGAATGTCAGCTGGTTACTAGGCTTAGTGTAGTGATCACACTGAGGTATATAAAAGTCAAATCACAATGTTGTACACTTCAAATTAATATAATATTGTATGCCAACTCTACTTTAATGAAAAATTAATTTTAAAAAGGCAGTGTGCAGATTACTTATACTGGAAAAAAATCATCTATAACTGGAGACACTTTAAAACGGAGTCAGAGCTGCCATCCCAGAACTGCCTTGCACATCTCACTCCTCAAAGCTTTGGAAAGTCTGAACGGGGCAAAGTGACCTTTGGACTAATCTTAAAGCAGCATTGTATTTCACACAACTGTTTGCAAAGCTAGCAGGAAAACAGACATTAGACTACCGGACTGAAAATTAAAGACATTCTTTCAAATCAGCATCACTATGTTACCTTATCTGCACCTATAGAAATTCCTGCCCTAGCTGATTAACACTCATAGAAATTCTTTTCTTCTATTCATGTAATTACTCACTTGCCTTTTCTTATAAATATCCTTTACCTTCACCTCCTCATCAGAACTCTATTTAGGTTTCTGCCTGAATTAGGGCTTCCTGAATAGCTATTCTTTTGAATCTCAAATAAACCCTGTTGCCTCTCACTTTGACCTTTTTTATTCTGATTAACAATGCAAAATCAAGTGCACTGCACTATTCTTCATCAAATATTTAAGGGATATTTCAGAAATATTTTGACAAGACTAGGATTTTTCTTTTTATGCAGACCTATAACATAACATTTTGGGGAAAGTTGTATAGTGTTAACATTTTCAAATCGAGGTTTTTGAAATTGTGGTCAGAGGACACATGGACTTCTGGAAGATACAGTATGATTTAGGAGAGAAGAATTAGGAGGACAAAGTTAAAAAAAAAGTGAAGAAAACATCTTATAAGTTCAAGACCGAAGACTGTGTCAAACAGCTAATTGTTGGGGAAAGGGCCTTCCTGGTAGCTTTTCTTTCCAGTGGTAGGAACTCCAGTCTGGTATCTTCCAATCTTATGAGCCACATTCAGTGGCCGGTGCAGATATCCTGTCCTGAAAGTTTACAACCTACTCATGCAAATTTCTGGACTAATCTCTGATTTCTGTAAAGCTGCAATTCTCTTTATACCAACGATTACGGTTTGAGCTCTTTGAAAATATTTAGGAACTCACGTATTGATTTCATATGTACATTTTTCCTGGGGAACTTTCACCGTATATGAAAAGGGATCTTTTTAGAGTCTCAGGCTATCTAATTTCCATGTGTATATGGAAAAGTAATTAAGGTGCTTGGTGGTGCTGATGTTACTATTGTTTTCCTGACTGGGTGGCATCTAATTGTGAATCCCACAGGATGATACAAGGTGACTCTAAACTTTACCCAGAATAAAGCACCTCTGTAAATTCAAACTTCATTCTTTCATTGTAATCATTGATGGGAATAGTGGCCAAGGGCAAATCAGAGACTGAGAATTTTTGTCACTCACAGAACTGAGACAATGTTACTGGAATAAATGACATGTTAAGCCATGCTTGGCCATTACACTTCCTGCTGATAGTTGTGACAAATCATAGACTTCAAAATGCCTTCATGGGGGACAAATGAGTTCTTTAGGAGAGAACAGTATTTGTCTTTCTCAAATATAACTCATCATTAAGAACAAGTGTCTGGAAAAGAAAACAGTTCAGTTGACATTGTGAGTTTGTCCCTTTTATTAACAGTACAACAGAATTTTTTAAAGGAAAATCTGTGTGCCCTTATTAGTTCCCTTGACCACTTGCCAATCTGCAATTAGTAGCAACCTGTGTAAAGATTTTTTAAATGCGTAATGCAAACAAAATAAAATCATACCTCTTGAAAGATAATCAGTGTCTTTATGATTTTAAAATACATTTTTAAGATAAGGTATTCAAGAGTATGTGCATATATTCTTTATATACTGTCCTTAGTAGACATGAGGAAACAGAGGAGATGCAAATATCTGGCTTACTACCTAGTTCTGTATTCTATTATACCTAGAGGATGTTCATTATCAAGTGTGTATTAAATAACTGTATATTCCATTATCTAAGCAAGTGTATTTCAGCTTACTAAAAGTGTATTTTCCCAACAAAAACATAATAAAGGCAAATTAAAAGGAAAATATAGTCAATATAGTATTTCAAATTCTTAAAGGAATGCTTGCTTGCTTTATGACAGACATTGGCTTAGAGTCTTTCTCCATTCTAGTAAAAAAATCACTTTGCATCCTTCAAATGGAAGACTTGCTATTTAACGTTGACTGCCTTTAATGGCACTAGTTTGCTTTTAACAATAAGATCAAGTAAAAATTGACGTACAGAACACTTAGTCTTTAGGCGAGTACTTTTTTCTGGGACAATCGGCTTTACTTTACATATGTTACCTCACTGATCTCTAACATTGTTCGTGGATGGTGTTATTTTCATTTTGCAGATTAACACACTCCCAGCCCCACAAAAAGAAACAAAATTTGAGTCCATCTCTAAGATTCAACTAACTGTTAATGGCTGTGTCTGCTATGTATGTGTTAATCGCTTGAACCAAATTTGAATTATTTTTTCTAGAAGCCAGTATTTTGTTTTCATTTTATCAAAGTTCATGCGAGTTGTAATAACACACATAAAGTTAGACTACCCATCTTTTATGTATATATTCTTGGTCGTTTATTTGTCATTTTATTGAGATGTTCTAGTTTCTAAATGTATGTATGTATGTATGTATTTACCATTTATTTATTCTATTCATTTTTTTATCGTTAGACTTATTGGGGTGACAACGATTAATAAGAATTACATAGGTTCCAGGTGTGCGATTCTACAGATCATTTTCTTGAATTCCTAAAGGATTTATTCTATATTGGCTGTTCCTTGAGATAGCATGATCCATTCATCAGTTTCTTTTTGTTCTAACTTACCTGTCCTCATGGTGCCATGTGTAAACAGCTTCGATTATGTTTTACCTGGGAGTAAAACTCAAGATAACTTTGGTCTTCTAGCTAGGTAGGCAGCATTTCATTGCTGAACAGAAAGTATGGTTGATTGATAAACCATATAGACTTTTCAATTTTTTGTAAAACCTGATCTTCAGATAGATTTCTCAATGAAGGTAATAGCCTGCCTTGACAAGTTGGTGAGCACGGTATCATCATTTCACACAAAATATATGGTAGGCATTAATTTTCAATGTCAGATCAATTCATTGACCACAAGTATCAAGAAGAGAAAGAGATAGGACAATTAATTCTTTTTTGACATGAAATTACTATATAATAGAACTGCAACCTTCACTCTTTTTCTGACCAAGTGTCTGGTACTATGCTTTCAGAGGTTATTGAAAGCTCAGTGCATGAAACCTTTGACCAAAACTCTGGTCACATTTCTTTGTATACTTGCTTGCTGATTAATTTGTATCAAATCATTGTTTTCTTTTCAAATGCCCTCTCATTCTTCCAAAAGTGCTTTCTCAAGTAGAAATATCAGAAAGGCACGAATTTAATATTTCTCACCCCTCCCCTATAATTTGGTTGAGCATTTTTTCTTTTATAATTAGTATATCTGCATTATTTATATGCAATGTTTAATTTTTTAATATATTTCATGTGTATATATGTGAATACATATATACAAACATATGAAATATATTAAAGGGCTGTCTGAAAAAAATTCATCCATAAATGCCTCCATTTTTCATATTACATGGCTGGATACTTACTTTCTGGACAGCCTATATATGTGTATATATATGTGTGTGTATTATGTATATGTGTGTGTGTGTGTTATATATATGTGTGTGTATTATGTATATGTGTGTGTGTGTTATATATATGTGTGTATGTGTGTGCATGTGTGTGTGTGTGTGTATATATATATATATATATATTTTTTTTTTTTTTCTGATTCCTATCAAAGGTAGGCAGCCTTCCTGAAACCCAGCGTTTGGCATGCTAAAGTTATCCCTAGGATGAATTTGACACCTGGTAATTCAGAATATTTCAACTTCAAGATATGAAAGCTTTATTTTCAGAGATGTAGCCAAAGAGTCAGATAAGGCTATTGAATTGTCTTTATCACACCGCATATCCCTATGTATCTAGTTTAATGCCTGTTGTGGAGTGGGCATTCAATGACTACATGTTAAGTTAATGAAGGAGTTCCTTTTAAAGGCATTGTGGCAACATCTAATTTACAGGAATTGATTCCAGCAAGCTAGGAGTAAATTGTATTTGTCAATGTTAGTCATGCTCACTTCCAGTAGACAAAGGTGGTGTTATATATCTATGGGAATGCTGATGAAGCAAGGAAGTATGGAAACATTTTAATGTGTGGAAATTAAGTGGCATTAAGAATAAAGGAGAAATAGCAAAACAGAGTTTGGCATAGCGATTGAGATTGAAAATGTGACTCCAGAGCTAAAGGGCCTGGATTTGATTCCTGCTTTTGTTCTACAACATCAGTTCTCAAGGTTTGGTCCACGTACCACTGCCAATATGTGCTGGGCCATTCAGGGATATGTGAAAAATAATCAGAAGTGGTGAAAAAACAAGTAAAGTAAAAAAATGCAAAACGTTAGTTATGGAATAATAAGTGTTAAGTTGAATGGAAACACTTCAAAATTAGATCACATTAGTGAATGATGATTGGTGAGGACATGGCTACGAACCCTTCCCCCAAACCACTCTTGTCCCAATCTTTATGGACAGTTTCAGAACAATCCATTTGTGGTGTTTCTAGAACTTACCCAAACATATAAATACATCTGTAACCAGATTATTTTATCAGTTTACTTATTGACTGAGTAAAAGTGAATGCATGGTCTTTAATTGTAATTCTTTTCAAGCAGTTTTTTATTTAGTGTTTAAACACTTGATCAATCACTATCAATATATAGCTGTTATGAATATTGTAAAATAAAATGTGTGGTTTGTACTTTTAGTGTAGTAATTTTTTCTTTCCTAACTTATTACCTCATTTCCACTATTTTACATTAAGATAGGTACTGAACCAAAGTGTCAGTATTTAAAAACAGCTGATTTAGAAACAAGGGGTACAATTTATAGAAATAGGTTTAAAGTGGAAAAAGGTTGGGAAATACTGCTCTAGGACCTTGGAAAAATTATTTAAACTTCCTGTTTAATGGAAGTGATGATAATATTATTACCTTCATAGGCTTAAAGTGAGAGCGTTAAATAAGTTAAAACAACTAAAACAATTCCTGATACAAAATAAGTTTGTGAACCAGCAAAGGTAGCACACACCTATCATTCAGCTCCAATTTCAAAATTTAATTTTCAGTGTTTTGTGATTAATTCTCTTGCCTCTCTTAGCTAATTGAGCTGGAATGCAAATATAAAAATAAATAAAAAGATTTGCCCTCTTATATTTTAAAAGTAAATGACAATCAATTTCCCACTATTAATGATCTTTCTCTTGGGAAAGCTTTTCAGATGGGGTCACCAGTACAGGTCTGTGGCCTGTTAGGAGCTTGGGCTACACAATAGGTAAGCACCAGGGGAGCTTCATCTATATTTACAGCCACTCCCTACCATTTGCATTACCTACTGCCTGAGTGCCACCTCCTGTCAGATCAATGGTGGCATTAGAATCTCATAGGAGCACAAACTATTTTGTGAACTAGGCATGAGCATTCCCCTCCCCTTCCTTGGAAAAATTATCTTCCGTAAAACTGGTCCTTGGTGTCGAAAGGTCGAGGACTGCTGCCTTAGGATACTATGCACTGAGCACTCAGCAATGACCTGCTCATGACCTTGCAGGATGGTCAGACACACAAGTGCTCAGATGCCTGGGGAAATCCTAAAGTCTCTCCAACATACTCCTCCTGAATTTAGTAAGATTCTCTGAAATCATATTATGTGACAGACACTGTGGTAAGTACTTTGTAAGCATGATGCCACCACATACCCTACCCAACACGGAGGAGTGTCACCTGACAGGACCTAGTATAATCTTACAGTCCTGGGATATCCAACCACTCTGGCCATAACAAAATGTCTGAGACTATTAAGGGTCTGGAAGGTAGGGAGGTAAACTAGCTTCAAACAGGTCACATTAGGCTAGTGATAATTCCAGGTTTTGCCCGGTTCCCCACATGTCATGATTTCTGATGCAGGCCTCTCAGTAGAACTGTTTGGCCCTAAATGCCCCAGGAATTCTGTCCCTCCAAAGCTCAACTTCCTTAGACTGAGACCCAGCTTTCTCTCTGAATTGACTTTTAGCTTCAACTCTGATTAATGCATCAACTACCCTTGGTCTGAGTTTGTCAACCACTGACTTTTTAGACTCCTATCATAGAAGCAGGTGATACTGCTTAAGGCCCATAATAAGGGAAATTACTGATTCATATAGAAAGCATTAAACCTAGAATTCAGTTTTGAAATATTTAACCCAAACTGGTATATTTTGAATAGCAATGGACAGGTCTCCTAAAAATTATCCTTCTTTATTGTCCATCTGCCACAATCCAAAAATTTCACTGTTTAAGATTTAATCCCCTAAGTCTTAAAAATGTTTTATCTCTTTCATCTAAAAGGCTCTTGGAGTTTCTTGAAAATGCAGATCCCTTAGGCGATTTGTACAGCCTTCTAAGTAAGACAGACAGAAAAAACCAAGAACCACATGACTTCACTCATATGTGCAATATAAAACTGAAAACAACAAGAAAAAACAAAACAAAACAAAACTCATGGACACAGTCAATAGTTTAGTGGTTAACTGAGGGCAGGTGGGGAGGGGGAGGGAAAGGAAGGTGGGAGTGAGGGAGGAGGAGCCAAATACATGGTAATGGAAAGAGAACTGACACTGGTTGTGAACGTATAATGCAACACATAGAAAATGCACCTGGAACCTATATAATTCTTGTTAACCAGTGTCACCTCTATTATAAGGTGATGGAAAGAGAAGTCACATTAGGTGGTGAACTTATTATACATCAAGTTGACAATGCACTGTAGAATTATATGCCTGAAACCTATGTAATCCTTGCTAACAGATGTCACCCCAATAAGTCTAACAATAAAAATGAATTAAAAAAAAAAAACAAAAAAAAACCAGTGTCACCTCAATAAGTCTAAAAATAAAAAAAATGTCATTTATGCACAGCCTTCTATATCATTTGTGTAGATCACCAACCATGTAAATGAGAGACCGTAGGATTATATCAGATTTAAACTGATTATCTTATCTATTATGTTTATTCTTCAAATTATATCTGCAAGTCATATCCATTATAACAAACCCAGAAAGGAGAAAGTGAGGTTCAGAGAAGATCATACAGCTTTTGTGTAGCTAAGAAGGAGATGTGACAGATCCGAAGACCATTCTCCTTGTATTTCCATACTGCCTACTCAAATTTGGTTGAATTAAATGTGCTGATTCTATTAAAGGTTTGAATTCACCCAAGTGACCTTTTATACTTACTTTTTCTCTCTCCATCTAGTTTTGATTCTGTATAAACATTAACCCTGTTCACCAGTTAATTTCAAAGACTTTTTAAATGTCAGGAGTTAAGCTAAAATTTCATGACTCTCCAGTCTCTGAACAGGTCATTAGTCCAAAGCACTTTCTAGGCCAACCCATTGGCCTCTAGTGACTCCAAATACCAGTTAGACAGATGCCCACCCTTGATAATACTTAAAACCCAAAGAGGAAATCTTATAAGTAGCTCTGCAGATTTGACTATTGAAAGACTAATGGGTCCATGTAAAATAATCTTCTTCCAACTTCTGGGTTTAGGAAAGCCCTAAAAACAAATTAACTTTAATGTTTTTTCCAAGGTTTGTTAACCTTGCTCGCTCAACATCTGTTCTGCTTTCATAATGAAAGAGAAACGAAGCCATAATGGCCTTAAGGTTGCCAGAATTTGAGGGTGAACAAGCTTTCTGTGCTCTTCAGAACATTCTGTCTCCATGAAGTACGATTGTCAGATTCCAACACTCTCAGGACATTTACATCTCAGCCATGATGAATGTTACAGATAGACAGCAAATAAAGCTGCAGTGAAATTTAATGTTCACTTTAGATGCTCCAGTTCTTATTAGAAAAGGTCACCCATTGTCCCACTCAGATGATTAATGCAGACTCTTGCAACTTTATGGAATGTGTCTATAATATGTGCTGTCTAAGTGACTGTTTGTTCCTCGTTTCAGACTCTACCAGTGCTTAATACTTAATATAAATTTAGATGGGCAGAAAAAGGCTACTTTGTCGCTTCAGGTTTTTGTAAATTGCCCTATTAAAGGAAGCTTAAGTTAAGGGGTCCAAATAAAGCTGGAAGCCCATTTTCATCAAATTTCCTGTAGCAGTTTTCTTCCAATGTATGCTGATAGCATAATAACTATAATAAACAAGTCCCTTTTCGGTGGTACTTGGAAAATGCAAACCAGAACTATTTTCTTTCAGAAGTTGGTTAGTTAAATCCTGCTGGACCAGGAGCAGTAGCAATAATCTATTTTATTTCCTATGTTAGAAAAAGCAAAAATTCTTAAAGCTTAAATCCTCTCTACATTACCTACTAATGAGTTGCAACATGGGCACACAACACTGCTTGTGATATATTTTGAGGTCAGGACACTTGTGTTGTTATTTTCTAGGGTCAGAAAGAATAACAGTGTTTATATTCTCTATCTACACTTATCCAAAGAATCCTTAGAGGTTAAAACTTTTCAGTATCAGCCACATGTGTTTAAAAACCTGAATTTTGATTTCTCTTGTTTTTGCTATCCTTGCCTCTATTTTTGGTCTTATTTCTTATTTCACCAAACTGGGAAATACTGGAAGTACTAAATGCTTAAAGCCCACTTTTATATACTTATCACTCACATAACATTTAGCTGGCTGTGCAAATTCATTACCAAGTTTCTACTGTTGCCCTGAAAAATTTTTATGGAACCCTGGATTTTAGATGGAGAAAAAAATATTTTCTAAATAGAGTTGACCTAGAAGAATTTGTCCCATCACTCGAATAGCCTTTTCTATGGCATTTTCCTTCCTCGGCCTATTAATGGGTTTGTTTTTGAACTGTTATATGCCTGCTTGATGTGTTACATTTCATAACATTACCAAGTTCAATATTTGTAGGTCAAATTGTTTTGGTTTCTGTCACTAATGTTGGTCAGAAAGAGCTGATCAAATTGTCAACAGTCAATGTGAAAGAATCAATTATATATATAGATCCAGCCCAGAGCTAGTAAAAATATAGGTAGTGGAATAAGATTTTCTTTTTTATTTACAGGTCAGTCCTATTTGCCAAAGGGGCCAAATCAGTGCACTTCAAATGTCATTGCCTAAATTTGGAAGTGTTTATGTAGATGAGCAAAACTCTGTGAAAATATAAAAATAACAGCTACTAGTGAGTACTTACAATTTGTCCTTTTGTTTAAAACACAAAAGTAATACCAAAGCCTCTATTTTCACATTTATGAGTAAGGTTTTAAGCGTAACTTCAAAACTGAAATGAATCTGTGAACAATTGTTCCATTTTTACCACAGAAAAACTCTGACTTAAAAGTGAATGTTTAGGCATCCAAATTGGAAAGGAAAAAGTAAAATCATTTCTGTTTGCAGATGACAGTATCTTGTACAGAGAAAATTCTAAAGATTAAAAAAAAAAAAGCCTGCAAGGAATAATAAATGAATTCAGCAAAGTTGCAGGATACAAAATTAGCACACAAAAATCAGTTGCATTTCCATATAGTAACAAAGAACAATTCAAAAAGGAAGTTAGGAAAACAATAGCATCATGATTTACAGTAGTATCTTTCTTAGTCAATTTGGGTTACTATAACAAAAGTACCATAGACTGGGTGGCTGAAACAACAAGCGTTTATTTCTCACAGCTCTGGAGGCTGGGAAGTTTGAGGTCAGGCTCCTAGCATGGTTGGGTTCTGGTGAGAACCCTCCTTCTCGTTGGCAGATGGCCATCTTCTTGTGTTCTTCTTGTGGTGGAGCTCAGAGAGAGAAAGAAAACTTTTACTTGTCTCTTCTTATAAGGGACTAATTTCATCGTGAGGTCTCTACAATAATGACTAAATCGACTCCCAGAGGCCCTATCTCCAAATACCATTGCATTGGGGATTAGGGTTTCAACATATACATTTTGGTGGGAACCAAACCCAGGATAGAACAATTTTTTTTTTTTTTGTATGTGCGTAGCACCCTTGTTGGGAACCGAACCCAGGTAAACATATATTTTGGGATGATAGAAATATTCAGTTTATAGCAGCATTAAAAACAATAAAATTTTTAGGAATAAACTTAAAAAGGCAAAATACTTGTACACTTAAAACTACAAATTGCTAAAAGAAATTAAAGAAGAAATGAATAAATGAAAAAACATTCTGTGTTTGTAGATTGGAAGACTTACATTGTTAAAACATGACTATTACCTAAAGCAAACTACATATTCAATCTCTACTAAAATTTCAATGATTTTTTTTTGACAGAAATATAAAATTCCATTCTAGTTCTTTTTTGGGGGATGGGGGTTAATTTCCTGGTTGGAAATGGAACCCAGGCCGCAGAGTTGAGAGCGCCAAAACCTAGCCACTACACCACCAGGGAACCCCTTACCATTCTAAAATTCATGTGGAATCTCAAGGGACCCTGTATAGCCAAAAAACTCCTGACAAAAGCGCAACAAAATAAAACAAAACACAAAAAAATAAAAAACAACATTGGAAGACACATATTTTCTGGTTTTAAAACTTAGTACAAAGCTACAATACTAATATAAGGTGTGGTATTTGTATGAAGACAAACATAGACCAATAGAATAGAATAGCAACCCCAGAAATAAATGGTAAAATGATTTTGAACAGGAATGCCAAGTCCATTTAATGGATGAAAAATAGACTTGTCAACAAACAGGGTTGGGAAAATGGAATATCCACATGCAAAAAAAAAAAAAGACATTAAACTCTTATTTAATTCATACACAAAAATTAACTCAAAATGGATCAATGATTTAAATGTAAGAGCTAACACTATCAAACTCTTGGAATAATACAGGGCAACAGCTTCATGATACTGGATTTGGCATTGATCTCTTAAATATACCACTAAAATCACAGGCAACAATGAAAAATAAAATAATGTCCTATATAAAAAGAGCTTCTATAACTCAATAACAGCAAAAATAGCCTAATTAAAAATGGAGAAAGGATTTGAATAGGGATTTCTCCAAAAAAGATAACACTTGTCCAATAAGCACATAAAAATACTCGACATCCCTTATCATTAGGGAAATGCAAATCAAGAGGTTGAGATATTATACCCATTTAGGTGTTTATTACAAAAAAGTGTTATAGCAAGAATGTGGTAAAATTGAAAGCTTCACATGTGATTGGTAGGAATATAAAATGGTGCAGCCACTTTAAAAACCAGTTCGCCAGTTCTTCAAAATATTAAACACGGAGTTATGATATGTCCCAGCAATTCCACTCCAATGAAATGAAAGCATATGTCCACACAAAAACTTGCACAGAAATGTTCATAGTAACATTACTCTGTTTAGTTACAAAATAGAAGGAAAAAACAAATGTCCATCCAGTAATTAATGGATAAACAAAGTATGTTATATTCATATAGTGAAATATTATATATAAAAAACTGAAGTATTTCTGCATGCTATACTATGGATGAATTTTAAAAACATCATGTTATGTGAAAAAGGCAGACATAAAAGGCCATATATTGTATGATTCTCCTTATAGGAAATGCCCAGGGTAAACAAATCCATAGAGACAAAGAAAGCGCTGGAGGATGTGGGAATGGGATGGGACTACTAATATAGGTATAATAGGTATCGAGTTTCTTTGGGAGGCAATGAAGATGATCTGAATTAGAATTAGGAACCTGGTGATGTTTGCAGAACTTTGTAAATATAATAAAACTTACTTTAAAATGGTATACTTTAGGAGTGTATGTGTATGAGTAATATCTCAATTTAGAAAAATTTATAGAGCTGATAGAATCCAAAGCATATGTACTCGGCTCAATTCAAAGGCCACCCCCATGCCAGCTGTGCTGGCGTCTGAGCTTTCTCTCTTACTGTCCCGGGAAGATGGAGTCAGGACTGCTGCTGGTCACCGGGGGTACTGCAGGCAGTTAAGAGCTTGAAGGCAAAATTGGGAAAGTGCTCCCACCCCATTGATGGTTGACAAGCTAGAACTTTCACCTGGGATTGCATTCATTTGCAACACAATAGTCCCAGAATACTTCCGAGATCACCAGACCCAGAAATTTTATCTACCTGCCTTTCTTTGTTGGCCCTGCTGCTATCTTGTGAGAGGTTGGATATAAAGGACCAAGTCACCAGACTACTCACAATACTGTATTTGTAAATAGTATTGTAGAAAGCTGACATTTTTAATTCATTTATTCTTATACAGCTCTTATCCAAATGGCCTCCACTCCAGTCCCCTGAATGTAAGAGGATGGAGCTGCATAATATACATTTTTAAATAAATACCCTTGGCAATTCTTTTTTAAACTTAAGTTTGACAACCATTGAGTCTTCTTTTTTCTACTTTGAAAATGTCAAATCTATAGAAAATTGAAAAAATATATAGTAGAAAGACTGCTCATATAAAGTATGTTTTTTAGGTTAGATTCACTCATTGTTAACACTGCCCCATTTTTCTTTCTATTCTGTCTCTTTAATCACTTTGAGAGTAAGTTCTAGTCAATAATGACACTTCAAATATTTCACTTTATATCAGTTAAAAACAAAGACACCCTCCTTTATAACCAAAATTCAATTGTCAGGATCAGGATATTTAAAATCAATACACAAATATCAAGTATACAATCCATATTCCTATTTCCCCAGTTGTCACAATAATGTCCTTTATAGTTTGGAGGATTATTTGGATCCAGGTTCTAGTCAAGGATCTCACATTGAAATTAGTTGTCACATTTCTTTAGTCTCCTTTAATCTAGAATATCTCTCCCATCTTTTTTGTTGCTGTTGTTTTCATGTCACTGATATTTTTGAAAAGTATAGGAAACTTTTTTTGAAGGCTGTTGTTCAATTTGGATTTTGTTTGCTGTTTCCTGATGATTAGAGTTCAGTTAAATAGTTCTGTCAAGATAATGTAATGTCCATTTGTCTATTATGGGTAATGTTAGGTTTTATCACTTCATGTAGTGACCACTACATTTCTCTATTGTAAAGGTGCTTTTACCCTTTGTAATTAATATTCTGAGGGCGATACATTTTTTCTTATGTATAATTTTTAATCAGCCTATCTACTACATTATTTCAATAATCACAGATTTTTGTATAATTTCTGCAGTTATAATAGAAATAATTAAACATTGTGTTTAATTGTAATATTTCCTATTTCTATTGTATCTTAATATAGTCTCTAAGTCTAATAACACATCTTTCTCTAATACTAATTCCTGTACATAAGTAAGATTTAATTAAAATATATATATATAGTATTGTATATATAAAAATATATATATAAGATTTAATTAAAATATATATATATATACTTTTACCTCATAAATAATTTCAGATTACCAAAAATTAGTGTTTTGTAGAAAATGTTTTTGAATTCACAGTGCCCTAAATCTAATCTTAATTTTTTAAGTGTGATAAACAACAGGCTATTAACATCTTAGTATTTTAATTCTTTTATAAATAGAAAGGTTATTTTATTCTGCTTCATAAATTCTATGGATGTTCAACAAATTTTTAAGATGACTGATTCATTTTTTTAGTAAATGAAAAGATAATGCATTTTAAGGTATCTTTCAAGCCCAGCTGAAATCCAATTGCTGCTGGAGAATGCACACTCATACAGATTTTAGAAACATTGAGAAGCATAAAGTGACAAAGGTAATATATAGCATTGACTTTGAATGAACCTTGTCCCATCCCTATTTCATATATGTAGACATTTGACTATTTAATCTTACATGTTCAAGTAAGCTTATCTATTTGGCTGTAATGGGTATATTGTATCATAACAAACTGTAAATTTCTCACTTATTTCATTCAACCCTTCCTCACCATGTCTCCTACAATACCAGGTACCCTGATAGACCTCAACAGTTCTATTATTTTAAAGGGTAGGGGGATTTATTTCCCTCCAAAAAGAAGTTCTAGCTTAAAAAGCACCTGATTCTTTCTGTAGGTCCTTCCTATTATGTTGAGTTTCTTTCCCTGCCATGTCGATCTACTTAGTAAATGACTAGCTGGCAATTGGAATTCGCATTAGCTCAGTCATTATCAGCCTTTGCCAAGCAGGAGGCCATGGCTGCTGCACTTGGCTTTGTCAGAGCCCAAGGAGCAAGCTGATGTGAGGAGGCATCACTCAGGGGTGATTAAAATCATCCAGTGGTTTCACTTCCATGCTATATACTAGCACGATTGCACCAAAGTTCCTTAGCATTTCATTGCCTGGTTTAAGCGGTGGATGCGGGTAAAGTTCAATATAACAAATACTTGTTAATCACTACCTATAAGCAAAGCACAGTGTTAAGCACTGTTAGAGGTAATAAAATAAATATACCCCCTCCCTTTAGGTAAGTTACAAGCCAGTAAAAAAATAAAAATAAGATATATGTGTGTGTGTGTGTGTATCAACGATTGTGGCAAATGCCAAAAGACAAAGGCATAAAAAAAAACTATGAAAACTAGATAAAATAAAGAGAAAATTATCCACTGAATTGAGCTAGGAATTACCCCACCAGGTGTTCTGAAAATATGGGATTTTTCTGAGGACAAGATTAAGTGAAGGCTTCTGTGCTGAGAGAATCATAGCTTTTAAGTAGCAAATAACACTTCACAGTGGGACCTTAGCCATCACTATTTTAGGCAGATTATTTTTGTAACTTTCCAAAACAAAATTATAAGATTTGGACACACTCATTCATTTCACAATTCAATACATTTTATTAAATGGCAGCTAGAAACTGGAGTCTGGGTTAGGAGCAGATGGTGTCAGAGTTAACGAAACAATCTAGTTGGGTGGTGCAGACAAATAATTTCACTGCAGTTGTCTGTGTGTGCAAATGAGATGTGAGTTCAGAGGAAGAAGTCCTCCCCCATTCTGGAGGTTTCAAAGAGAGAGTTTCCAAAAGATACATGTTTGGACTTACGGTAGAAGAAGCAGTGTTTCAGCCTAGAAAACAACATGAGCCAAAGCCCTAAATGTCCAAAACGTTATGCTCTCAAGTCACAAGAACTTCTAATAGCAAATACTTGTCTTTAAGGAAAACTCTTTACCCTTTAGTGGCACAATAATACAAATAATCTTCGCTTCACATTATATTGTTATTGATCCTTAAGAATACAATGTGCTGCTTAATTTAGAAGACATTCATTTATCACAATCTAGAGATATTAAGTACTTGTGCAAATTAAATCCGTACTTGGTTAAGTAATGTGCACTACCGATGACCAACGGGACAGACTATTATGGATTTTAATTAAAATAAGGAGACAACAAAATTATTTATGATTATTACAATATGTATGGCATTTGTTTAGGAATGAATTATGAACTGTTGGTAGGAGAAAAAGATTAGAAGGTTTGAGACTTAATAAATACTACAGTGATGACCTGATTCTCAGATTGATTGAGGAACTGCAGAGACGATCTGGGTTCCGCTCAGGATTCAGCTGAAGCTCATTTTGGATGATCAGTGAAGTGAGAGGGGTTGAACCTTTTCAGCATTGCAGTTAAGTAATCTCGGCAGTACCAGAGTCATCCAGAGATTTGTTCTAGTTAAAGAAATGAGTGTTTGGAACTACTTCTGCAGCACTCAGGGGAACATTTATCTTATTTGCTAACATGAACTAAAAAATGCATTCGTCATGTTTGCTGAGGTCTCTACACAATGCACAATTGACAGGGGCGAGACAGATTTCGTAAGGGCATCGTGATTCTTGGTGTCAGTGAGCCCCTGTGTACCCATTTGAATTGCTCTCTTGCCCAATTCTGTGGGTGAAATGGGGAGCCTGACAGCACTTTTCCCCTGTCTCTTTGAGACCTTGTTCCAGCATCAGATCTTCCCTCTGTCTCGTGTGTCTTTGATCTCTTTCACTCTATTGATACCTCTCTAGTATGTATACATACTCATTGTCTAATTATTTTTAAATACAACAGTTCTTTTTTTCAGTCATGCTTTTTTCTAGCTTCTTTTTCGTTGCTCTTGTTCCATTCATAGCCACAATACTTGACAAATATTCTATATTCGCCATTTGAACTTCCTCGGTTGTCCTATCTGGCCAATGCTCCCATACTCTGCTCTATCTGCTCAGACAATGGTCACCAATGACCTCCTATTTGCTAAAAGCACTTCTTTATGACTTGTTATTGACCTCTTTGTAGCAGCAACTGGTGACTACTCTTTTCTTTGTAAATATACTTCTTTGGCTTTTGAAATGTGGTTTTCATCTCAAGATCTCTCTGAGATTGCTGACTATTGTTTTTCTCTTTTGCTGGCTCCTTTTTTCCCCCCTCTAACATCCTTTAAATGTTGCTACCATTAACCTTCTTTTATCAGTTTTTCCATAGCTTCAAATATCTTTTTTTACCTGGTGAATTCCAAATTTATATTATCAGGATAGGATCATCTCCTGAGTACCATGCTTGTAATGCCATTTGCCTGTGCAACAGCTCACCTGAATGTCACACAAGCACTTCAAATTCAATATGGCTAAAGCCAAAGCCATCATCTTTCATTCTTGATGCTCTCCACAACTGGAATGGATCAGGCTTGCCTTTGGGGAATATTTTTGTCTACCACTGACCTTTATTGCATGCATTTCCAACTTATCTATTCTACGTATTAATTTATAAGTTCTCTGGGGAAAGAGTCCTGACTTGCTCATTTTTGTATCCCCAGCACCTAGCAAGTGCCATAATTATAAGTGAAGAAATGAAATGAGGTGATGTCTGCTGCATAGCTCTACTTCTTTGCATTAAGAAAAAAAAGCATATTAGATAGGAGTCCCAACACATGGTTGAAGGTACTCCCTGGCATGATTTCTCAGTGAAGTATCTTTTTTATTTATCCTGGCAGCTATCAAAACACTGTCATGTGCCCCAGCAACCTCTCTCCCAGACAAGTATAGGAATGCAATCCCAGGAGAAACTAAAAGAGGAAAAAAGTGCCCATAGGAGTACAGCTTTGAGGAATGAGTACATATACAAAACAAAAACAAAAACAAAAAACAAAAAACAGTGCCATGCTCCAGGGAGAAAGTCTAGGCTTTTCTTTTATTTTGTTATTTAACATTCAGCAGACTGAAAGCATTCAGTCTGCAGTAATGGATAGCAGCCTTGAAAAATGTGAGAAGATTTTAACCTTAAGCCTTACAAATCACAAATATATCAAAGGAAATATATTTAGTTAGAAAAATAAAATGGCTATCGGGTAACATCAGGACTTCCAGGCTTCAAAAGTACATATATGTTAGTGTCCAAGGACTCTTGGAGTTTCTAGTCTATGTTAAAATAAAGAGTTATGCAAAGAGTCTATGAAGATGAGGAAGAAGGGCATCTCACCTGGTTTAAGGAATCAACAGAGTCCTGCCAGGAAAGAAAATTCTGAACCAAGTTTCAAAAGTTAACATTTTACTGGATATTGTAAGCAGAAGGACAAACTTGGAGTAGGCACAGGGAGTGGGAATATGGCACTTTATTTGGGAGAATTAAACACGTTTGACAGGACTTAAATGTAATGTGGGTATATGGGAGGTGGAAGATAGGTGCAGAAATGCAGCAAGAAACAAATCATCAATCTTTTTATTTTATTTATTTATTTATTTTTATATGTGGGTAGTTCCCTGGCTGGGAATCGAACCCAAGCCGCAACACTGACAGCGGCAAAGCCTAGCCACTACACCACCAAGGAAGTCCCTTCCATGAATCTTTTTATATGTTATGTTTTGCAGTTTGACATACAAGGTAGATGGAAAGCTATGGAAGGATTTTGAGTAGATAAGTAGCATGATGAGATTTATGCTCTACAAAATAATTCTGGAGCTAACATATGTGATAACTTTGACAGGAATACAGCCCAAGTAGAAAGACAAATAAGAAGACCATTGCAATAATCAGCCAAGAAACCAGGTTAGGAAAAGAAGGCAAAGGAACTGATTTAATAGTAATACAAGTTGAATCACTAGAACCTGGTGCATTATGGAAAAAAAAAAAAAACCAAGAAGGGTCTAGGATGATTCCCAGGGTTCTATTTTTACTCAGTGATTCATTCAGCATATACATATATGGCATGTATTATGCCTTAGGCTTCATTAATACAATATAAATAAGATGGAGTCCTGCTCAAGGAGCTCACAGTAGAGAGGGGTTATAAATAAGTAAAAAGGGTCAGGAAAAGTATGCAGTGGGACTTCTAGAACAGACTTTGGCTTCAATAAAATATTTCTGAAAGAAATAGCATTTCTGCTGAGACCTTAATGACAAAAAGTACTAGCTAATTGAAATGGTCTAGGAAAATATTCCTGGAAGATGCATTGTGATGTGTAAAAGCACAGAGGTAAGAAAACAAAACTTGTTTGTTTGGGAAACTGCAGGAAAGACTAGGTAACATCATACACCAAGAGAGGGAACATAGAGGATAAGGAGGCTTAGTGGTGATAAGCCCAAATTTGTGCATGTTGAGATGGAGATGTCCATGGGATGTCCAAATGGAGAGACTGGGCTCTGGAGTTCTCACTTTGGTTTGGGGTCACTGGAGAAATAGATTTGAGAAACAAAGCGGGAGATAAAGCCGTGAGGATGGTAAGATTTCCCATAGGTAATACAGAGAATGAGAACAGAGAGGGTAAAGACAAAATCACAGGGAACGGAACTGTATTTAAGGGAGAGATGGAAGAAAAATGTCAAATGATACAGAATCAGGAGGAGAAAGAGAGGTAATGGGAAATCTAGATATCGGGAGTTTCAAAGAAAAGATGAAGCTGAGAGTTCTAGTGAAATAATGACAGAAAAGTACCTATGGAGGTAGCGTTTGTAAGACTACCAGTGACTTCGTCGAGAGCACTTTCAGTGGAGTGTGAGGGATAGAGGCCAGGTTGGAAGGAGTGAAAAATAGGTGCACAATTGAAATGGTGAATATAGATTATGCTTTCAACTAGCTTGATTATAAAGGGCCAAAGAGAAAGATGGGGGCCATGAGTGACCGCATGGAATTGGGAAAAATTGGTTGAGTTTTTGTAAAGCAAGGAGAGACATAAATACATTTATCAGTTGAAAGAAATGACAAAAGGAAGCAGGAAGGTAAGAGATATTACAAGGACCGGGAGGAGACAAGGAGGAATAAGATACACCTTAAGTGGAAGATTAACTGACTGTCAAAACAGAGTTTGTCCTCTGGAGTTGGAAGACATGAAGCACTGGTGAAAGAAGCAGATAAACTGGTAGGTAGGCTTCCAAAGAGTTGATGGAGTAACTAATCTGATGGTAAGGTCATCTTCTCAGTGAGAAACTTAAAGGTACAGGGGTGTCCTTACCCACCAATCTCATGTTCTTCTCCCCTCTCACATTCTTAACTCCAACCATTGCCAGACTGAACAAACTTTCAGTTTTGGCAATATTTCAATCCAGTCCGTTGTTGTTCTAAGAATGGCTAAAGGTATCAGCTCACCTGGAACACTACGAATAAATAGGAAGCAATTCATGAGGCTGCCAGAGTCTTAGATTAGTTTTTTTGATGTGTATCATTTAATAGACTAAATAAACAGAGAAGTATATATTTACACAGAAAAGACATAGGGATATTTTTCTCTACTAGATATTAGAAATATTTGTATTTTATACATGATAGTTACATTTCAATACTATAGAAGTGATCAAGATCATGTGCAAATTACTTTCTTCAACTCAAAACTTCAAAGTCTGATAATTGGTCTTCTGCAGAATAAAGCAATGGCATAATTTCAATGTAAGTTATTGTGGGTTTGAATATACAATAATTAATAGTCTATCAATTACTCAATAAAATGCCTTAGACTTGTATAAATCATAATATATATTACCTAATTTTTAAAATGTACTTGAAAACATTGTTCAGAAGACACATTGTCTAAATTAGAGTTGGGTGTTGTTTTTTGTTATTTGTTTTCAGAATGCCTTTGTTTGTTGTCCACATATAAGGAATGTCTTGGTTAGCCTCCAACTGGCTGGAAGTTCTAATGGTGCTTCTGAGACTTACATTCTGTCTAGTCTCATTTAGTAATTTTTGTAAATATTTCAAATATAAAATTGAGAGAATTAAGCATATTAATGACACGAGGGTGGTTGGATTGCTAACACCACCAAAGATCAAATTAAAGTTACATGTGACCAAGGCCAATTACAGAAACAATCTACGCAAAACACGGAGAAGTTCAAGAGAAACAAAACATTAAAATAACACTTTTTAAACTGGTCTATTGCATATCCTTTTTGTAAAGAAGAAAGATAATCATCATTTTTATGCCTTATTGCTTATGGATTTATTTGCTGATATTGGTCACAGTTAATAGTACACTTCCATGTAAAGCACACATCAAATATTCTGGTCAAAAATTGAAGAGCACTCATTTATAGCAAAACAAATCAGTGTTAAGGTGGTTAAAATAGGATTAAATTCAGCGAAGAGTGATAGAAAAATTAAGAGTGGCTCAAACAAGATAGAAGTTCATTTCTCACTCAAAATCTAAAAGTGAGTTGCCCGGTACTGGTGTAGCCTCTGCATGATGGTCAGAAACTTTGACTCCTCATATCCTGTTGTTCCACTACCTTCAAAATAGGGATTCTACCTCACAGTTCCAGGTGGCTGCTCCACCTGCACTCATCAGCTATGTATTCCAGCAAGAGAAAAAAGAAAGGACGCACGTACTCTCTTTTATGTTTACTTCGTGTGTTGTGTTTGTGTATGTGTGTGTGTGTTAAAAATACATCATGAAATTTACCAATTTAAGCAAAGAATTGTGTCCAGCTTTATGGCACTAAGTACATTCACATTTTTCTGCAACCATCACCACCATCCATAACCATAACTTTTTCAAATTCTAAACTGAAACTGTATACTCATTATATAACTCTATATAACTCTCCACTCCCCCCTTCTCTGAGCCCTTGGGAACCACCATTCTAGTTTCTATGTCTGTGAATTTGACTACTCTAGGTACCTCGCATAAGTAGAAACATGTGCTAACCATCTTCTTGTGGTTAGCTTATCTCACTTGGCATATCTCGTAGGTTCATCCCATGTTGTGGTATGCATCAGAATTTCCTTCCTCTTCGTATTCCATGTTCGCGTATATGCCACATTTTTTTATTCATTCCGCTGTCAATGAACACTTGGGTTGCTTCCACCTTCTGGGTGTTGTGAATAATGCTGCTATAAACATGTGTGCACAAATATACATATCCAGAGGCGAAATTGCTGGGTCATATGTTTAATTTTTTGAGAAATTTCCATACTCTTTTTCACAGTGGCTGCACCATTTTCCACTTCCAGTGATGCACAAGAGTTTCAATTTCTTCACATCTTTGCTAACAGTGTTATTATTTTCTGTTTTTTAAAAAATAGTCATCCTAAAGGATATACAGTGGTATGTTATTGTGGTTTTAATTTGCATTTCCCTAATAATTAATGATGCTGGGCATCTTTTCATGCACTTATTGGTTATTTGTATATCTCCTTTAGAGATATGTCTATTTCAGTTCTTTGACTATTTTTATTCAGGTTGATTTTTTTCTTGTTGAGTTATAGGGGTTCTTTATATTTTTTGAATATTAGTCACTCTTTCCTTCAGGGTTACTTTCTGGAAATCATATTTTAATTTATATTTCTAGGGGTACAATTAGCTTCAAAGAAATTTGGTTAATAAATTCCGTCCCAGGAGGCCATGGACTTTGCTAAAACCCAGAGGTACTATCACCCGGGAAGGCGGTAAGAACAGATTTGGTGAATGAGTAGTCCCTGCTGAAAGTTCACATTCAGGGCTCATTTTTACCTAAAGGCTTTGTCTATAATGTATAGTTATTTCCTAAGAGGAGCAGTATGTCTCATTTATAACTAATGTTTCAGATGTCAGGCTTCCTATAACTTTGGGATTATCATGTTTTTCTCTTCAATTGTATTCTATAGCTTAAAAAGTTAGAAAGCATAATAAACCATATGCACATTATGTTTTATATTTATTTTAAAACCTGTAGTTCTATAAATAAGGTCACCTAATTTAGGTCTCTTCTGCATTAACACCTATTTATTATTCCTCTCAGGCTAATATAGATCAATAACTGATTTTACTTTAGGCTTTCGTTAAACTTCTTCCCAATTCCATCTGAATCCCTAAATATCCAGAAGTTTTATATCTATTACTGATATATAACTGACATTTAAAATTGTATTAGTCTTAGGTGTACAACATAATGATTTGATATTTGTATACATTGTGAAATGATCACCGCAATAAGTCTACTTAACATCTGTCACCACACATAGCTACAAAAACCTTTTTTTTTCTTGTGATGAGAATATTTAAGATTTACTCTCTCAGCAACTTTTAAATATGCAATATCAAACTTTCTAATGATATCACTGTTCCAAAATTTAAGATCATAGGTGCCCTAAGTTTTCACAGAAGTATGCTTTTTTCCCATATGCCTATTGTCCCCCTCCATTCCAATGAGAAGGTATTTATGCTGCTCAACCAGTTGAATTAACATTAACATGTTTATAAAAGTAATATCACAAAATGGATAGTTTGGAATATGAACACTGATCAGAGTTCAGAAGTACAAAAAAATACTTAAATTAAGAAGCTAGCAACATTAACAATGATAATTATTGTTGATAAAAATTTTTCAAATTTTAATTTATTTTACTCTTTATTATCTTGCATCTACCAATGAAGAAGTAATGCTAGGGGAGCAGGGGGTTGCCATTGACAAGAAAATTATGTTCACTCTGCATTCCGACGTGTTCGATATATGTTTGGAGGGCCAGGTCTCTCCTGGGAAAGAACTCATCCTAAAGGAAAATATTTAGTCTAGGAAAGGGTAGGTTCAGAAAAGTAATTTTCTTAGGATTTGCTTTCTGTTTCCTGTTCTAGTTCTCATGGACTAATGTCTAAACTCTGGGAGGATGAAGTACCACTAAAGAGTGATAAACATCTAAAAAACTACCCATTCAAATAAGATATCGGGTCAAAATGGCCTCATTGTCCACCTGTGTCAGATCCCGGCAAGAACTCTGTTTGGGGTGAGTGTTGGCACTCAGTGAGGGGAGAAGGGACACAGAGTTAGAGCAGCAGGCTGGACCAGCCCACATTTGTGACAAAGATACAGGCAAGAAAATCACAGGAAGGGCGAAAATCCGGAGAGTCACAGACGAGTTGAGAGCTAGTTCATCAGCACTCTTAAACCACTTGCTAAAAATGCTCAAAAGGAGAAGTGGGAACGTGCTGGGGGTGGAATCACTAAAATTATAGATGAGAGAGCCAGCAATGTGCCTATATTTGTCTCATTGTGATACACTGACATCTCACACTGTGTGGCCCAAGCACTTAGGATCCCATGAGCTTGTGATCCCTGGGAGAGGGAGGTAGGGACAGGAGAGGAGAAATAATTAACGTATGTTCAAATTAAGATACTTTAAAGACTAAGATCTTAGTTCTGCTTATTTTTCAAATATTCAAATGATGTTTTAAAATGTTTTACCTTGTGAACATATGACTTATCTGGAGGATTTTGCTCCTTTCATACATCTCAGATATTTGGCTAGGAAGGAAGATGTGAGCCATTTTCTATCTTATTGACCACAGGGTTTAGGTCAGTTATAACAATAACAAAATAGCTTGTAAAATATTATACCAGCACAAATATATAAACCATCTTGAAATAGAAAGCCTGGTGGCAGAATACCCTCAATTTCTTTGGCACAATGAAGCTAGACATGGCATCTGTACAGTCTGTTCATATACCCTTTCATAGATGGCTTGTGAAACCAACACTCACACTCACGCAAGAACCTTAGGGGAAGCCAGACTTCACACCTCCACCCTTCAAAGTTCCAACAGAAGGGAGAAAATCTGATGTATGTTATCTTAAAGAGACTTCGTGGAGAGAGATGAGATGCCGGTTCTGGAATGCCCAATACCTGCCAAGGGGCTCTGCTTGGTGTCGTGTCTATTTGTGAAAGAAAATGCCCATAGGTGGGCAGGTCTGCAGCCATTTCAACCAAGTATCTGAAGGTAACAATAGAGAGGAAAAACAATCCTCTGGTGCTATAAATAAACAAAGGCTTGCATCCCCAGAGATTCATTCCACTACATAAACACTTTTTAAATGGAGACCACATTGTCTCGAGTAAAAGGACAATGAAAAAAGAGACCATGATACCAGGAGGCTGCCATATGTCTGGCACAGGAGATCATAGAACTCTGAATGAGAGCAACGTGACCCAGTGACCTTTGGATATATGATCAATCTGCTCTTCATTTTCACCCAGCAAGGTCACTCATGTTCTTAATAAAATGCTATGAAATCCTGACATGAGAAACACAGAACATGATCATTGTTAAAAATCCATACAGTTCTCAATGCTTCACTAGAGATCTCAGCTAAACCACAGGAGAGAAACTGCAATAGACTGTACACCTTATTTAAAACAAGCACATAAAAATATCTCGACTCAGTGAAAAATAGCCTCTCTTGTAAATGGTTTTCTGGTCACAACATGTGAGGCCTCATCTGCAGTTACCTAAATGCAACATCTCTCCCTCTGAGTGAATGCCTGAGCCTCAGACAAGGTCAAGCACATTCTGTCTCAGGAGGCATTAGCTTGTGACACGGTTTTAACAGCAACACTTTAGAAATGAGTGACGTGGACACCAAAAGGTTCTTAATGGACCAGCTGCAATCACCACAATAGATGCTGTTTAAGGAGCTGTCTTTTATATTTACTGTGCAAATCATTTCTGTAAATGTGTGGGTTTATTGATCTGAATAAATCGTCCCTTGATGTAAAGAAGGTAAGATATCTGTTAGTCATCAAGTATTTCATACTAATAAAGAAAGCCACTTTGGAGAATTTGTTTCTCTTCAGATGTGTTGCTTCTTATTTTATTTGTTCGTTCGTTCGTTTGTTCGTTTGGTTGTTTTAGCTAAGAGTCCTTAATACCTCTAACTGTATAGTTAACACCATTTAGGAAAAAGACCTTAACCCTTATTTCTTTTCATCTTCTTCATAGCACCTAGTACAATACTTATGTTAATAGGCTTGTTTAATGAAGATTTATTATACTCCCAGATCCAAAAATTCACTGTATATTCAGTATTAGGACATCAACACTAACATATTAGAAATAGCAATTCAGAAGAATGAATATAAAAGATCTATAAAAAAATTTAAAAGATTTATTTTAAACTGGTTGAAGTTAAATAGTACAGTTTCACTGGACCATAATAGTTATGGAAACAGATGAAATGGAGCATTGTGTGAAATTATCTGTGCTTTTATTTCTAACAGTGTCTTGGCATCTAATGGATAGTTAATAAATCATTTCTGAATGTATTTATTTTGTCACAGTCAGTCAAACTATAAATTCCAAATTCAAGGAAATATTTTTCCACTGTGAAAAACTGTGTATTTTTCCACTGTGAAAAACTCCTTATGTATCTCTGCATTATTAAGGGAAATCAGAGATACCTGACATGAAACACAATGTGCCCACATTTTATCAATTCTGTATCTTGGTGTTCACACTTGAAATTGACAGAAAAAGAAGAAAAGAAGGAGCAATTCAGTCCATCCCCAAATTATTTTAGTTTCCTTTCTTATGACTGCTTTTCTTTTCTACTAGTTACCTTTGTTGTCCATCAGTAAAAGTATTTGTTTAATCATGTACTTATACATACTTTGTATTTTTTAAATACTATGGGTGAATAGACTGGCACTTCTATGCCAACAGAGGTTGGCATTTCATGGGGTGGTTGTAGCTGGGTATTTAAAAATTAGGCAGTAATAGCAATGGGCTATTAAGCAATTCTTTATAGTTATCATAGTGTGTATTAAGTATTTGTTATTTTTGTTATGTGCTCTATAATTAAAATATAAATTCATAAATAAACCCTGAAATGCACCAAAATAATCCAGTAGGTTTTACTGTTACTGGGCCCATGGTCCTCTTAATGTGAATGTGTCACTTTAAATATAAATTTTATTCAACACGTAATATAAAGTATGTGGTGAATTTCCTGGTTACATAAAAGGTACATGATGAAACAGAAGTTTAATGGTTTTCTGGATGTAATAAAAAAAAAGTTAACTTAGTGACAAATGGTTTCCTGTAATGTAAGGGGTTGAGAGCATTGTTGATTATGAATTTCAGCTGCTAGTTAATCAGTTAATCAAAAGGGGGAAGATCTATCTCTGTGCTTGTTCCCTTTAGTGGGTTTTAAGAAATCTCCAATAATTTGTGTGACAATGACATAATAAACTAAATTAATTTATTTACTTTCAAGGATAATACTCCTTTACCTGACGTACCAAATTTTATTAGATTTACATTTTTATTTAAGAAATAATCATTATACTTTATATTAACTCTATAAACTTGAGGACCAAGTTATCAGCATTAAAAGTTTAAGTATATTTAGGTAACATACAAGAAGAAAAGGAAATTAATTTTTGTTATTCTTTTGATTTACTTAACAGTAAGAATTAAAATGATCACACACAGATGTAAGCATTCAACTTGTAGAAGCCGTTTCTTAAATTATTTTAAAGTCATGTGCAAATCCCAACTTCTTGATACATCAGAGAGAATATATGCAAATATACACAGCTTGGCATTTGTGGGAGAAAATCCTGTAGATGAAGAAGTTCATTGGTTGCTCAGATAAGAAAGTCATTTTGGTTTTGCTTAAAAATTAACACATCTTCTCAGTGACATTTAAGATCAGTAATTGGCTGTGAAGTGCTCAGTGCGCTTTTAGATGAACTGTGGTATATATATAATGAATATAAATGTGATATACACAAAGGCTGTCCGGAAAGTGTCCAGCCACGTAAGATGAAAAACAGAGGCCTTTATAGCTGGATTTTTTATTTTTTTGGACAGCCCTCGTATATATCCATTATAATGATATATATCATACAAATAATGTATACAAGTCATTAAACCCAACTTTTAGTTCTCGGTCTATTATATCTATTGCATACCTTTTACCACCTAATAATTGTATGTAATAATATACTATTGGAAATGGCTTCCTTTTTTTCTTGCTTTTGGAATTTCTGAGCTGGTAAATTTGGAATTAAACAGCTTTTCCAATCCTAAGAACTCTAGTAGTTGGACAGCAAAAGGAAAGCCCCAGGGCGCGCTCCCACACAGATTTCACTGCCTCTTCATTGTTGTACGTACCTCTACATGTTTTTATGTGTAAGTTTCTTAAATGCTCCACTTTCACATTATGTTGACCACATTCCTACTTGCTCAAATATATGTAGCAGTGCTGCCTGAATTACCTCATGATGAGAAATAGGTAATATTGGGAAATACTAGAAATTGTTCCATTAATTGGAGAGAGTCGACTACTTGTTATAGTTGTAAGAATTTTTTATTGGCTACAAAACAATGAATGGTATTAGCAGTATTTGATTACTGTGTTTGTGATTCTCACTGATCAGAAAAGTTGTATGTAGTGAAAATTTCTTTCAGTTTGTACTGATATTTAGGTTCAAGAATCCAAAAAAAATATTATATACAAGCACATGGCTGGATACTTTACAGTCAGCCTAAGCACATACACACACACAGACACACACACACACACACACACACACACACACAATGTTACTTATAGGGCTCTCATTCAATATAATGCATTATATGTTGAAAATACATTTAGAGATAAACACAAAACCTGATTTTTCTTAATGCCTATTTTTCAATAAAGAATGTTCTAAGAACTTGTAGTTCAATGAGGGCCAAACTCAAGGCCATATTCATTTTTCATTTATTTAGTGAAGCTGTGATAATCCTATCCCTCAAAACCATTGCCCTGTAAAATAATAGGTGGTATCACTTTTCAATAAGAAATAAGGAAAATTAAAGCAAATCTCTGGCTTTGGTTTTGTTTTTTTCTGATTAAAGTACAATACTACAAGGAGTACTCTGGAGAATATAAAAACAATTGGGTGTATTGAAATTATAGTATTAACTCCTAGTTTTTAAAATTAAAAAAAAGAAAAAACTACTTAATCTTCAGATTTTTACCTAGGACAAAGCTATGCAGAAATTTTCAAAGAATTTATATCTTTCAAAGAATGCTATCACTCATAGTTCTGAAAGCATTGCACAAGAAAATCATATAGGTTACTCATTCATTTCTTATGCTTTAAATATTAAAAATTGACTAAACAATAAAGAAACATTGTCATTGCTGCCTTCTTTTAAAATATGTAATCACCCATTCAGCAAGTAAACAAGAAAGTGTGCAACTGTGTCATGAAATATGAATTATTATTATTTTGGGAAAGTATTACAGCAATACATACCAACAATGCTAAAATAGTCATATCTGTTTTTGTCTTCTATTTGTTTTGCTATAAAACAATCTGAAATTTTCTAAAATGTTAATACATTAATACTGGAATATTAGAATATGCTAATATTCATTAGAAACAAATGAAATTGATGATTAAGTAAATTGTCACATACCTAAAATATTTATGTATGCAATAATTTATGTAAGTCCATTTTTGAAATTGATGTGTCACTAAAATCATACTTTTAAAGTTTTTTAAAAGTTTTATTGATGTATAACGTACATAAAAATTCATAGCTGGATGAATTTTCACAAAATAAATGCATATGAGTACGCATACCCTGATGCAGAAATATTTTACCTTCATTCCAAAGTGTAAAATGTCTAAAAATGTAAGTTTTATAAGTGTAGGCATCAGATCAGCAGTATCGGTCTCACATAGAAATTTGTTGGGTGCTCTAATTTGCAAATGCTCAGATTCTATCCCAGACCTACCCAATTAGAGGGCACAAAGATAATAAGGCCCAGCTATCTGCCATTTATCAAAGCCCAAAGGAGGTTCTGAAGTAAACTAAAATTTAAGAGTCACAAGCCGAGGGAAATGTATCTTGTAGAATGAAAAAAGCATTTATACATATTATTTTAATGGTGTAAAAATAGGCATAGAAAGAAAGAATTGAAATAAATAAGACGATGATAGGTGTTATGGCTAGATGAAAAAATTGTAGGTGATTTTTATTTTCTCTTTTATATGTTTTTGAATTATATGGATTTTCTGAAATGATTATAATACTGTGGGTATATATTGAACATATTTATTTGGTCTTTTAAAGTACGTTATTATCAGCTGAACCAGAACAACTTCCTATGATGAAATTGTGCAGTCGGCTTCCCTGAACTTGCTATCATTATGGCTTCGTTCTGCATACCAACATGTCCATGTGGGGTATATAAAAGAGAAAACCTAATTCTGTTATTCTTTAAATGTTGGGGAGAATAAAGGTAAACTGCTACCTACTGAACACATTGAGAGTTGCACAGATGGAAATAAATATTGCCTTGCATGAACGTAGGAGGCAATCTTGAAATTGGAAGGCAAGTTAATCCTCAAAGACTTCAAATTTACTAAGCCCTTTTATTTTAAGGAACACGACCTTTCTAAAAGGAGCTTTTCAATTCCATCTCTTCCCAAAAGGTTAAAATAAATAGTTCTTTATCACAGCAAAATGGATCTTCGATGAGGATGGTTGAAAAGAGCAATTCAAGAGCTGCAAAACATGAAACCTAACTCTGGTGATAATAAAGTAATTATAGCAGCTGCTATCAGTGCTCAGCCCATATCCCTCAGTCCTTATCACTTCAGGAGGTAGGGCTTTCACAGAGCAGTACTGGGCACTCTCTCAGAAGCCTTTTCCTGAAGGCTGCTCTTTTTTAAGACTCATGATCAGAGGTGCCAAGGAATTAGCATTCTGAGGAGCCACCCTCAACCAGTGATCAACAATATGAGTATGTAAATACAATTCCATTGATCTGCTAGTGGGGTAATTCTTACAAGAAAGGAAAATAATTTCCCTCCACCTTTCTAGATCCTTGGCAAAGACCCCTCTGTAATAAAAGACAGAATAACAAGAGAAAAATAAACAGACATTTAATAACATGTATACCTCCTATATGCATGGGAGACACCCAAGAACTCTGAGTAACTCCTCCAAATGGTCCAACTCACTATCTTAAATACCATTTCCAGCTAAAAACAGAAGATCTGGAGGAGAGGGGTGCCAGTTATGAGAGTTTACCAGGCAAAGTACTGTATGGTTGTTATGCAGATTTAATTTTCTGCCTGCTTCATTGGTAGGAGTTTCTAAAGATTGCCTCATAGTCTTCTTACTGGTACAGGGAAGGAGGCGCACTTACAAGTGGAGATTTCTCTTATGAATGTAAATGCCTCTTACAAAAGGGTAACCTCTACTCCTTATTTACAGTTTTTCCTGTCTGCTCAATCTTAAAAATAATCAGTTCAAAGCAATCCTCATGTGAAAGGGGCATATTTTGGGGTGGCAAATTCTGCTCCCCTTCATTCTGAAAGCATACATCTCAGCAATTCTGTTTCTCTGTGGGATTAAGCTTCTCTCACACTGTGTTAATGCACATACAATATGGACTGCTTCCTTTTCTTCAAATCACTTTCTTGTTTCATTGTTAGTATTTCTTATACCTTCCAAATAAATGACTTGAAGTTGAACATGTGTGCTGTTGTCTGTCTCTTGGGCAATGCACACAAAGAAAGTGTTAATCTGCTGAATAAAGTAGAAGTCTGGGTAGATACTATTTATACTAAGTTTATTTAAATGCATTTTTATAAGCATTGGGAATTATATTCGTTGCTACAATTATAATTATCAACTTAAGTTAATCTTGCTAATTAGACATTGCTCCTTAAAAATTGGAGCGGTCTTCAGCTTTGTTATGGAGGTTTGAACCATTACTTATACAGTGAGAGGCGTATCCAGAGGTAAGTGTCAAAATTATTTGAATGAGCCAGACAGGAAAAAAACCAAGAATCATATGACTTCACTCATATATGGAATATAAAACTGAAAGCAACCAAGAAACAAAAACTCATGGACGCCATCAATAGTTTAGTGGTTACCTGAGGGCAAGTGGGGGTGGTGGGAGAGGAGGGCAGGGAGGGAGTGGGAGAGGAGGGAGAGGGAGTCAAATATATGCTGATGGAAAGAGAGCTGACTCTGGCTGGTAAATGCATAACACAGCACACAGACGATGCACTGTAGAATTGTACACCTGAACCCTATGTAATTCTTATTAATCAATGTTACCCCAGTAAATTCAATAATAAAAATTATTTTAAAGTGAGTATGAGATGATTGTTATTATAATAGTATTAAAAACAATAGACATTGATACAGTATTAGACCAAATCTTATTTGCCTGATATTAACCATTTAATAGCAAGATTGAAAATATTTTCTGGGGTCTTATGGAAGAGTCTGGAACAATAGATGGATATTTGAGAAACTCAGACAAGTAGATATTTAAAAACCAGTTTAGAAGAATTTCAACACTTTAATAATCAGTAAGGCACTATTGGTGCATACCAACTGAATGTTAACATATCCAAAGAAGCATTCATATATATGGAAGTCTTCTTTTTGCAATATAAACAATCTAGCATTATTTCCAACAGGATCAATGTAATAAGCATAGAAAATAACTACCAAGAGGCACTTTTTTCCTGGGAGTCAAGTTTTCAAAGAAAAAAAATCTTGAAGAATATAGATTGTTTGAAAATATAACACAAAAACGTTTTTACTCCAGCAAAATGCCTGTCAACAAAGAATAAGTCCTCCTGGTGATGTGAGTGCAACTCCATGAATATAACATGCCTATTGAAAAATAATAGCCCCCTGATTGGAACACCTCCTTATTTATACAATACTATAAGCACACAAGGAATTCACCCTGTGTTGAGTGCTAAATAAAACGGTGAATAAAAATACCCAGTTGCTAAAAAGGTTTGTAATCTCCAAGTACTACAAGGGGATTCAAAGGCCCATAGTCAGTTAAGGCTGAAATACAGCATGAATGGCTGTTGTTGTCAGAATGATTTACTAAATTAACTAAAGTGTGAAAGATGAGAATGCATGACAAAAATGTTGTTCCTATTGTAGTTGTACAGAAAAAAAGTAAAAGAAAGAAAGGAAAAGAAAATTAGTAAACTCTGGTTTGAAAGATTCAAGATTTATAGTTTTTAACAATACTTTATAAGCCTCAACAACAGCTTCTTATTTATAAAATTAGAAAATAAATCAAATTGAAAGGAACTCTTCTTGAACTTATGCAAACAGATAATAAACGAAATGATTTCTGTATTAGATCTTAACACAAGATATTTAAAAAGAATATTTCTGCATCTGGAAAAGGTAACAAATCTGAGCAAGAGATTTTTTTCCGCAGTCTCCCACAATACACAATGAGAGTTTATGTTTTAGCTAAAATAGTAGTACTATCTAATAATCATAATAGCCCAATGAAGCAATTTTCCTTTATGTTTTGGTTGTAAGCCATGCATTCATGTCAGTTTTCCCCATTCAACCTCAGATGCACAGTATTGGATGAATCGTATCCTGGTGCCATGACACTGACATCATTGATTCATACATGGCTTGCTTTTATTGGTCAGTTACTCAATTAATCTTTTTGGAAAAATGTAACTAACACCTGCTAATTCACTATCCCCAAACCAAAGCTAGTATGTTGAGCATAATTAGAATTAATTACATGGTTCCTCCCTCAGCAGATCCTTCTTGTCTCTATCTTACAAGATAGTCATCATGCAATATTCTGTGTTCATCATTTGCTAACTCTCCTTTGAAAATCATTTTTTGATTCTGTGTATCATTTATTCATTTATTTGCTTTAGTTTTTTTTTTTAATCTTACAAAAAGGCATGCTACTTGTAATCTTTTTTTCCTATATTTGTTGTTATGGTTTTCTATGGTGTTGTTTTTTGCTATAATCCTTTCACTTTGATTATTGATAATATTGTATTGTGTGACTATGTAATGCATTAAGCTATTCTCCTTTAAATGGGCACTTTAGCTGATTTCCGTTTCTACTATAGAAAAATATACTATGATATTTTTGCACTTTTTTTAATACATATGTAAAATTTTTTTCTTTAATGGATATTTCTCCAAAAGTGGAATTTGCTGGGTCATGGTAAAATGAATGATCAACTTCAAGAAATAATGGCAAATTACACTTTCACTTTGTATAAGAAATTTCATGGATCTACATCCTTATGGAAAAGTATTGTTATGTGGAAATATTGGGTGACCTTGGTTTTCTTCTGTGAAATATGAAATATGTGAGATTAAAACTGCAGTACTAGAAGATAAAGAAATTTTGCATTTATTATAAGCTAGTAGTAATAATTAATTTATAGACCACAAAATCATAATGTAAATATAATTACCATGTTTAAAAATTTTAGATTGTTTTCTGTCCATTTTATTTTCATTCAACCAAATAATTTATGAATATACACTGTATAAATTTTAAACTATCATACAAATAACAAAACAGTCATCATTTTAAAAAGCACGTGAGATTTATATAATTTCTCACCTTATTAAGAGAGAATAGATATTGCACTGTTCTAGGCTCTCATAACATTTCATTTACTAGCAGAGAAGGCATCTTTCTCAAGCTTCCTTTCTGGTGTTTTTTAATCTATATGCCTGTGAGGGTCATTGTCTTTCATACTTCCATCAGTATTCTTTCACTCTCATCCTAAATTTTCTATCTGTGAAATTCTATTCAGTTTCACTAGCTTAAAATACCATTTACATATTTGTGAATTATTTCTTTTTTTCTCCCATGCCAATCTGTCTTCTGAGGTCTGAATCCTAGTTTCCATTGACTTTTCCATTGTACAGCATCAATATGCTCTCACACACTGCAAACTTGCTTTTTACCTTCCATATTTTAGTTGTCATCATTACTTCTTTGGCCACCAAGGTAGATATCTTAATCAATTTCACTTCTCCTCTACTTCAGATTCAATCCTAGGATCACATAGAATTACTCAATAAGATATAAAGGAGCCCATGTCCTACTCCAATCAATTAAAATATATCTCTGAGGAAAAAGTTCATAGCTTTGGCAAATTTTATAAATGATTCTAATGGAGAGCCAAAGTTGAGTGACTCTGCTTTAATTCAATAAATCTTTGACTGTGAATGATTCTGTCTACTGGCAACCTCTCATCTTTCTCTTCTTTTCGCATCTTTCTCTTCTTTTCTCATCTTCTTTTCTCTCATCTTCTTTTCTCTCATACTTCCCTACTTTGACCCTATTGTTTCTTACGTGAATTATTTTGTATTTTCCTAACTACTTACATCATCTTTAGAGTCTCCTCCAAGCCAGCTATGACAAGGGAACACAAAGAGAGAGTTTGGTATTGTTGTTTTTATTTTGGTTTTTAGTCTTATTGATTTTATCATTACTGTGGGTTAATCTGAGTCTGAGGGAAGAGAGTGATATAGGAAATGAAGTAGAGAAACAATAAAAGATATTGAAGAAAAAAATTAATCAGACATGGGAACTGGACAAAACTAAGGCTTGGGGGAATAAGGGAGGTGAGAAAAGCATGAATTCATGGGGCAATTTATAGTCTGCATTACTAAGTTAATGGTGAACCTCTACCTAAAATAAAAAGTACAATAGGGGGAAAGTTTGTAGGACAAATTCATCCATGGACATACTGGCTAAGATGACCAGAGAGAGTACATTTGTTTCTTGATTTTAAGACTTTGGAATAAAATAGGGGTGATGGCTGAAGCTGCAGAAGAGGCTTAAGTTGCAAAAAAGAG
Source organism: Lyroderma lyra (assembly GCA_004026885.1). Lineage (NCBI taxonomy): Eukaryota > Metazoa > Chordata > Mammalia > Chiroptera > Megadermatidae > Lyroderma > Lyroderma lyra. The sequence goes on from PVJL010000910.1 coordinate 146,538, forward strand.
AAGACTGGGAGCAAAACAAAGAGTAAAGGAAAACTCTCATATTTTGGTATCATATGACAAAAGAAGACCTGGCAAAGGAGTTTAAGATGAGCCCATAGATTCCCACTTGGTTCACCAAACAGCTTCTAGATTGTGGCAGTCATTAATGCTATTCAGCAAGTATTTCCAGTTCTTCCACAGACACTACTCTGATCCCAATTAAAAGTAGGCACAGCCACATGACTAATGTTAGCCAATGAAATGTGAATATCAATTATGCATGTCCCTCTCAGTACAAGTCACTTGTTCCTTCTTTACTGTTTGGGAAGCACATGGTAGATGCTGCCCCTGCAAGCCTGGGTGCCTGAGTGATTGCTGTAAGCACAGCTCCCAGCCAAACTGTGATGGATATATAGAATTAAGAAGAATAAACTTTGGTTAATTCAAGCTACTAAGATTTTGGGGTTGATTGTTAATGCAGCATAACCTAGTCTATCCTTCGTACTATAAGGAAACTGACACACCAAAAATATAAAGTAGTGTACATTATTGGTACAAAGTAAAGCCAGAACCATCTGACTACAAAGCCCTTGTTATTTCTGCTAGCTCCTTAGAAAGCATGAGAACAAGAGAGTAATCACTGAAATGAAACACTGAAAACACTGCATAGAAGCCAGTGTTTCAATAAGGAGCAGTTGAGGGTGGGGGACACTGAGAAGTCATTTTAATAAACAAACAAATGGTAATTTCAGTAGAATAATAGGGGCAAAAATAGCAAATGTAAGTAAATTACAAAATAGTGGGAATTGGAAAAAAACAGGTAATGAGTATAAACTATTCAGGAAAGTGTTTCCATGGAGAAAAGAAAAGTGTAAAGTGTTAGTAGGTTTGTTTGTGGGTGTGTTTGCTATTTCCTTGTTCATTTTAAGGAGAGAAAACATTGAGGACTTTTGTTAAAAGGAGAAGAGAGAAGGTGGGAAGAAAAATTAAAATATGCAAGAAAGAATTCATAGAATAAAAGAGTAGAGATCTTGATAGAGGACAGAATTCAGAGTCCAATTCAGGGTATAAACAGTCTTATGGCTCATGAACCATCAGACAGTTTTTCCTAATTTGTCAGCTAAGTTTCTATAAAGACAGTTTTAAAAATACAATTATTGCTAAAGAAACTATCACTGCCTGTGAACCTGTAGAAAGATTGAGGCTCAACTCAAATTGTACTGAGTGACCCCTTAATGCTATGCCTGCCTGAAAGTGTGTAAGAAGGACATCCCAGCCCTCCCCATTGCCTGCTGCCTTTGGGAGAAACATGAGGTCTGTGGTAATCAGAATACATGGAAGCCATTTTTTCTCTGCTCTCCCCTTGCTGTCACCATTCGTACTTCTCTTACAACCTTCAGAAAATCAGCAAAGTCAGAAGTAGAGAATGAATGCCAGCATCCTGCAGCCTGAACATAAAGAGATCTCAGTGCTTTCTGTTGACCTGCTCAATGGTCACAACAGATTTTTCTACATTTCATGATCCCAAATGTCAGAGATGTCCTGGCAAGGAAGAAAATGATGCTCTTTTCTGACCTAGCGGAGCCGTAGAAGATAAATACTGTAGACCATAGAAACAACGTAGCTATTGGTCATCTTTTCAGCTATAGGTTTGAGATAGAAATTGGACAAGGAAAATACACTTCTTTGTTTACAAAGCGTGCTTCTGGAGAGGGGACTCCTTGCTAGAAAACAGAAGAAAAGAAAAAACAAAACAAAAAATGCTTACAGAGCTTGAGGGGGGGAATGTCACTGAATGAGGGAAAGGTAAATCACCCTTGTCTCTGAACTACTCAGAAAACATTGTGAAAGTATTTATTACAGGTAACAAAATGTTGGATAATTTTTTAGCTGTCTCAATTGAATTCATCGTTGAAAAATGAAAGAGTAAACTGATTAAAAACAAAATGGGGAAAATAACAGGATGACATAAAAAAGAAAAATTACAGAAGAATAAATATTAAACATCAGATTAAGGATACATTGAAAGATTTAAAATATTTATTATGATTAATGATGAGGCCTCCTAAAACAAAAGGACCTACTGCAAGAAAAATTTTCATGGTACAGATATAGTAAATAAAAAATAAATAAAGTGATGGAAGGAGAAGTCACAGTAGGTGGTGAACTTCTTATACAACAAGTGGACAATGCACTGTAGAATTGTATGCCTGAAACCTATGTAATCCTTGCTAACAGATGTCACCCCAATAAGTCTAACAATAAAAATGAATTAAAAATAAATAAATAAATAAATAAATAAATAAATAAGGACAGAGAAATTAAATAATAATTAAGTCAGTCAATACATTTGATTTTTCTAAAATTAAAAGTATTAAACTATTTCATAAAAAAAGGAGTTGAGGTAGAAATGGAGGCAAAAAGAAGATCTTGATGAGTGAGAATTTTCAAATATTAGTAGAAAAATGTGTAATGGGTTAAAAGTACAGAAAAGTAATCATTAATTGAACAGCAAAATAATAAAGAACTTCTTAATTTACAAGGGGAAAAGTGAAATGTACAGAAATGTGATCAAAGCAACAAAAATACAGAAAATAAATATGAGGAAAATGTGAAATAAATAATAAAGTAAGATGGAAGGTATTACATCAAGAATGTCAGTCATGGGTGGTGTAGTTGCTAAGGCTTCAGCGCTGTCAACACTGCGGCCTGGGTTCGCTTCCCAGCCAGGGAGCTATCCACATTAAAAAAAAAAAAAAAAAAGAAAGAAAGAATGTCTGTCATTATGCTAAAAATGAACTGACTGAATTCTCCTATGAAAACACAGATCACTAGGTACGTCAAGATAAAACATCAGCTCTATGCTTTTACCTGAAACTACTTAAAATGAAGTTAATAATGGAGGTCAAGTGTAAAGGGTGGACTAAGACAAGCAAATGCAAACATAAAGATATCACAGAACAGGTGATAATATTAATATCATACCAGGTGGCATTTCAGGTTAAAGGCACACTAGAGGGTAAAGAAGAACAGTGTGTAATTATAAAGTCATATATAAAGGAAGTACCACCCACAGACATGACTAGGCACATGTGTCTCATACAGTCATTATGACTAAAGAAACAAAGTGATAACTTTTGAAATGGAAGGCAGACTTTATACAATTGCAATGTAGTATAATGTGAGATTTTCATATGCCTCTCTGAGAATTAGACAAATGTGGTAAATAAATAAATAAGGACCTAGAAGGACTAATACAATCAGAAAACCTAATTAATAGCTTACATAGAGAGAACTTCATATCTCTATAAAAGAGATTGTATAATTATTGGTTGTCCATGGAACATTTAGAAAATAGTCTATATATTTGGTCACAAAGAAAATCCTTACAATTTTTCAAAAGTTGGTATTTTACAGGTCTCTATAGCTGATCATAATCCAATGAAATTAGAAATAAATAACAAATAAAATGGATCTAGAAATGTTCAGAAATACTTTCCATTATTCATGGCATATATTTATTTATAAGTGTCATATACAAAATAAAACAGGTGGTATTTCAATTAAGTAGAAAAAAACAATCATTTAATAAATGGCACTATTGCCTATCTGCTTACAAAAAAATAAAAGTAGAAATAATATAAATATAATTTCCAAATAAATTTGTAACATAAAAAATAAAATAAAATTATGCAAGAAAATATAAAAAGATATTTTTATTCAACTAAAAAACTCAGAAGAATATAAAAGACAATATAGATACAGAGCAAAAATATCAAAAGCAAAGTCAATCAATATATTTTGAAAAAAATTAGTGAAGCAAATAGCCATAGGACTAATATTTAAATTTGCAAAGGTGTTATTTTTTTATACCTACAAGAAAGCCAATCAATAGAGTATTAAAAACAATTCACAAACAAGCAGCCTTGATGGCCAAAAACCTATGAAAAGGAGTTCACACTCATTAATAAGGAAATGCAAACTAAAGAAATTAGATATCTTTTTACACCCAACAGAATGGCAAAATTTAAAAAACTAAGAACATATATTGCAGGTGAGAATGTGAGAAAATGGTATAGTGGGAATATGAGATATTGGCGCTTTTTGGAAATTGCTCTAGTAACATTTCATGAAATTAATAATTGGTATACCTCTTGAGTCAGCAGTCTCATTCCTGCTAATAAATCTTCTAGAAAGAAATTACTAAGAGAAACTAAAACTATTCAAAGGGGAATGGTTGAATGATGCTGGTATATCCGTAGGGAATAATATTCGGCTATTAAAAAGAATGAATGAGAGCTATAGTAATGTGTCTTTGAGGAATTTCCAAGAGGTATTTCCAAGCAAAAAAAAAGCAAGATACTGAAAAGTGTGTAACATACCATTTTTTAGAAAAATGAACAATAACAATGGAAACCCTGTATATGGAGGAAAATATAGAAGGATGCATTCTAGGTGTTAACATATTACTGGGCGCATGGTGGATTACATACACTGATCCTTCTTTCATAGCCCATGAGGATAACCAAAACTATGAGTTGATGATCTGATTCAATCGTATTTTGTAAACAATCAAATTACAGGTAATACATCTGCATACATTTAAAATATGCTGCTCAAAACCAGTCACATCTCTTCATTTATAAAACACAGTATTTCAGCCTCATGAGTGAAGGTTTCTTAAAAGACATAAGGATTTACTTTCAAAAGTCCTAGCATACCCTTTATTGGTCTGGTCAATTAAGTGGGCAGAGACTTTTTTTGTCCTACAGACTAAAAATCCTGCAAACCTTTATTGTTTTATTCTTTTTTCTCTCTCTTCTCTCTGACTCCTTGTCCTTTATTCTCCTTAAGGATACAATTAATGGTCAGCTGCACCTGTCTAACTGACTCAGTTCATTTAGAATTAAAATTTACTTATTCAGCAACATTGCAACTCCTGTAGCTCTAGAATGATAGCAATGATTCCAATTAAAAAATATAACCATTTCTGTTTATATTATCTAACCGACAAAACTTTTCTTTTTTTAAGATAAGTAATGCTGCTTCTTGTTGTTTCTGGGTTGTCAGTATCTCTATGTTGATAATAGCTTTGATTTTAATTTTTCCTATTAAAAAGCAGAAATAGGCAGAAAGAAGAAAAAACGGGAATCTGTGTCTACAGAGAAATTGCTTGGAAAGCTGTCAAAGTTTCTTTAGACTATTTAAATTAGGAAGGGTAGCTTGTATATAAACTGAATGTAAGACAACAGATGAGACTGAGAAATTCACCATGGATTTTCTTTTTTACATTAAAATGCCCAGTGCATTGTGGGTATTTATTTGTGTGGGGGCATGTAAATCCTTATGCATTTATAAGGATTCAAAAATGCATATGCCTCAAATATAAAAATCTCTAGAATAAAATTGACTGATATTTTTTAGTAACTCACAGCAGAATTAGGTTGTCCTAAATGAGTACAGATTTTTGGTTACTTCCTTAAAAGTAATTTATTTTATCCAGATCAAAACCAACCAACTAAGCAATTAGTTACTATTTATATTTCACTTGTCAAATTTGCTAATAAAGCTTCCTCTATTTTTATATTGTTAATGTTTTGTGTTATTGAATTTTATTTCTATCTCTTGTAGATTAGAGTATATTTTTAAATTCTATTCTTTGTCTTTTATTATGGAATTTCAAGTTTTTTATTCTTCTAGTATTTGATGTCCAATCTTAATTCTGAAATTTTAATTTTTACTTACTCTTTCAAGTCTTCTTTCATGTTTTCTTTATATTTTGTCTCATTATGTGGAGTGTGGTTTTGTTTCTTTTTAGAAATTTGCATCAAAAGATTTTGAAATGAGCATACTGTTGTTTATTTAAAATTTCTATGGAAAACTATCGATAAGTTTTTCAAAAGTATGAATTTTTTTGTTTTCAAAATCAAGTATGAACAATCTTTTGATACTGCCAATATAAATCTAGTACTTAGGACATGTTTATATTTTGTTGTATACTTATATCCCTTTTATTATTATAATCTGGAATTTTTAGCATTTACAAGGACCGATTTTGGCATTAAACCTAATGTTTTAACTGATTTAAATAGTATTTCAAAATCATTTTTTCTATGACTCTAAATGTGAGTAGACATAGGAGATATGTAGTATAAGACTGTCATAGGTCTGACTTTACTGCTATGATTGAACACCAGGTTGTAAGCTGCAAGTATGATATTGATGTTTTTACAGGTGAAATGTCAAAAAAGGTAAATATCAAATCTTTCCAATTTTGTCCACTTTTCTTGTAATCATGAAGTGATGAAAAGCTGAAGCAATGTTGAGAATCATGTTTCTTGCTTCAGACAACAAAAGAGTACCTGCACACTTTGGAACTGGGTGAAATACACCTTGCTCAATATCCTGCCCTAAATCTGCAGGAGCTGTGATGAAATACCAAGTCACATCACTAACCTATTCTAGGGACTCTATTTCCCCAAACACTTACTTTCCCCTCCAAGATGATAATGTTATAAATTCCTTGAAGGTATCTCCTACATTTTTGTAGTCCTACAATACCCACCTCAGGATTTTCAATATAGCATTTGCTCAATAGAAAGTAAATAATGTGTGAATGAATGAATGAAATTGTTGTTGATCCATATTCATACCCATCTTCATTTTTATATCAAAATTGAATTCCTCAGTTGAAGTGCATTAAAGTTGAAACTATGGTGCAAAGTTATTTTCACTTAAACTTGTCTGTCGCAGGTACATACTCTCTCTTTGTAACTTTGCTTAGTTCCCTGGAGAAAAATCTCCTAAGAAACACCTCCACTCAGGTGTATGAAAAGGCTTGGCATCACTTCCCTGAGCCAAGTATAGAAGGCCCTGACTATTCTGGTTGCTGTCATCGCCCTCAAGACAATTGCTTTCTATTTTAACCTCAGTCCTTTCAAGTACTTTGGAATTTGAGATAACTGCAGAGTTACTTGATGTATTGAAAACTGCCCAAATTCTACCTTTCGTTTTGTTCTTACTCTTAGGCTGACTGAGAATATTGAATCCAGCCTGTCTCCCTCATGGGATTTGAGATGGCTTGTCAAAGAAAAACAACAATGAAAAGAATAATTAATGATTCTTTGATGCCTGCCCTCTCTGAAGAGGTACTTAACTGTGGGCTGTCAAGTGTTCCATAACTACATGACAGTACCAACTACTTTCCCATCTTGCCAAGTTTTTTTTTCAGATTATTGCAGAAGGTATAAATATCTATTGGGTCCCCACTGCACTACAGCTCAATATATTCAGGTCAACTTCCTCCTTTAAAATAATCATAGTACATGTACAGTATACTTTAGAAGAATATAGTAATGGTGGTATGTAAAATGCTTTCTCTGAGAGATTTGAAACAACCACAGATGCCCTGTGGAATCTGTTTTTATTTCTTCCAGTTCAACACACAAAGAGATTTAGGAAACTTCTCCCTTTGCCAGATTTCAGTTTTTCTTCCAAAATAAACTCAGAACTTGCACACCATCTTGATATGGACTGAGCCATTGAGGAGACAGTAAGTATTGTGTTATACAAAACTTGGCTATTGCTTTTTGAAAGATAAATAATACATAAAGAAATAAATGGAGGTTCTTTGGCTAAGTATGTACTGGTATAAAATATATATGCATTGGCCTTCTTGGTCTCTCAGGAGTTCTCCACGTGTCCTATATTTAGTTCTAGTTCCTACTTATGAGAAAAGCTTAACATCAATGGAACAGAGATAAAGTGTGGGGATGGGTAGGACAATTGAGAGAAGAGTATCTTCTATCCTAAAGTGATTATTATTTATTTGGGGAACTCTTAAAAAGGCCATTCAAAAAATCAGGATGATATTTCATTTTAGTATTCCTTGAAAAAATTATGAAATTAATTTTCTCAATTTTCATATCTAAAGAAAAATGTTGCTAAGTATCTTTTTTCTTACAATAATATTTTTATGAGCAAAGAAGGTTTATTAGATATTCTGTTTAAAGAAGTTTCAGAAGATTCAGAGGTAAACTTTTCAACACAAGTAGACTAAACATTTCACATTAAAAGAATCACATAATAGGTTGGGTGATAAGATATTGAAGAGTTTGGTTTGAGATAAAGCACCCCAGGAAGATGTTTTTCCAGTTTCTAAAGTCCTTGAGAAAATTATGCCCCAAAGTCCCACCATGTATTAAGTAGTGTCATATATTGCTGTGTAATTGTGTACTGCACCACTCTAAGAAGCTTCTATTACTTACGCTACAGGTGGTTTCTATGCTGTAACCCCAAATTCATTTTTTATCATTTTAGAAACTTGAAAGAAAGTGTTTTCACTTTGAAACAGTTGAATCTTTAAAAAACAAACAGAAAAAGTTCTATTCAGAACACTGACACACAAAATAGATAAAAGCACAACAGCTCTGTTGTAAGCATAGGTGAAGAATCCTATAGACCCACTCCTTCATAGCTCCCTGGAAGGGCTTTATGTCTCTGAGAAAAGTAGTTCAAAAGGGGTGCCTGAAAGTAAAAAGTTTGTATAAGGAAAAGACATTTTCCAAGATCAGTTGAAGCTATGGAAAGCGGTGTGATAGAGCACTAACATCATTGTCAATAAACTCCTTCCAATTAGGCTGTGGGTGAGCCACTAGGTCTTGGGCAAATCACATTTGTTCTAGGAAGTTGGGCTATATAAATGAGAGAGGTGTCTGGGCCTTTTTTGAGCCATGGGCTCTTTGGGAATCTGAAAACTGTTGTTGATCATCTTCTTACAGCATACCGAAGTCACTTAGTCCCATAGTTATGCTTTCAATGTCCAAGGATCACTGGCCCATTGGATCTCTTAGCACTCCATGGGCACCTACTGCAGATGTCAATGTTATTCACATTTCTTAACATCTAGAGTAACTGTAATGTATAACAAGGAAAGTTACTGCTGTATTTTGTTTGCTTTTCTCATGGGTCAGTCAACCTTTCCTCTACTCCACAGGTACAGAGTAAGACTACATGCCAAACTCTAAATGGTATTATTGCAAAGTTTGCTACCTTCAAATTAAAAAAACAAAACAAACAAACCAACAAAAAACCAGTTGTAATGAGTTAAGTTCAATGTTGTCCTTACCTCTTTCATGGAAATATGCTTTACAAACCAAATCCTTCTGAAGTGAAGACATTTGATCATATTATGCACGAAAACAGCGCTGACCATCAGAGGAGACACCCCTGTAGGTATGCAGCTGGTAGAAGTTCAGCTGTGTCTAGGAAGCTGGTCAAGGAGGCTAAGGATAGACACCAGCATTTTCAAATCAGAAAACCTCAGCATCAGCATGTATATGAGGCACTTAATATTTCTTGTTGAAAAAGGAATGACTAGGATGTAGTAAATATGCACTATCCCTGCTGTTTCTTCAAAATCCCAAATTGCATTATTACTTAAAACTAAATTACTGATAGTGATAAAGAATCAGTCACCTCTAACACTAGCGGTGCCCAAGTTTCTAGATGTTTAAAACTAATGTTCTCTTTTTCTGAATCTTCCACTCACCAATAATTTATTTTTCCTCCTTTATGACAAAGATTAAATTCTAACTTGAGTGTAAATTCCATATCTACACTTGGGAAATGTGCTTTTTTTGAGAGAATAAAGTAGACTCTAAATGACAAAGTTTCTTATCTTAGGCCAATGTCTATTTATCAATTGAGTGAGGCTGTCTAGACCAGAGTTGGAAGGATTAGAACTGTTTCAAGGATGGAGTTTTGCAATCACATAATATCTGTCCAAGTGCACATGGTATCTTATGGACCCTAAACTATATCTTCACCCGCCTATTTCTCAGGACCCATGGCAGAGGTACTGTTCACCCATAATACATTAGAATCACAGAAAGCAGTATTAGTTGAGCAAATTGATAAATGATGCCAAGAAGGTAAAACAACATACATCAAATCCCCACAAAAATCTTTATTTCTTTGACCATTTGGGTTTCAAAAATGCAGAATATTTTGTCTATTATTTTTAAATAATAAAATGTGAATGTTATGCACATATTTTAATATGCCTAGGAAATTTCTAGAATACACAAATATAAACTTAAGGATTACTGCTTAAGAGTGAGAATGCAACAGTTTGGGGGAGTCCTTCTATGAGCATAATTTGTGTAGGAGCGTCCTCACCACTAACTGCTTTGGTAAAGTATGAATTCTGAAAGAGTTAATGCAGATATCAAATATAATCCCTAAACTTTAACCTCTTTGAGGTAGGGCTCTTTTGTCATTTAGGACCCTGGTCACTTTCTGAAGTAAAACAGGTGTTCAATGTATGTTCATTGAATGAATCAATCAATCAACCAGTCAGTCAAAGTCAAAGTACCATAGACATGAGTCTTAAATTATAACCACAGACTAATTCCACCCAAATCTCTTTTTTGCTTCATGACAACCACATAGACCTGAAGTCACATTTTACCTCTATTGAGTATTAGCTGTAGGATTTGGGACAAATTGCTGAATTTTTTGAGTTTCAACTTTCTCCTTTGTAAAATAGAAATGACTTTTTTTTTTTTTTTTTTTTTTTTTTTTTTTTTTTTTTTTTTTTTTTTTTTTTTTTTTTTTTTTTTTTTTTTTTTTTTTTTTTTTTTTTTGCATAGTTGTCCGGATTAAATAGGATGAAACTCACAGAGTGCCTACCTAGCTCAGGGCCGAGTGAACATTAGTTATCACTGTTGCTAATTCCTTAAAGTTGTCACTTATTTCTTTCAAGTCTTACTTTCCACCCTCCATCCCCCTTTGCTTAAATAATATAATAGGAACTTTAAAAAAATCCTGCAAAAATGTTATTATTCAGCTCCTGCTGGGTGATAAAATGTCCCGCACTTGGATTGTACTCCCTTTGAGCACTTACAGAAGTGAATGACAATAATTTAAAAGACACACAGCTGAGCTGATTAATCATTCAGGGCCCTACACTGAATCACATGTTTACTTGGCTTCCCTAAGGTGCCTGTATATTTCCTAATGCCCTTCCTGTGACACCTAACAATACAAATGCCATCTCTGTCCTTCAATAGGCAATTTTACCACATTTTGAGAGGGACAAAAACAGTAAAGTGAAACCTTTTAAATGAATGCCATACATAGATATTTAATTTCTTACAATTCCTTTTTCTTTTGGACACAATAAGGATCCTAAGTGAATTTTAGTCATTTTCTATGAAAACATCCCTTTTGAACGTTTTGAAAATTAAAATATATATTCTAGAATGACACCCACTTTATGTCTTTACATGTTACCTGTTTTTTCTAAATTTCTAAAATATTGAAGAAAAATACTGATAAAAATGACAAATGCTTTGTCTAATCTTAACCAAGTTATTCAAAATATTGAATGCCTTCTTAAGTTGTTTTTAAAACCTAATAGTCTGAAGTCTAGACAGACATTTCAGTGATTAAGTAAACTATTCAGTCAATTCAGTTAAATAAATTACATACGACTAACCCATTTTGATATCCCCTAACTCAGCCTACTGCCTGTTCAAACATAGTAGGCACTAATAAATATTTATTGATTTGAGTTGTTTGTGCTTTGAAGTGAAATGTACTTAGGTTGAAACTAGAGCAAGTAATTTTGATAATGCATGTGAAATGCCTAATAGCTCCTATTAAGTCCTTTTCCAATTTATGTGCACCTTCTTCTGATTAGTGAGTTGCATTTTTTCCTGTTATTAATATGTGATTGAGCCTGGATTTAGATGCAGATCGGCAAATTGCTTTCCCAATACCTATCATGTATTTTTTTAATAAGTGTTCATTGGGTTTTAAGTCATCTCCCCATTGTCTTTATTCTAAGCATTGCATTATTGAGAATTAGCGTTGCATATTATTTATATATGACTTTAGGAAAGAAAACAAAGAAGAAACACCATGGACGCCAATGAGAGAATTCTTCTTACCAGCAGGTGTGATTCATTAATAAGTGAGTTCATTTTGAAAGGAAAATCATTAATGTTTTCACTCCTAAGAGACAATAACTCTGTGTGAGTTAGATTTGATCAAATAATGATTAGATGAACTGTAGAAGGATTCAGATTAACTATGAAATTATTACTTCTGGGAATCTGATTTAGTACTTCTTAATTTTTAAATATGAGAGTATGATATCTAGGAGATCAGTAAGTCTGAGAAAAGAATAAGATTAAGGTATCACCTAGTGTGTTCTTCTATTGGCAAAAAATAATGTTTTTATATACAACCATAATTATACAATTATGAAATTTATTAAAATATAATAGCTACATGTTAGTTTATCTTTCTTGATCTTTTATATTCTAAATTCCAGAAAGCCACCACTGCCAAATCACCGATGGCCATATGCTTCTATCATGTAATCTGCATTTTATCATTGCAACCAAAACAAAATGTAAAACAGTATATTTTTTTCCATATGGTGTAATAGAGAATTGCTATCTAAAAACTGAGATTAGACATGGCTTTATAAAATTCAGTTCCAAAGGTGGGAAAATGTAAGGTATATAAAAATCAGATTAATTTTGTTACCCTCTCTTTCAGTCCATATCCTCTCTTGCCTCTGATCCATGTGTTATTGTGCTTCTCCACAGACTATCCTAAACTATGTTGGAGAAAGGACGGGCATTATTTGCACAAATGAGATGATCCTTTTTACCCTACCCACCGTCCCTAGCTCGTGGTCCCTATTGGTGGTGGTGTCTGAATAGTAATTCATATTCTAAGAATGCAGTGATTACAACCTAAAGAGTGGTGAAAGATGTGTTGTTCTATGTTTATTTTTTCCCTATGTTTGTACTATAAAATTCTGAGGAGTAAATACTACATGATCAGAAAAAAATTATTGTTCACATTTTCCTGCATGCAATGCATCGGACTTCCCTTTGTGGTTATCATCAATGAAACTCAGCAACAACTCTTGTTTGACGCAGTTCTTGGAAGCCGGTATTCACAGGTGGTATGGTGGATGACGCAGCATTATGAGTAATGATGTGGTCAACATTATATAAATGGTGTTAGGGAACTGCAAAAGCAAGACAATCTATTTACTTCAAATAAAAATACTAATCAAACATGGCACTGTGAGAAATAACAGCATGGCCACCTTTTCTCATGGTGGGAGCTATGGACTTAGCCAGGAGAGAGTGCATTTGACAATGGAATATAAAAAGATGGTACCTGAATACATTACATGCACTCAATGAATAATAAACAAATATACTACTTCTTCTCCACTCATTATTTTATGTCTTCATCAATAAATTTCTGTACCTCATGAATGCCTATAATACATACATTTCATAATACATTTTAGAAATAAATTTGTTTATATAACAGGGACTGGGAGCGGGGGTGGGGGTGGAAAATTTGCCCAAGGCTTCTTGTGCCCTAGCGGTGGCCCCAAGTTTCTAAATTTGAACAAGATTTTGATCTCTATCCTTATGCAATGCGAAAACTGCTAGCCATTGTTTGATGAGTCTTATCAGTGTCAAGTACACTGAAAAGAAACATACAAGTTCCTCATAAACCAAAGAGTTATATTTTGGATCAGTGTATTTGGTCAGCTTGTGCTGCTATAACAAAATACCATAGATTAAGTGAGTGCTTAAACAATAGACATTTTTCACAGTTCTGTGGTCTGGGAGATCTGGGATCAGGATGCCAGCATAGTTGGGTTCTGGTGAGAACTCTTTCTGCTTCTAGGATGTCTCTCTTCTGGTCTCTTCTTTTAAGGACACTATTTCTATGATGAAGGCCTCACTCTCATGACCTCATCTAAACCTGACTACTTCCCAAGGGCCCCATCTCTATCTCTAATTATTATCACATCAGGAGGGGATGGTGGGGTGGTGCCAAGTTCAAGTCCATAGCAGTCAATTCTTACCTATAAGGACTTTGTTCCTAACATTGAGGCAAAACCTAGCTTTTCATTACATTATTATGCCAGGAAAGAAAAACTTTCCTCTACATTCTTCAGGTAAATTTGTGAGGGCTTGCATATTAAACTAACAAAAAACAGGTTAGGCACATGATTTTTTATTAATATTTATGGGCATAGGAGTTCACAGAAAAGAAGTGAAATTCAAAGAAATAGACTTAAGGATATATATATATATATATCCTTTTAACAAAGAAAAGAGAGTTTCGATTTTAAGGGATGATAAATTGTGGGAAAATGACAAGGAAATATTTAGGGAACTAATGGAAGGTAAGGTCAATTTTAGTAACATTTGTTAGTGCAAACTCAGCTTGGTGTTAACTCTTCAACTTTGATGATAACTCCTCAACTTTGATGATCAGTGTCTCCTTTTCTCCTGGTATGGGGTGGGTGGGAGAGCACCTTCTCCAGAGGGAATTTTATGTCCTGCTTTTAAGCAGATACGGAGAACTTGCCCTCATCTGTCTCTTGATTCTCAATTCCCTTTAGCTCAAAATAATCCTTATGTCAAAGTGTCATAGTTGGGGTGGCCTGTTCTGACCTCCTTTGCCTGTAAGTCCCCAGCTTTCACGGCACATGAATTCATCTGAGGAGCTTTTAAAAAATTAGGTGACTAGTCTCATGCCTCAGTGATTTGGTTTCATTTGGTCTGAGTGGAACTCAGACATGGGTATATTTAGAAAGTTCTTCTGGTGAACTTTATGTGCAGCCAAAGTTCCAGTAGTTCCCACTCCTGCTGTACAATAAAATCAGTGGAGGAACTTCTAGAAACATATCGATGCTGATGCTCTACCCAAGACTAATTAAATCAGAAATTCAAGAGATGAGGCCCCAGAATTGGTCATTTCAATCTTTTAAAATTGCAGATAACTAATTGGCAATGAGTGCTGAGAAAAATTCTAGAGCAATGTCAGCTAGGGTTTTTTTTTTTCTCTATATGGCAAAAAAGCATCATCTCTTTTATCCAAATTGCCTTTCTTTAAAACTGTACAGATACAAACCTAATCATAATCTCATTAAATGCTGAAATTTGTTACATTAGAGTCTAATGATTAGACCTACGAAATGCTATAGTTCTTGTAATGTTCAACCACAGGTTTCACTGGATTTTAATTAAGTTGGTTCACTATTTTAATTGAACTTGCTTACAGTTTCCTGAACAGCAGAGTCTTTCCAATTTTATATATTCTTATTTATCTATAAACAGACCCAGTAAGGACCTGGGAATACTTTAAAATTCTACGGCAAGAAGATTTAAGAATATGCCAGGCAAGTTTCTTTGGGCCCCCTCCCTGCCTGCCTTTACAAAGCAGGACCATTAACTGCAAAATTACCCTCCAGAAGGTGGAAGGCAAACCAGCCTGGCTGGTTGATAAGCAAAAACAGAAGCTGGCAGGCCTGGAAGGGACACGACCAAATCTCAGGCTTGTGTTTATCCAATCGATAAATGCCATGACTCTTGAATGACTGTTGTTTAAATTCATTTCTTAGTGGCAGAACAAAAGGAGAGCAATGAAAGCAATGCTGTTAGAGAACTCATTAGAGTCACTAAGGAGAAAGCAGGCTTTAAGATAATCTCTCTTAGGGAGACAACATCCAGATCATCTTTTGGTTCACAATGATATCAGTAGGCAGTGTGGTGGTTGGGCACAGCCATTTACTTAGTCTGTAGAAAGATTATATAGAAAGGAGAACAATCAATAGCTTCATTGCAGAGAATCCCCTTGGTTTGGTCAACCCTTTCGTTGAATCTTTTGTTGTTAATTTGGTTTTGTGGTAATTTGAATCCTGCCTCCCACCTCCCGCAGCCACCAAGCCTTTCACTATTTGCATTCTAGGAGCAGTTAGCCAAGCAGAAAGGCCACAGATCAAGCCTATTGTTGGCTAGCAAAAGCTCCATTGAACCCTAATGGACAGAGGAATCTAGCAAAACAAAGAATCCTTAGTGCCTTGCTTAAATGAATCCTACATCAGAGGCCAAGGGAGCCGTTTTGATTATCTGAAAAGGTAGTGATTAGACGTTTCATCTATTATGCACCAAAAAGAAAACCAAAAAGGAAGAAAGGAGTATGAAAGAACTTAAAAAACAAGAGAAAGAATGAATGAAATGTCTCTGCCTTGCCATGTTTCCTGAAGGGTCTATGGGCAAAAATTTGAAAGATGTTTTAGAATCCCCATGTTGAGTGGTGTGTGCTGTCCTCTGCTCACACAACAGCAGAAATTTGCTATTCCCTGTCTCTAAAGGAGAGATTGGTTGCTTTAGTCTTTGAACTGGTCTTCACAACATTTGTGACAAATGAGAGGAGGAAGGGGATGTTCAGCTTTGTTATCCTTTGATGCAGGTAACTTCTAGAAATCAAATTATATTTTCTCTAAAATCGTAAGCATTTTTTTAAGTGTGAATTTGGCTTTGCCCCTATTTCCTCCTCTAACTCCAAAGACACCGTTTACTTGATTGAGATGCTTTGATGGGGTGCTGTGACTGAAAATGATGAAGTAAAAGGTATTTAAGCACTGATGTTAAGAAAAGCTAATGTAGCACAAGTTATTTTAACCTGGAGAAATGGAAACTGACGGTTGCCAGGACCTATTTGTTCATCCTGCTGCAATAGAAAACAACAATGAAAAGCCCAGAAATTACCACCCACACAATTAACTGAGGACTTGCCATATGCCAGGGAAGAATTAAGCTCATTTAATATCCACAAATATGGTGAAGGATAAAGTTATTTTTATGACTCTACAAATGACAAAATGGAGGCTAGGAGAGCTTATGTAACCTGTTTCCCGTTTGCCCCGAGAATTCTTGCAGAGGTGGGGTGGGGCTTTGGAGCTACTGCGTGTTTACCAAGATACCTCGGGGATTACAGTCCTAACTTTACCCCCAAATCATTAAATACTGATCATCATATACCTTTCTGTTACATTAGGATTAAAGACAAATTCTCTTTAAAAATAACTCCAAGAACAGTTTTTATATTTTATTTTCATGTTGTTTATGTAAAATTAAGTGAATGCAGCAGTGAGCTGCACTTTTTCTATTCTAAATGGGAAATTTAAGTAACTTCCTAGAAGTCATGTAGCCATTAAACACAACTAGAGTCTGGGGCTGGCTGACTCTAAACTAATCCCTCCTCCAAAGAGCCTTCTCGATCTTTCCTCCAATGCCCTTTCCAGATTTGTCTTTTGCTTTTTTTTTTTCCATCCGACAAAGATTGTCTCCCAAACCTGTTCCCTCAACCTCTGACTAAAAAATGGTCTGCGTTTTATTGCTTCCAGATTATAAAAATGAGGACTTTAAATAGGGGGACCAAAAATAATTACATTCAGCTGAAATTTCTGGTTTCCTTTCAACTGATCATTTAAAATAACTTCTTATGAAGACCTATAGAAAAAAAGTGCAATGAAAGAAAGACATGCATATTGCTGAGCTATCTCTCTGGAGCTGCTTTCCTCTTCAAGGATTCTACAAGGAGCACAGCAAAGTCAGTTCTACTTAATAAGTTGCCCATGTTGGTGGTGTTCTATAAAAAGTAGGACACTCCCAAGAGTGAGTCTCCTGGAGCTTTCTCCAGTAAAAGGATACATCAAGCAAACTGAAACATTTGATCAGACATAAACAAGCAAGGATTTCTCATTGTTCCACCTGTGGCATGGGTTTTCTTTTTGGTTCTCCTTTGATTCTTAATTGCTTCTAGGATTACCAGATTAGCAAATTAAAATGCAGGATCCACAGTGGAATTTTAATTTCAGATAAAGAATGAATAATTTGATGGTATAATTATAGTTAAATTTCAGAGCAATAATATATATTTTTAGCATGATGCTTTTAACATGTGTGATCCCAGCAATATGTGACACATTCTTGCACTAAAAAGTTAATTTTATTAAAATTCTATATAGTGTAACAGCAGAACCAGATCAAAATGGTCTTATCCCGTTTCATGAAATGCTGAGTTGTTTCTCAGAGGCAACAAACAAAAACCACAAGTCATGCAGGCAAAGTATGCTCAGAAGAGAGAACTTCAACTTGCAAGTGCACCTGGAACAAAAGTCTCCCTGCAGCCATCCCAGCCCCCAAAAGACAGGGATGTAATCAGAACTTGAACACTGGAACCCTTCAAGAAGCAAAGGGCTTGTCCAGGAAGATCCTATGTTGACATTCCTTGACATAAATGGCCAAGCTCCAAGGCCCTCCAATTAAAACTTGCCCCACCAGTGCTTCTGCATACTTGTGTTGACCTTGTTTATAAAATTTTAAAAAAATTAATTAAGGCACACAATAATGTAGGTGAATATTTATTTACAGTCTATTCTACAAGTAGATACCATTGTCTAAAAACTAAAGGGCATGTCAACTGGTGTCACATTGTCTTTGAAATTTTGGGTGATTTCATTGTCATTTAATCACTATTTCATTGTATCATTCGTGGTAAAATAGTTCCTGGAAGCACGTTTATTGATTTATTCACTCATTCTCTCAACAAATACTTAATGATTACTAACTGTGCAAAGCATTTAACTCATGCTATAGGGATTAAAAAATGAATATGAGCCAACTATTATCTTCAAGAAATCAACTGGTCTATTAAAATACTATAAGTGCCTGAGAATTCAGGGAGGAAAGCATCACTTTTGTCTAAAGTTAGTGACAAAATGTGGTAAGCACAAATGGACTTCCTATCAGGCCATGTCCAAAAAGGAGAAAAGTTGTAGTCAGAAACAAGTCCTCACAATTCAGTCACCTCAGTATTTATTCACTTTGCTGTCTAATATTTCACATGATTGGTAAGTTGGTACATTAATGTATTTAATATTACATTATTTTTAAAAATAAAGACTGGCCAGTGCCTTTAGTGACCCTTTGGTATTCCTTCAGTGTTTTGCTTGGGTGGTTTTAATTTTAATATCACAAGTAGTTATCCTTATTTGTAAGTTTCATCATGTTTGATTATTGTGTCAGGATCAACAAATACCTTTTTTCATTTTAATGTGTTAACTCTATACTTCTTTCTCAGTGCCTCACCTAGAAAAATGTATTTATTTTTCTCAGGACCTGGTTTTTCCTTTTTCGCTTTTTGTTTTGTTTTGTTCTTGGTTCTGTTTTTTCTATCACTATAATATAAAAATAAGTATTATGATTCCTAACTTCCTACCAGGAATAACAATGAATGCAATGTCTGCAAGAAGCTTTCAGCCTCCTTGGGGATTCTAAAATACGGAGAGCTGTTACGTATACCTTGACCCAACTGCCACACACTTCTCAGATTGGTGGTAGTTACAAGGAGCTATTGGCCAGACATCTCAGCTCAAACAAAAATGACTTCTTTAATGTGCAAAGCTGTGTTTGTTTGCATGTAGCTATGGGTCTTGGTGCTCTGGCTCCTCTTGCTTATTGGGTTTACACTGCGTGAACCAGGGCTGCAGAGAGATACTGCTGCAGCTCTCATTACCGCGTGTCTGGGTTTGGGCTGCAGCTGAAGTATGTGGTTTGTTGACTTCCACCCCGGAATTCATTTTCTTCCTTTCTCTCCAATTATTGCTACCTCTTCTAGTTTATACAACTCCAAAGGACTCAGCGATGTGCTTCTGCAATTAACTTTCTCAACATCTTTCCCCCATAAAGAACATTATTCCGTGAATATCAAGAATAGCCAGGCAATGTTCAAACATCTCTGTGTTTATCCTCCATTTGAGCCAATCCTATCAATGTTTTATTTTAAAAGAAATCTCTGGTTGCTAAGGGTAGAGCTAAGAGGCAGACTCTAACAGAAGAAAATTCAGAGAGGTCAATAGTCATTTACTTTGAAATATTATTTCCCTACCAAGGTCAAGCCATCTGAAGGGTCAGTGAATGTTCATCTGTAAGCCTCTAGGGGGGAATTCCAATTTTTCTACTTTCCTCTATATGACATTTTTCTTTATTATCCATCAAGAAATGAATCACAGTCCTGTTAGACTATGAATTCAATTTCCACAAACTTTTATTTATTTCTTTTGCTTCAGTGTTATTACAGTTAAATTGTAAGTATTGTGCATGAAGGGATTGTCAGTATTTGCCTTCTAATTAACTGATAAAGCCCTTTGGAATTTCACTACAGGACTTGGAGGAAAAGCTATTTTTGACTGGCAAATTTCACATAGTCTCTCAGTGACAGTTGGGATTACCTTGTGCTCCAGCACAATTTCAACTAGGAAATATTTGTCACGTTTAATTGACAGTTTAGTGTTATAATTATGTATTAAGCATATTTACTCCAGCCAAGCATTAAAGTAAGCAGATACTTAGCTTTTTCCCCTCATAAGAATTAGGAGAAAGCATGCTAGATATTTTTTTTATCTACTTACAGATAGGCTGTCTGTAACCACGTAACTCTGACTGCCTTTGGGGAATGACATCTTAAGTTTTATGTATGCGATCAGTGTCACAGTGGTATAGGTTGTCACATGGGACCCATCAAAGCAAAGCCTTTCTCTGCTTAAGAAACAGAGCCGGATCTTGATCCTAACAACATCTGTTTCAGATTACCTAATACGTTTAAATGCTCCTCTTTTGGCCTGAGATCTTTTGCATAATCCTATCCAATTCTTATCTCCTAAGGGTGCCATTCTTCCTTAGAGGGAGATAGAGTGTCTGCCTGACTAGAGATACATGCCTGAGAATTGAGAATTGTGAATTCTGTCTGGTAAAAGTTTGGGGTTTTTTGTTTGTTTGTTTGTTTGTTTTTGTTTTTTTTAGCATTTATACAGAAAAAGTCAGGGAAGAAAGAAAAAGGATGACATGTGAGTTTTGCCCCCAATTGTCCTTCTATCATCTCTTTCTATTTTTAAAATTGCATCTTTTCTCCTGAGAAAAAGAAAAATGCCTTCTTTGCATGGCTGAGTGTGGCTATGTAGAGGTCAGTTTTGAGCTGGAAGTTACAGGTTTTTCAAGATGGTGAAAGTGCACTGATTTTTAATATTGCTTTTTTCTGTACCAAGATTTTTTAAAAGTTTCTTTATATTCATAAGTAAGTGAATAAATAGGATTGAGCTCTCATCTCAAAAACCTTTCAATTATCAGGACATGGGTAGATTCTCATGTTTGGCTTTTGTTTCTATGGACATAGTAAGTAAAAAAAAGAATGATGCCTAAGAACCATGGAAAGTTAAAAATCATTATGGTGCAATTGTTATTATATTATTTTTTGTTAAAGAAATAAGCCACAGCATAAAGAAAAGATGATGAAATGTTCAGTGCCCAAGAACGTATTTAGAGGCAAGTTCAAATTTTTAAAGAAACAGATAAATAGAGAGATTTGGAAGACACTCCAAATGCTTCTCTCCTTCTCTTCACTGTTTGCATCTTCATTCACAAACAGAGTCACATCAGTCATTAATGCTTACCATAATCCTAGGATTTGCTCTGTTGAAGCTAATCAAAATGCAAATACTATTGACAGGGGTAACACTTTGCATAAACCACCATCTATCAACTCAAATTAATTGACAATATCTGGTTTGAAGGACACTGAGTAAATTGACCAGAGGTACTCGGGTACTCTAACCTGACTAATTAACTAAGTACTGAGGAGAAAGCTATGGGATATCTGCAACCTAAGAAACTGGGTAGCGATTCAGATGCTTCTGTGGGGGCATCTGGAACCATAGGTAAATTCTGAGCCCAGAGTGAGTGGTGAAGGAGAACAGGGGCAGGATCAGGAGAGGGTCAAGGGAGATAAATGAGTTATAAGGGATACTGAAGTAAGTGTCCCGTTATTCACAGATAACCCTGGCAATGAAATCTCTCAGTGTCTCAGCACAACAATCAACAGGCCAGTGGCAACTATTTCCCTCACTTTTGGAGACCAATCAAATGAGTCAGCTAAAATAGAAATCTTGATTTTTTGCAAAAATGCACTGTTATGAAAATATTACTGTATGTATATCATCTGATCTAACTGTTAGAACTGGAAATTAATCAGTGGGAAACAATCACCTCTGAAAGTCTTTGCTTCTGACTAAATAAATGCGTGAGATAAAATTAGTACAAATGGGTAATGAGAAATGATTTCCATATTTTACTGACAGGTAATGTTCGGAATCATTATCCTAATGGCTTATGAACTTCCTGTATTATCAAGTGACATTATGGAGTAATATTATGATCAGGAGATTATTTTTTTCTTCCTGCATGTCATAAGCAAGAAGGTTCTGTACTATTTAAATATATATATGAGGGTTGTCTGGAAAGTGTCCAGCTTTGTAATATGAAAAATAAGGTCATTTGTGGCTGGATTTTTTTTTCCAGAGAGAGTATATATATATATATATATATATTTTTTTTTTTTTTGGTTTTGTTTTGTTTTGTTTTGTTTTGTTTTGTTTTGTTTTTTTTAGTGTTATAATTATATATTAAGCATATTTACTCTAACCAAGCTTTAAAATAAGCAAATATTTAGCTTTTTCCCTTATAAGAATTAGGGGAAAGCATGCTAGGTATTTCTTTATCTACTTACACACAGGTTGTCTGTAACCATATAACAATTTCACTCCCTACAAGAATCATTGTTTTCTAGTTTGAAGAAAGCAGAGGAAAGAGAAATTTAAGTTATTGATGAATGTTACATTTTCAGAAGGTCTTGGAAAGCCATAGTCATCACCATAAATTCTATTCTCTTCTCAGTAAGTTCCTTTCAGGTGAGAAATTTGTCTTTCTGAGTTAAAGAACTGTCTCAGCTGATACTCCGAATGGTGTTACAGGGTAGGAAGCTGGAGATATGTAAAGTGAAATGCTTTGTTTCCTTCTGCAGGATGACCCTTGTGTGATGGGTGGTAAGGTCATCGAATGGTTTTGAGCCTGTCCAGACAATTGTCTGAGGGAAAAATGTGTCACCAAGACAGAAGAGGAGCTGAGGGTAATGGCATTACATGTGGCTCTCTGGCCTCCACTTTCATAATCAGGATGACTTCCATGACTTTGGGGCTGGACCTGGGGCTTTTGAGTGGTGTCTTTGGCTCCTTAAGTCTGAGTGGAGAGATCTGGAGCAGGATGTTCTTGATCAGGGCCATAAGGGAGCTCAGGATAGAGGTGGATCTAAATGACTGGTTTGCTGATGAGAGCCTGGCTGGAGGACATCAGGGGTCTCTGAAGAGGCAGCAACAGCTCAAATGATTTTCAGGGGGGAGGTGTTGGTCTCTCATGTCCCAAGGAGGTGTGCAAGTGTGTGTCCCCCTCAACCCCTGAACCTGACAAGGGGTGGCCTTGGTAGCAGACGACACTTTGGGGGATTTAGTCTTCCTCCAGTGTCTACACAGTGGTGATCACCTCCCACAGCCTAGTGTGTAGACACAATCTGAGGACTGCAGCCTTAGACATAGAGTCCCAGTGAAATAAAACAGCTAGAGGATGTGACAACCAAACTAATTAGAGAATCTGAAGAGAGTCCGTGAAAGCACATAATGCATCTCTGAATCTTTACAAATACAAATTGTAAAATTCAGTACAAAAATGGATAAAAGTAAGTCATTAACATAAAGGAATAGGCTAATTCATTGGTAAGTTCAATTTAACAAATAAATATAGACTTATACCATTCATCAAATAGAGACTGTATATTTTTATATAGCAAATAAATATGTATAAAAATGATCAGATACTGGTCTATAAATAAAACTTTTATCAATTTTCATAACCGAGTTTTATGTTTTTCTTGAGACATATTATCTGACCCCCACCCTCAAAAAAAAAAGTTTGGAAATCAACAATTTTAATGGACTCAAAGCATAGTAACTCATGAAAATTAGCAAACAATCTTGCAATTTACACTTAGAATAAAGAAGACTCTACAAAGGGCTTTAGGTAAACATGTTCAAATTGAATCTTTCCCTTGACCCTGTCTGTGAAAGCAATCGACAGGTGTGTCACTCCATGCGGAGACCCAAAAGCTCGGAAAGTGCAGAAGCCTTTCGGCTACTTATCCTAAGAAACAAAAATGGGAGAGCACAAGGCATTCGAGGCTGCTGAAGTCTGTATCTTTGATAGCATCAAAAATACAAGGTCAGACAATTAATTTTGCACACTCATCCTAGAAGAAGTGCCACATACCTCAATGCTGAATGTCACTACAGTCACCTTTTAAGTACTCCCCTTGGGAAGCTATGCACCGATGCCGGTGCCTAGTCCACCCTTCAAGCAATTTTGGAACTCTTTTTCTGGAATGGCCATCAGAGCTGTCATCGTCCCCCAAATCTGACAATTAAGTTCACGAACTTGCCACTGTGTGCTTATTTACCTTGGCAGCACTGTACAAACAACTCGGTAAGGTGTCATGACCTTGGCAAGGTTGATTGTCAGATTTTGGATACAATGACAGCTCTGATGACCATTCCAGAAAAAGAGTTCCAAAATTGCTTTGAAGGGTGGACTAGGCACTGGCGGTGTATAGCCTCCCAAAGGCAGTATTATACTTCGAGGGTGACCGTAGTGATATTTAGCACTTTTTCTATGATGAGTTCATGAAATTAATTGTCTGACCTCTTGTATATACATATGTTTTTCCTTGTTTCCTTTGTTATTGTTTTATGTGTTTTTCCACAGAATTAGCCTTTTTATATATACATAAGTAAACTCTGGCATGTATTAGTAGTCCTTAGGGAAGCTAAGATATCTGAAGTCAGATCACAGACAAAGAATTGAAGGGGCAGGATAGTACTAAATAGTTGAGATCTACTTCACTCAGAGGATGAGAGAAACCCCCTTGCTAAAAGGTCAAGAGGCATGATTCACCAGCTACCTCTCCCCTGGACCCCAAATTTTGGAAGTTTTGTGTTGTGTTTAGGAGTATGTGCACATTTAAAACTAAGCAAGAGCCTTCATGGAAGGTCCTTTTTCTCTATCCTTCATTTTCACTTGCTTTGAGTTCTTAAGGGAGCTTTTGCTCTCTTCTTTCTTTCATTCACTCCAGTCATCATTTGAAACAGTCTCTGTGGCTACTTGCTGGCTTTAGACAAAGTACTGAAGCACTGGCCAGTGCCAAGATTATGCTTCTGTTGTCTCTGCTGAGTAGCTGCTGGCCTTCTGTCACACAGAACACGTAGGCAAGCATTGTCCTGCCTAAATTGGCCAAGATTGCAAGCTGGTGAAACCCAGAGCAGCTGGACATCACAAGGAATGCATCTGTACAGTACATTAAGAACAAGTTGATTAATAAGCAAAACTATTCCAAAAGAAATTTTTTTCTTTGCTTTTTTGGAACTCCACAGAAAGAAATAAGGCGCCTTACTGAAAAAACTTACTGGCATTGTGTAGAGAATTTCCAAGTGTTCAGGTCAGTGTAACAGAATTATAACCTAAGATGCACTGCCATTAAGGTCTCAAGTCATTCTGTAAATATCAGGAAAAAAAATATATTTCAGTGATATGCTATGTGGTATCTTCTTATTTGTTCAAATCTTATTTGGCACCATTGTGGTATCACTGTTGGATATTTTATAAAGTACTGCCAGAAAAACATGAGTTTCCACAGGTATTTTAAAAGATTGTCTGTATTAAAATCATATTAGTTAAGCTGCTGTAATAAACTCCAAAGGAAACTTAAATCCATTATGAACTCATTCATCCTTATGCAAAGTCTAAACTGGGTCTTCCTATTCAGTGGGCACCACTTTCCCAAGTGATGGCCCATAGGCCTCAGTAGCCTTCCAAACTGTGGCTTTGGAAGTGGCTTGGGGGATGAACCCTTTTCCAGCCAATCAGAAGAAGACAAAACCGAGAGCATCTCTTAAGGTGGTAGCAGTGGGCTTGGCTAGGAGGTGGCACAATCTACTCATCTTCCTCTCATTTTCCGGAAGTCAGTCACATGGCCACACGTGGGAGGCCAGGACATGCAGTCAAAGTATGAGCTCAGGAAAAAAGACAAAATGGGTCTGATAAGCATTCATCAGGCTCTCCCCCTCTGGTCTTCTAAATTCATTTTTGGTTACCATTTTCTTCAGAACTGGGAGTGTTTTTGAAGCATCAATTTGCCACTAACTTGAAATATTGGCTACTCTGCCGCCCATACTATCACATTTAAATTACCCCTAAAGTTGTATTCTCTATTAAATTACCTGTTCTGAATTTTTTCCATGTGTCTTTCTGAATCAGATATCCTTCTCACATGGCTAATTTTTCCCCCTTTCGGCCTAACCAAAACATTTCATATCCTCTACTTGGCAAAACAGAATTGCTGCCACCCTTTCATGAACCCAGGAAAAGGTGATGGGTCAATAGCTACCTCTTTATCCCCACACTACTCAAATGCTGATGTCGACATCTTGTCTAAGCATAAGCAAAAACAAGGGGAAGATGCGGTTAAGTGTCAGTCTAGCTGCCACTAGGCACCACTTGATGTTTGTGGAGATTGACATGAAGAAACACTCCTGAGAAATCCCCCTTTGGCAGTGCAGTAGAAAATTTCACATCCATCCTAAAATCACTTGCTGAGCTTTTTGCACTCTGCCACAAAAGTTTCCATCAGCAGAAAAGACAACTGGAGTTGGGTATGAAATTGCCACTCTAGGCTGTGTTGGCTGAGACCCACAAAAAGGGAGGCTCATACATCTTTCCTCCTGGCAGTTTCTGTAAGAACCTTAATGAGACAGCTTGTCTGAAAAAAATAAAAAAAAGAATTAGAAAAGTAAAAGCTTAGATGCTAAAGTGATAGATGCATATTGGAAAGATCTAGATCATTTGGGTGCAGAAATGATGTTTTGAGGGAGCACTGTGCTAAGCATCCTGTCACTACAAGGGTAACACCACAGCAGTATGTGTGGCCTTGGCAATCACTGTCTTGATCTGCCAGTTGAAGGATGGGGTTCAATTGTAACTGCTCCAGCACTCCTTTGCCCCAGTTGAGCAATGCTCAAGAAATCAGCCACTAAATCCTGCTACACAGAACTGCTCTAAAATCCTATTAGGCCTTTTTCAGTTTTTGAATGAGTTTCCCCTTCTGTGTTAACCTTGCATTTTAAGTCTTTTCTTTGTGATTTGGGATAATTCACCTAACCTTGACCTGTAATCCAACCCATCCCTTCAATTCTTGTGTATCCTGGGGCTAGACCATCATCTTATGGTATCATTTTTTCTTCAGTTTTATCTTCCATTTCTGTCTTTTATATAAAAATTTAAACGACGACTATCCTATAGCTTGAATAAAACCATCATGACCAATTTTTGTTACTCTGTATTATATATGTTTAAATATTTCCTTGTGTCTTTTTTCTTTCCCTCAAAACATACCTGTCTTCTTTACTTCTCCCTCAGATCTAACCTTTACTCTGTTACGCGGTAGCTAAATAACCTGAGAAATAAAAAGTGTTCCGAATGTAGTGTTTTAGCAAAGTAGGTGACTCTAGTGGTGGAAACACCTGGCACCTGGTAGACTTTTAGGGGAGAGGTTTGGGGGTAAATGGTTTCTGAGTGTCCTTTAAATAACACAATAGAATGATTATCTTTTCTGTTTACATCTAGAGCCATCATCATCTCATAATTTTTCATAAAAACTGTAAAGAATTTTGTGATACAGTAACTACTATTGTATTTGTAGTTTGCTTCAGATAACCTGAAATAGTGGTATTTAACTGTATTTTTATTAAATGCATTAATATAAGTATAAAAGCTTAGAGAGACAATATTTAATTTAAATTTTGCATGATTAAGAAATGCATGCTCACTACTATGTATCATGTTCTCAACACATTGGACTTACTCCATGATATCACTAGATTAAAATAATAGTAGATGACTCAAGATTTACTAAATAATAGAGAAGAAAATCTCAGTGTAGAGATGAAAATTTTATCTGCATAAATAAGCAATATAAGTGTTAAGAGAGTTGAAAGCACTATAGGAATTGATAGAAAAATCAATGGAAGTCAATAGAAAACCTCAAAGCAAGAATGAGCAGTAAAGAATAATCCTAAGTATACAAACCTTGATAAAAATGCTAGCTAACAACACTGAGACTCATTGATCACAAGCATATAGGCCAATTTGCAGTAAATTCCAATAATCAAAATGCCTTAACAATGGCACACAGTGAAAATGGATATGCACAATAATAAGTCATTGCGAGATCTTGAATACCTTTGATTTCGTAAAAGTTTGATTGTTCGCAATATAATTTTAGGGATAAATGCATTTATTCCTGAATAAAGAAACTTAAAAAATATTTTCTTTAGCAAGGAGCTATTTCACTAAGAATCATAAAATTTTGAGCTAGAAATTTAGTACCAATGCTGAGTTGTTAACTCAGCAGAAAACACCAAACCAGAGAGTGAAAGGTTTTTGGAAAGATTGGGAAACTGAGAGAAATTTAAGGTATAGGCAGGGAAGAAGGCTGGATGGAGCCTGAAGCAGGCATGCCTAGCATGAGACCCAGAATGACAAACATGATTTGCCAAATCCCAGACAGAATAAATCCATACAGCTGAATCCATGTGCTATGTGTGAGAAAAACATCCATGAACAAACCACCAAAGTGTGAGAACTGGAAGGAAAGGGTGGTCAGCAGTCTGATGTGATATTCTGATATATTTCTTAGAAGCTACATGGGATCTTAAATGGTCTGGTCGACAGAACCAGCAGCCTTCCGCTGCCTTCTTCCTTACCCCATTTTATCAATGGGGAAAAATTAAAGCTTAAGTAAAATTAATTGTCCAGGGTCACAGAGTTGGAGGGAGCAGAGCTGGGACTTACATTCAAGTTTTATAGTGTCTGTTCAATATTCTTTTTAATCTGAAAAGCCATCTCTAGGTAGACCTACCTGAGGGATCAATGGATCCAGTAATTCACTTCGTTCTTTTCTTCTCTGGATATGAAAGTAATACAATGTCCAGAGGAAGAAACTCAACTTACATTCTGCTTTAAAAAAATAAACTCTCTCTAGAATACAAGATGTCTCAAACTAGATGACCTATTATTCTTGGACCAATCTTTCTTCTGATAAGAAAGGGCAAAGTGTTCCTCATGGGACCATAAATGACATCAACCAATGAACTGCTGCACTCCCAGTGTTCACGCAGGCAGAGCTGGGACTGTTAGTCCTAAATCAATTCGAAAAACAAACTGGCATGGCTGAATCTTCATCCTAAATTTATTCTTAAAAACTTATTTAGTGTCTATTATGCACCTGATAATGGAGTACAAGATAAATGACATCATTTTGACTTCAAGTTGCTTACAATTTAAAGATTATTTCTTTCTCACACAAATCTAAGTAATGAAATTGTTCTAAATCACTTTTATAAAAACCAACCTTTAAAAAAATCACATCACAATACAAAAGTGATTTGCTGTACTGCAGGGCATGTGCTCATGATACAATACAGTCTTCTTGGCTCCAATTTCTCTTTTTTTGACCCATTTCCAGATAAATCTTGATTTTTTTTTCAGTGCAAAATAGCCTCAGATAACTTCCTGAATATAGTTGTACTAACTGAAAGTTTTGTAAGATAAATACATTTATTATGCATTTAGCCATACTGTATGTCCTGTATTATATAACATAGATAATGTGTAAAACAAACATTTTTGGAACTCTTAGCTTTTTACAAATTATGAGCAAACAATTCTGCAGTTTAAAATAGTAAGTGCAAAAATGCAATGGAGCTGGACTCTCCTTGAATGTGTCTCTGCACACCTGGTCTCAAGGTCATGATCTTTTCCTGGACAACAGAGTCTGGCTGCTGAGCTATGTTTCCCCTCCTTAGCTAACTACCACTATGTGGGGTTTCTCTTTGTAGTATATAAATTTCATTTTATTCTCAGGTTTATAATTATAAATATGGTGATTGGAAACAACTGAGTCTTCATTTGCATTTTCTTCCCTAAGTGACAACTAAGAATTCACTATGGCTTTTTTTCTCTCTGTTCTGCAAAAATTATCATTTATTAGAAGGTGATGTGACTATGCTTCCTCAGCATTCCCTAACCAAAAGTCCTGGGAAAGATTTACTTTTAAATTATGTGTTTGACTTTTTGAATTAGTAATATATTCACAAGTATAAATCAACAAGTGCAAAATGGCCTATAGTAAAGAGTCTTTTGATTCTAGCTGTTCATGTCCACTTCTTATTTTTCTCAGAGGTAACTTATTCATTCATATATTTTTATACATAGGGTCATTTTGAACTATGTGAGAAGATAAGGTTATATATGTATGTGTGTGTGTATATATATATATATATATATATATATATATATATAGAGAGAGAGAGAGAGAGAGAGAGAGAGAGAGAGAGATTTGAAGAGCTTCAATATTAGTGTATAGACAGTATCCACATTACTCTTTTAAAAGACATATTAATGTATTGTTTCTCAAATACAATAGACTCTGTTAACTAGAACTCCAGCAACCAGAAAAAGTTTTTGCCCATTGCTTGAGATTTTTGCCAGTTGCTTGAGAGTGCTGGTTGTTTGAGTTCCAATTAATGGAGAATTTACTTACATTTATTCAGCACCTATCAATTCCTATGGGTGTCAGTTAAGTGAGAGTCTATTGTATAAATGTTTTTCAAATGTAGATTCTCAAATACAGGGGTTTTGTGCAGGAGAACTGAAATAGCTAAACACTATTGCATGCCTGTTCACAAGTAAATAGAGGCAAAATATGTCCCAGTCCTCTGACTCTGTGAAACACTGGTCACCTATTATTAAATACACACCACACAATGCCCGAGAGTCAGGGGACATAGAAGTAAGTACATATATACTTGAAATCAGTGGACTTATCTTTTGTATTTAATTTACATATACAAAATATTAATGATTGGTTCTTTCCTAATTCACCCATGATAGGAAGATCCAACTTAATCACCAAGACAGCTAGAATAATTAGATAGTCAACTGTTCTTTCTGTAGTGTGGACAGAGTCAGAAATGTAATTTCCCTATAAAGTCATAAATTCACAGACACCCTAAGAGTTAACACTTGTGGATGAGTGTATAGTGTACCAGACATGGTATTGACCTCTTTACAAGGTGTATCTCATTTGGAACCTGAAAAATAATACTATACACTATTATCATTCTGTTATATTACAGCCAAGAAAAATGAGGCAAGAGAGCATAAGGCATTGATCACAGCCTATAATATTCAGTGAGACAGTCGATACTTGCAAACAGAACCCTAGTGCTCAGGACCTATGTTGTCTGCCATGATCTCTTCCTTCACTGTCCTAACCAACTGTTTCCACTAACTTGCTGCCTGGAATCGCACCGAGTACATTTTCTGAGCCAGATGGGTCAAAGCTCATAGTCTACTCCCGTGTTTACTGGTTATGACCTTTGGGGTAGGTCTCTGAAACTCCCTTTGAGCCACTGGCAATAATGAAATTCAGAACTGTGGAGTTGAACCTTGTATCCATTTTGTGTGGTGATCTCCTTGGGGTTGTGCAATGTTCCATTGTTGTAAGGATTAAATAAGTGAATGCACATAAAATTAGATAAATCCTTGGCACAAATAAATGTCCAATTACTAAGAGTTTAAACAATAACAGAAGCTATATCAGTAGTGTTGACTTCCTAAGGAAACTGTAGCTAGGACAGAATTTAAGCACATACATGAGACTGAATGTTTCTGAAATGCTTAGTGTGATGGCCTCGAATTTTTGAGACATTAGGGACACTCAGAAAACATCAGAGACTAGTATAGCCTCCTAAGAGCTAGTTTTACTTGCAAGCTATGAAATATAAGCATCTATCTATTGGTTCATGGTAAGCATGACTGCTCTGAAAAAACACTACAAGCAGATAAAGTATCTCTACTTCATATTTGACTTAACCCATGTTATTACTGGGGGAATAGCAGAAGCTGGAGTTTTCTCAGTACTGAGAATTCAATCTCATTTTTTATCTCTGACCTGCATGAGTAAATGTTACCCAGAAAGAAAATTCTTTTAAGATAGGGCTGGAGGCTTTCAAAAAAGATTTGAACCATTTTTAAATAGTTTTATTGAGATACAATTCATACACCATACAATTCACTCATTTAAAATTCAATGGTTTTTAATATATACATAGAGTTGTACAACCACCACTACAATCAATTTTAAGACATTTTCATCACCTGTAAAGAAACCCATACCCAGTAGCAGTCATTCCCCTGCCTTCCCATCTTCCCCCAGCCCCTGGCAATCACTAGTCTCTTTTCAGTCTCTATTGATTTGCTTACTTTGGACATGCTACATAAATGTAATCATTTATTATGTTATGACTGG
Organism: Lyroderma lyra; assembly: GCA_004026885.1. Taxonomy (NCBI): domain Eukaryota; kingdom Metazoa; phylum Chordata; class Mammalia; order Chiroptera; family Megadermatidae; genus Lyroderma; species Lyroderma lyra. Next base: position 178,722 of record PVJL010000910.1, read on the forward strand.
CTACTTTCCTGTAGAATAAAGTTTTCAAGGTCCATTTATGTTGTAGCGTGTATCAGTACTTTATTTTTTTATTACCAAATAGTATTTCATGGTATCAACGCACCACGTTTTGTTTATCCGCTCACAGCTGATAGACATTTTGGCTGTTCCTCCTTTTGGCTAGTATGAATAACAATGCTGCTATGAACTTCACATTCAACGTTCTGTGTGGATATAGGTTTCATTTCTCTTGGGTATATAACAGGGAGTGGAATTGCTGGTCTATGGTAATTCTCTCTTTAACCTTTTGAGAAACTGACAAACTGTTTTCCAAAGTGGCGTCCCCATTTTACATTCCTACAAGGTGAGCTGCTTTTAAAGCCTAATATCCCATTTTCATTCACTCTTGTAAAAAAATTAGTGGCTTTGCTTTAAACCTGTCACTTTTCACCTGTTAGTGTGACTGGCCAAGAAGCCAGGTTAAGTGATAAGGCTACTGAAGGTAAATATTATCACACATTCAATCACCAAAATGCTTTATTTGACATCTTCTGTCACTTTCTTTTCCATTGACAATCCAGTCACATTTGTCATCTAATCATTCATTTATAATCTGTTTTTCTCTCTCTGCACCTCATCTAACAGGGTTCTTGGGGTGAGAAAACAATTTACAGTACCCGTGCATTAGTTATCCCAGTGCTAGTGGTTTTAGTGTTTGTATCAGTCTGTTACTGCTTTCCTGCTGATTTTACAAATGTAACCTTTAGATTCACAATTATAGTTTGACAGGAAAATCAATAGATGGTGCCTAACAAAAAATGGAAAAAATATTTTTTTTTGTGAAATCATGTTTCATTATGTTATTCATCATCTAAGAAAATAAAAGTAAACAAAAGCAAAACTTAGTCACAAGTATAGTTGTACATGTGCTCTTTGCAATTTGTAAAATTTATAACATTGTATCTCCTAATGGTTAGAAAGGTATGTTTTGTGTTGATGTGACAAAAAGGTAATATTTCTTATTTTTAATATAAATTGCAACTTGAAGATGTAATTGAATACTATTTTTTTCCTACAATTGGTGTTGGAAAACTATATACTTGTTGCTATACTTTCTAAAATTTTATTTCTGGAATTCCTCCTTTGATGTTGAACCCACACAGTGCATTTGAAACAATCCCACAAATACTTAGTGGGTGTCGGCCATCTCCAAGCCACTATAATAAGCATTCTTTTGAAAGGGAATTTAGAAGCTATTAGTCTATCGAATGTGCTCATTGGAGGCAAATATTACTGCATGGTTGGTGGCTTTTATTTGGGGAAATGGTCAAAAGTTATTCCAAGTCAATTCTGATGGATGAGGTGGGTAATATCTGTCAAGCATGATGACATTCTTAATGGTCAAAATTGTATGTGGCTATGAATTTATGAGGCTGATTTTCCTGTGTGGTTCATTAACCAGATCTGAAGAGAATTGCAGAAGAGTAGGTTTAGCAATGTTCAGAGTAGTGGTGCAATGGTGAATATGTGGTGGCAAAGGAACAATTTTGATGGATGGCACTCTTTGTATATTAGTTCTGGCACGTTTTTAAAATGCACTCGTTGCTTATGATCACACATACATAGTGCCCCCAAATAATGGACCCAGTAAAAATTTAGCCACATTGATAGCCAAGAGAACATCACATTCTAGTGGCTGTGGCTTCATCCTTAACAAGATAGAAGACGACTGATAGCACGTGTGAGTTGTGCTTTTCTGTTGCCACAAAGGTGCTGGGGCTTGAGGGGTACCTGTTTTACCAAAGGAATTGGCCTGGGGATAAACATTCCAACTGACAGATGCCTTTTCGGGTGAGGCTTATAGAACCTTCTTCTGGTAGCGTTACTTGTAAAATAGTCACAGAAACAGACCTTGGCTCTTATCATTTGTTACAAGATTGGAACTAGTTTCACACAACTTTAAAGGAATAATGTGTGGTTGAGTGCCACGTATGGACTACTTAGTGTCTTCTAGGTCTTTCTCAACATTTTTGGGCTATACTCAGTCTGAAAGCTTTTCTTTTATAACCTAGTTCAAGAATGGGAAAACCTTGTTCCCTAGGACTGTAGTAACAAATTACTACAAATTACGTGGCTTAAAACAAAAGGAATTTATTGTCTCACATTTCTGGACGGCTGAAGTCGGTGGAGTTGATTTCCTCTGGAGGCAAGGGAGGAATTTGTTCTTTGGCTCTTTCCCAGTTTCTTGTGCTTGTTGAGAATCCTTGGCATCCTTTGGCATATAGATAGATGCCTCGTTCCAATTTTTATCTTAATCTTCACATGGCTTCTTCCCTCTGTGTCTGTGTCCAGGTTTCCCCCTTCTCATGAGGACACCAGTCATTGGATTAGGCCAGCACAGTAAGACTGAAGACCGGACATAAAATGTGACTGATTCTTACCTGCTACTCCAGGAAAGCAGAGACTCTGACTATTAATTTCTTTGTCTATTTTAACTTCCAGCAGAGAAACTTTCACACACTAGGCATTTTATAATTGAGTAATGGATGACAACTAGCAGTAAGATCTAAGAATGCTTTCAGCTCAATCATGGGAAAACTTGTTATTACGAGATATCTTTTCATCTCTGAGTACTGGGGATAAAGGTGATAAAAAAAAAGGGTCACAATTGCTCACAGAATTGACATAAACTCCATAGAATGGGGAACTACACCTGGGATGCTTCACTTATTTCCCAGATTCTGATGCTATTAAAGGTCTTTAGATGCTTTGTTTCATCCTTCTGTGATAGCTGTGCTGAGGTGATGACATTTCATCTTGAATGCCTAGAGGCTTGTTAGCAGAGACCCTGTCACTGCTAGGGATCACAGCATTTCTGTGCTTAGTCCTTAGGGCACTGATCTCTGCTGTACAGCTGGACTCAGCAGCAGACGCCACATGGCCTAACACGACAAGCAGCTGGATCTCCAGTCAACAGGCAGAGAGCTCTTTCCCTGAAATGAATGGCAGTTAGCAAGCAGAGCAGGAGGTAGCTTTTTCTTCCCTATGTCACTGAAATCAGCTCAACTTCAGCCATCACAGAGACCCAAAGTGAACAGAAGAGGTAACGGTAGCTTATGTTTGCAGTGTAGAGCTACAGAATCTGTTCAGAGGAGGTGAAAGTGAGCAGCCCAATCTGCCTAATCTATTTCTGCAAAATTGACTTGTGGTGGGATGGAGTATAAAGCAAACACAGAGATAGAGATAGGTAGGACAGGCAAAATACCCAAGCATACAAGTAAACTGTTTTTATACATGCTCTCTGTAAGCAAAATTATCAATATAGAGTAGCCTTCACTTTCTTAACTGTCTTTGTGACTAGACAGTCTCTGTCCCCAGAAGCTGTAAATCGGGAAGTGAGCAACAGAATACTGCAATGTTTGACAATTAAGTTCTTGAACTCATTCTAGTAAAAGTGCTACATACCTCTTTGCTGAATATGACTATGGTCACTTCAAAGTACTCGTTTTAGGAAGCTATTCTCTGATGCCAGTGCCTAGTCCACCCTTCAAATTTTTGAACTCTTTTTCTGGAATGGTCATCAGAGCCGTCTTTGTATTACCCTTGATATGCTGAATGCTATCAAAATGTCTTCATTTCAATATTTCTTTTATCTTTGGGTAAAGAAAAACACCACTGGGGGCGACATTAATTGAGTAGAATGGTGTTCCAAAACTGTTATTTGGCTAAAAACTCCCCCACAGTGCCGTGCAAGCTAGTGCATTGCCACAACACAAGAGTCAGAAGTTGCTGACGAAAGTTCAGGTTGTTTTCGTCTATTTTTTTCATGCAGCCTTTTAAAACAGCACTTCTAAATTATAAACTCACTTGACTGTTTGTCCAGTTGGTACAAATTCATAATGAACAATCCCTCTGATATAAAAAAATGTTAGCAACATTCTTTTGACTTGATTTGGAGTGACAAAAGGTTTTTGGTGGTAGAGAATTGGCTGACTTCCATTGTGCACTTAAGTGCTTTGTTTCAGGGTCATACTGGTACACCCATGTTTTATCACTAGTAATAACATGGCCCAAAACATCATCTTGCCTCTCCAAAAGGTCTTAGCAAACTTCGACTGTCCTTTGCTATTGTTCATTGGTGAGCTCCTCCGGGACCATTTTTGCACACATCTTTCTCATGCCTAGATTTTCTGTTAATATTTTCGTTTCTCTATCAATGTTTACTTGGTCTGCAATGCTTCCAACAGCCAGGGCATGATTTTGACACACAATGTGATAAATTTTTGCAATGCTTTCATCAGCTGTGCTTGTTATTGGACACCCTGACCTCTCTTCATCAATGACGGTTTCTTTCCCCTTAGAAAAATGTTTAATCCATTTGTACACTGCCATTTTCTTCATGGCATTACCCCCATGAACTTGGACTAATATGTCCCTGATTTTACTCCCACTCTTGCCAAGTTTAACAAGAAATTTCATGTTTGTTCCTTGCTCTAATTCAAGCTCCAACCTTCTCACAATGACACACAAAAACAGGCGACAATAAGAATGGATGCCACTCAGCAGGACACCACCACACATCAACATAAACACAGCTGTGTGACATAGTATGCCAAGGTTATGACACCTTACTGAGTTGTTTGTTCAGTGCTGCCTATATAAGTCCACAGTGGCAAGTTCGTGAACCTAATGGTCAGACCTTGTAGTTATATTTGGGCTTTTACATACTTTGAAGCATGTACTCTATTTTCAGATAAATTCAGAAAAATAACAGAAGGTCTTTCACAGGTAATTAGTTCATTGAAACTCTTCCAAGTGGAACTTACATAGTCAAGGACCACACATCATTTTAGAAAGTGCACAGAATTAAATATATATGGTTGCATGCTGTGTAATAGAAAAAAATAACAGACTGGAACATTAAAACCAAACTCTCGATCTTTGAAAAGATAAAACTGATTAAAAGAAGATAAACTATGGTAAATCAAATAGAAAAGAGTAAAGATTAAATATATCAATAGTATTATAAGTAATACAGTCTTTAACTGCATATATAAAGAGAATTAAAGTATTAAAGTGTGTAAAATATGTGTAGATGAAAACCTAGAAAATGTGTCATAGCCTTCCCCCAGGAAAATGTACATTACCAAAATTGACCCAAGAAATATTTATAAACCTATGAAAGATCTTTGAAAAGTGATCATCAAAATCTGACAACATGTACTTCTAAGAAAGAATGAGTCCAAAAGATTTTGTGGTTAAGCTCTTCAAAATCAACAAGGAAAAGATAGTTGTTGATATGAAGAATAGAAAAAGAGGGAAAGCATCTCAACTCATTTTAAAACCTAGCATTATCTTGATCCTAAAACAAACACATGAGAAGCACAGAAAGGGTATATAAAAATACAGATGCAATACACACACACACACACACACACACACACACACATGAATTATATATTTAAAGAATAAGGTAGGAGTGAAAATATTTTTAACATTAAGACATATAAAGTCATATATAATAAATTATGTATATAAACTATATGTAAGAAATATAAAAATATTCAAAAGTGACATGCAAAAAAGTATTTGTAAAGTTTCTCACCCAGTCTTAATAATATCTCTTAGAATATTAGGATAGAAAAAATTTCCTTTACCTGATAAAGAGTAGTTACCCAAAACCTACAAAAATATCATTTTTAATAAGAAAATATTAGAAAAGTTATCATTAAATTGTCAGGCACACGTTATTTTGGCTGTTATCACTACTAACATTCAGCAATGTAACTGGAGACTTTTCCCAAAGCAATAATGCAAAACAGAAAAAAAAGTGGAAAACTACATGAAAGGATGAGATAAAACTGATGCTAATTGGGGTTCTAAGAGTTTCTACCTACATAATGACTAAAAAATACACATGTTCTGAAAGAGGATCAACATAGAAAATCAAGCTTTCATATAGTATAGTAAAAACCAATTAGAAAATGCCATCAGAAGGAAGAAAAGGATTCAATTTAGAGTACAAAACCATTAAACATCTATGAATTAAAACTAAATGGCAGGGCACTTGGTGACTATTTAAAAAGCCTGCTACAGAATAATGTAATAAAGATAATATGGTATGTGTAGTAAATATTACTGGTTTTCATGAGTGGTGGTAGATACTTACACTTTACCAATAGGGTATGGGATAGCCAGTTTCTCCCCAGTACTTGATACTTAATGATTTTAATTTGCATTTCATTGATGACTAATGAGGTTGAAACTTCGTTTTTTAACTTTTATATTTAGGTCTATAATTTATTTTTCTACATAGTATGAGATAGAATTCAATATTTTCTACTAAACATGTATCATATTGATCTAGAACCATTTATTTGAAAAAAACGTTTTTCCCCACTATACTTCATTGTCATCTTGTCTGTAAATCAGTTTACCATATACATGTGAGTCTTTTTCTAGACTTTTGCTATGTTCTACCATTCTACTTGTTTATTCTTGAACCAATTTTACACTCTTAGTTGTGATAACTTTATTGTTAGTCTGAGATTTAATAATGTAAGTCTTCCAACTTATTCTTCTACAAGACTGTTCTAATTATTTAGGACCTTTTAACATTTTATATATTTTAAAATGAGATTGTCCATTTATAAGAAAACCCTCTACAATCTTGATTGAGATTGCATTTGATTTAATGATAAATTAAGAGAAAATTAGTAACTTTAATACATTGAGTCTTTCAATATATTTATTAAGGTTTTCTTCAATTTCTCTAATTAGTTTAATAAATTTCTGTCTACAGAAATTTATAAAAAAATTCGTTGATTTATTCCTAAGTGATTAATATTTTGATGCCATTATAAATAATGCTTTTCTATTTCACTTTTGTTTGTTGCTTTATATGGAAATGGCATTGACCTTAAGTCTAGAGTCATTGATAAATGTTTGTATTAATTCTAATAGTTTGTTTATAGAATATTTTGGACTTCCTATATCAAAATTATAAATTTTAAGTCTTCCTTGTCAATTCTTATATCTTTTATTTCATTTTCTTGCCTAATTGCACTAGTGGAAAGCTTACAATGTCGAACTGGTTATAGCAACAATACTTGTTTTATTCTTGAACTCAAGGGGAAAGCTTTCAATATTTCATTATTAAATTTGATGATAGCTATTAGATTCTTCTGGGTATCTATAACCAGATTAAAATATGCTCCTCCATTTCTTTATTGTTGATTTTCTAAATGTTTTGATTTTTCTAATTAGTTAACCATATAATTAGTTAACCAAAAAATTTCTTTTTTATTCATTTAGTAGTACACTACAGTGATTGATTTTCAAATATTAAGCCAAACTTGTGTTCCTGGAATTAATTCAACTTGGTTGTGATTATCATTTTTACATATCACTAGATTAAATTAACTTCCTAATATTCTGTTTAGGATTTTTTTGGTCTATATTCATGAGAAAGATTGCCAAGTAATTTTTTTGATATTAGAGTTATACTAATTTCATAAAATGAGTTGAAGAATGTATACTCTTTTTATATTCTCTGGATGATTGTCCAAGTTTATTGTTATTGATTCCTTAAATATTTGTAAAAAATAACTGCTTATGTCCTTTATATCTGGAGATTTTCATTATGGGAAAATTTTAAATAATGTATTCTATTTCTTTTTTTCTTTTTCTTTTTTGCTTTTTAATTGCTTTATTTTTTTTCTCTCCCATATCTGCTTCCCTCCTCCCCTCTTTATATTCTCCCTCTCCACTTACCCTCTGGTATATGTCTTTAATAAATACAGGACAACTCAGATTTCCTATTTCTTTTGGTTTTAGTTTCGCTGAATTGATATTTTCAATACATTTTACCAATTCACCTAAATTTTCAAATTCTTGGGGTAAGTGTTCATGTTTATCACAGCATTTTAACCAAGTCATTATTATTATTATTATTTTATTATTATTATTTTTTACCTGACAAGAATGTGATAGCAGTGGCTAAAATCTTCAATGGATTTTGTAACCTAGTACAGACTAATGATAGAAGTCCAATAAATCATGTTTCTGTCTTACTTAAATATGCATGCCTGATACCTTCTTCTGTCACTAATAAAAAAGTAATGAATCAATATGATGCCACCCTCAGAACAAATAAGAATGCATAACTCAAAATCAGATACAAATATTTATAGGCATATGTAGACACAGTTCATTTCCCTAATACTTCATTATTTATTTTACTTTTAGACATTTTGGTGCAATAGGATTCTATTCTTTCATTAAGTATTGTATTTCTCCCAGCATAAAAAAAATTAGGGTTCTCAGTTTCAGTGTTACATGATGAATATAAAGTGTAGCATCTGCAGAGAAATATGTTAAATTGGTGAAAGATGTTTCTTCAATGTCAACAGAAGAATTGAATTTAAGGAGACAAAATCAATTAAAAAGCAATTCTGAGTTTTGATAAGTATCTAAGTGTTCAGTTCTTGGGTAAAGATAATTGTAATCATATGCATGCCTAAAATCTGTAACCAGGATGAAAATAGTTACATTCAATAACTCATCTTCTATAGTAGCAATAAATGTAAGAGTTGATCTATATAGCTTAGCTTGTATTTTTACATTGATCTTAAATTATTTCTCTCTCAGTACCCCTTCTCTCCATTTTAACACTGTATCTTCAGATAATTTTAAAACAACAATACAGGAATGTTTCTAATTAAAACATACTGCCTGTGTTATTATTACCTTTGGCTTAAAAACAGTAGGATTATAGTCATTCTGTTCTTCACTTTTTTCTCTTTCCAGAAACAGATGTGTGTGTGTGTGTGTGTGTGTGTGTGTGTGTGGATTACCTAGAAAGTTTCTGAAATAACTAACTATAGAAATTACCAAGAGACTTAAAAGCAGCTTCTCATTTTATCAGGAACAATGTGCATTATTCATAAGATGGTTTTAGACTCTTAGGCCTTCATAGTGCTCTTTCAAAATCACTCCATCTCTGCCTTGAAAAAAAAAGAAGAAGAAATAGAAAACCTTCTCTGAGCACCTAATTGATATCAATGTCACCCTCTGCCTCTTCTTATCATTGTCATCAAAGGCCATTCCGATTAAGTTTACGATCTTACTCCCATCTCCTAAACTCATCAAGGAATTGAGGACTATCTTATTGTTTCTTTCCCATATCCTTGGAGCTGTTTTTCATTTCTATATATGTATTGTCTGTCTGTAAATTCCAATAACAATTGCTGACATTAATTAATTACTGTGATGATTTAAATTGTTTTAATTAATATTTATATCATTTTGTAAAGGTTTTAGACTTTATTCTTGTTCATTATCTAATTTGGATTTAAAGACCTCTTTTCCCACACCTCCTTTTTTTTTTTTAACAGGAAGAAATTGACTCAGAGAAATAAAACATTTCCCTGTGATAACACAGCTCAGACTTAGGTCTCCCTGTATTTGGACCCAAACCTGGCTGAGTCCAAGAGGTTATCCATTCTATTGTACCACAAATCTTTAACATTCAAAGTTTCTCAGCGAAGGATGCTACAGAACTGAATAATAATCAACTTGCTCTTTGTCCATGATATGGTTTCTCCTATTATAGTTTTCTTCTCACTCTATTTAATTTTGGGAATGCAACAGAATTAAGTTAGGGACTCATCTATCTTTGCTTAAAATGGTATAAGTATATATGTTTTCAGATAAAATATATAATCACAGGTTCAGAGATAAAAACCCAAAGCTTAGTGATGCACATGAGCCTTGGAACTGTCATTCATTATGCAAGTATTTATTCAGCATTTACAATGTATATCCATAGAACTCTGAGGCTATCCTGTGACTAAAAACATGATCTCTGCCTTCAAGAAGTTTATTTTGAGGCTTACAGACTGCATTCTGATTAAACACTAAAAATATCAAGAGGTCAAGGCCTTTAACCATGCATGTATAGTATAATACCTCTTTCAGTGCCCAGCAAAGAGGTTTACCTGGGCATTCCTGAATCCTTTTCTAGGGGTCCATAAGGTAAAAACTATTTTCATAATACTAGAACTTATTTTTACCTGTTGTTTTCATTCAAGACCTTATAAGTGTTCAACAGAGTTTTCCAGAAACTACATGATATGTGATGTCATTACTCTGATTACTAATAAAATATGTGCTTTTTCATTCTTTCATTTTTAAAATGACACAGTTTTAATTTCTAACACTATAAAGGTTGATATATATGACCCACATAAACAAAACCTTTTCAGGGTCCTGAACATTTTTGAGAATGCAAAAGCTACTAAGAGTAAAAGTTTCAAATTCAAGCAATTGTTTGTCAAGCCAGGGTGAGAAAGAGGTGATGGAGTAATCAAGTGTTCTTTTTTTTATTGAGATATATTTTTATTGTGATATGTAACATTATCTTAGTTTCAGGTATACAACATAAGGATTTGAGATATGTATATATTGTGAAATGATCATCATGAGAGTAGTTAACATACATCATGACACATAGGCATACCTTATTTTTTTCTTGTGATGAGAACTTCAACCATCTATGCTTACTCTCAGTAACTCTAAAATATACAATTAGAAAGTATGAGGGCTGTCCAGAAAGTATCCAACCAGCCATTTAATGTGAAAAACAGGTATTAATGGCTGCATTTTTTCTGGACAGCCTTCTCATATCAGTTAGAGACTCTTAGACTCTGGTCTTAAGTAGTAAACCCACTGTGCCTCATGTCCCCCTCCCTAACTGTGCTTTTATTTTGTTAGGGTAAAGCATTTTGTGTAGATCGTTCTACATTGGATAGGCTCAATATGATATTAGTGCTATGAGATAAACTGTGATACCGATACGTATGGATCACTCTTGTACTTTTCTGACCTCCACCCTAGTGTTATTTTTAAGTTAATAAAGTTACATCTAAGCAGAGTGGAGAAATGTTTGGGTGCCAAGTGGCTCTCACCTAACAATATTCTGATAAGCTAAAATTAAATGAATCTCAGTTGGCCAGTATTTCTCAAGGCCCATCTGAAGGTTTTCCAGATGATTGGGAATAGCTTAGCAATGCTAAGGGACCCATCAAACTGAATAATACATTACAAAAATAACAAGACATGTTTGTCAAATACATAAGTACAGTACCTTAATAAAATCACTTTGTCACTTTTTTATCTACATATATTTTTCCTTGATTATTTGTGTATTAAAAAAATTAGCTTCTTCTTGGACACATCAACAGCAACTCTTTGCTATCTGATGGCAGAGGAAAACACACTACATAGTGAGAAATAGGTTCATTCTTCAGTAGAGATTTTGCTTTCCTCTATTTAAACCTGATTTTTCCAAATGCATATTACTATGACATCATTTTCATGTTCAAATGAAAGATAAAATCACAGCTGCAGATCTCACATTTTCATTTTGTGTATCTTTAAAATGAGTTTTGTCTGACTTGAAGTTTTTAAAATTATAAAGAAACATTATACATCTTTTGGCCAGTTCTTAAGTTTTTATATTATTCTGGGAAGATCAGAAATTTGAAACATTACATATTATAAATTACATAGGGTGATGGGTTGTTAATGTAATTGAATATATGGAAATATAGCAGATAACTCAATGGAGAGTTTACTGCCATTCATTAAAATTCATTGTAAAGTTCATCAATTTTATGATAAAGGGATTGATGATAAAATAGTCCCTGAAATTCTTCATGAATAAAGAGGAGTATATATTAGTAACACCTTGTGGGGACATAAATAAATAGGTGACACATTTAAAAAAGATCCCTTCAGTTTAAAATGGAATAAACCCTCGTTCAGGAGGTAAAATCAAGCAAATAAAAAAATCATACAAACAAAAGAAAACAAATTGAAGGTGAACTTATAAATTCTGGATGATGGTTTTGCCCTAAGAGTTATCGGTAAATTCAGAGCTTGTAAGGACAGGTCTCATGTAAATGCCAAGATTTCACATAAAGAGACCCTTTCAACCGCCTTTGGAGTGAACTTCAACTTGCCAAGAATCGCTACCAAGAATGTTCACAGAAAAATATGTTTATTGGAAAATTGAACCCTTGAGAATCTCCATGAAGGAAAAAGGTGTTTCACATTCAGGTGAGTTTGAGAACTACTGAATACTGAGAAATACGCCCGATGGAGTTTTGAATGCATATTAGTCTATCATGATCTCTGAAAACCCTTCTATGGAAGAATTCTGTTTGATTTTGTATAACCAAGCATGTCCCCATATTTATATTACCACAGAGCCTTCTTTAATGTAATTTCCATAAAATATTTTTGCAATGCCTGTTGTATAGAACACATTTTGAGAAATACTGACCCAGGATAAGAATCTGCCTCTTAGGCCTATGCCCTGCTGGGAAGGATGCAGGTGACTCCTCCACAGGTAATACTCTCAACTAAGCAGCTCTGGGGGTACCCTGAACCTCATTCTATTTCTCTTGTTCTACTTGCCTTGCTGAGGCCCCACAGCAAGTGTCATTATAGTTCTGATCTCAACAATATTCCTATGGTCACTTCACCCTTGATTTCTATACAATTGTAACATTTCATACTAAAGTAATTCATGTACTAAAGTAATTCATACTTAGATAAAGCAGATAAGAAATCATATAATTTTAAATTAGAAAGAACGTATCTCTTAAACTAGGGAAGTTAAAACCCTTGCCCTTGTTTGCTCAAAGTCATATAACCAATTAAATATTTTATGGACAAGTAGAATTTGATAGAAAGCTCTAGCCAAACTGTGTTGTATTTGGATCAGATTATGTTACCCTTAATGTAGAAAGTCAGTTCCAGCCCTGAGTGGTTTTAGTTCCAAAATGTCAAAGTAAGAAAAAATATCACCTATAGTAGAAAACAAAGATGATGTTTAATAGACAGAAAGTTTCTAACCAAAGTTGTCCTGCTGTGTATTATATTGCGGATGGTAGTAGCGAAGTATTTCATGAAGACTTCAGGCCAACATTACCACATCTCAGGGTTACACGCCATTAGTCAGATGCCAAGTGAATTGCTTGCCATGGGCATTCATTCTTGTACTGCCTCAAGTTTTCTTATGTGACTATTAGAAAAAGAATTGCTTGTGAATTCATTAATTCATTTCCTTACGACCTCAGGGTGAAGAGTTTTCACATCTGCTGGTTGTTATACGACATTCTCAGTTTTAATGCATATTCCCACTTGGAATTTTATCAGTTGCTTTATGTCAAAATTGTCATCATGTCCTTGTCACTATGTTTTGGTTGTCATCGTCATTGTTGTTGTTAAGAGCTAATTTTAAAACACTCCCCTATTTATTTCAGTGTCATAAAAATCAAAGTTTAACTAAACTAAAATGAAGACAGGCCTGCTCTCCATTTACACCATTATGACTAACAATAAATTCCGTAAACACTTATCTCTCATTTGGCTCCCTTTGGCTACTTACCATTTGTTCATTCCAGATGATGATCATTATCGCCATCATTATCATCATCTTCAACAAGTAAGCACTGAGCACCCACAGGGTGCACACCACTAGAGGAACACTGCTTCATTACAACACGATCATGTGGTATAATAGATGAAGCTCAGAAATGGAATTTTGAAAAAACACAAGCTTTGTTGACAGTCCTGCCCATGATGTGTTGCCCCAAATTGCTCCAAGTTTGTAATTTCTTGAGGTTCTTATTTCTACTTCTCTAAAATGTAAATAATGCTCATTCCTGCTTCTCGTCTGTCCCTGTGATTTTTATGGGAAATCATACAATGGAGTATAAAGCTATTTGGAAACAGTCACTATATCAGGGGAAGATATTGTGGTATTTTTTTGTTTTTTCCTATAATCCTCAACTACTGTTCACATTTTAACAGCCTTTAAAAAATTTCCATTCCAGGCCTCAAGAGCTATGTCTTTCAATGCCAATATTGCAAATAGAAAAGCGGAAAGTCCAGCCAAACAGCTGGGACTTGGGGCATGTATTTTGAAACATTACTCTTCTGAAAGCCTTGTTTTCTTCCTGAAATGACTGGCTGGTTGACTGAATTAACTAAATTAACTGCTTGTTTCAGCAATATAAAGATAAAGCCTTAAATGGTTGAGAACAATAAAACCATATAGATGAGCTCATTTTTCTTTTTTTCAGAAGAAATGTGGTTGTTAAAATGCGTGTCCTATGATATGTCTAAATAAATTTAGTCAATTTATTTCTTTTTAACATCAAACCTGTTAAGATGCTGAAGAACTGATTAAATTATTTACGTTGTAACTTGTTAATTCACTTTTAGTTCTTTTCAGGCAGTCCCTGCCTGTCCTCTCCATGTTATTTGGGATGACCTCTCTCCTTTTTCTCTCTTCTCTTCAATAATCTGTTTCCTAGGACCGTGACTCTACCTCATCCCCAGGCACTGCCGACCTCATCGCATGACCTGCACTGACCCAGATCAGGATGGGGTGTGGTAAGTGCAGAGCTGAGGAAGGAAGAAAAGGCGTACCCCAGAGCAACTCCTCCCTTCCCTGCCCTAAAAATGATTTTGGTCTCCCATACTTTTAAACTCCTGCTACATTGCTTTATCTTCTGTCATGATCCCATTCTATTCTGTATCTCAGAGCCTCTGTCCTGCCTTGATTCTCTCACAAAATGTTTATGATCGACTCAGGTTGTCCTCTAACATATATTTTTATTTTGACCCCTTGCACACAGAGCCTAACTGTGAGCATAATTGCAAGGCTGCATGTTGCTTTCCAAGTCCAGGTGTAATAGGAAACACCTTCCAGCCTTTGTCTCATTTAAATGCCTCATCCTAGACCACTTCTTTGAAACTTTCTCCCATGGGCCTCTTGGCACAACCTTTCCTCCATTCTCTCACCAATCCTTCTCCTTCTCCTTTATTCCCCTCTTGCCCCCTCTCCTCTTCCATGGTAGTGTTCCCTAAATATCAGTCTCCCCTTCATAGCTTCTTGCCCTGCAATCCTGTCCTGGGTGTTCTCATACAAGATTTCTATGTTCTGTCCACATCTTCCTTCTAAGTCCCAGACTTAGGTAAGTCATTATTGTGTCCAACCAACCTTTCAAAGGCCTAGGAAGGGGAGGAGCAAGTCACTTTAGAGGTATTTTCTCTACTGTGGCCCACTTAGTTGTGTAAACTCACTGCTTGACCTGGGGAATATATATGTACCAGCATATATATATTTTAGGAGAGCTTTATCTGTATTAGTGCAGTTTAACAAACTCCTGCATGCTTTAATATGTGGAGCTCAAAGAATAGGTTGGCTCCTTTGCAACAGAAACAGAGGGGTTTTCCAGTGAAAAAAACACCAAGGTCTCTGAACCATTCCTTGCAACACTGAAAACTGGAAAGCGCACTGGAGTGATGTAGGTTAAGGACCTGTGTCAAGAAGGAGACACATTTTTTTGGAATAACATTTCCATTGGGAGATGTCTTAGTTCAGGCTGCTGTAACAAATAGCATATATTGGATGGCTTGAGCAACAAAAATTTATTTCCCACATTTCTGGAGGCTGGAAGTCCAAAATGAGGGCAGATCCAAGTGTCTGTTGAACTATTTTCTGTTTTGCAGGTGGCCTTCTGTGCCTTGTACCCTCATATGGTGGAGAGCAGAGGGAGATCCCAGGTCTCTTCTTTTTATAAGGGCATTAATCTTATCATGAGACTACCCTCATGACTTAATCTAACTCTAAACACCTCCCAAAGGTCCCACCTCAAAATACCATCAGACTAGGCTTGGAATTTCAACAAATGCATTTTGAGAGGGAAACAGTCAGTCCACAACAGAGTCAAAGGATAAGTACCTATTGGACTGGCTTCTGCCCTGAATCATTAGGGAAGATCATTGAATGATGTTTTGGTTCCCAGAATTTGTATCAACTCAGCATTCCTAGGCAAGGAGGAAGGGGATCAGAGGGTCTTTCCCTAACTCTGTGGTCTCATTCACCTGCAGTCTCCTCCTCCTGTAAATTCTGAAGATTTTTAATGTCCCCAAACCAGACATGGATTTTCATACCTCTGAGCCATTGCTTACAGGGTTTCCCAGGACTCCAATGCTCTTAACTCACTCTCAAATGACTAATCTAGACTTGTTCTTGGAAACTTCAGTTTACTCCCTTTTTTCCTTGGGAAGACTTTTCTATCACTTCTGTCCCTCTCAGGATGGGTGAGATTGTCTCTCAGATCTTCTCCCACAGTCCCCAGAGCACTTAATTCACAATATGGTAGCAGTTTTGTTGATTCTTGTGTGATGTCATTTCACTAAGAACAGGACAACATTTTATTCATCTCTACATCTCTACCCCAGAATAAGTGTTTTCATACTTGTTTGGTGAATGAATGAATGTATACAGGTAAGAGAAGGTTGGACAAAAGTCCATCCATTCCCAATTCGGTCCTTATTTATTACTAACAAACCTCAAAAAGCCCGTAAACTTGAGAGATGTGAGGAGCTCTGAGTCTATGCACTGTTCTGCCTAGAGTAGAAAAGGGAACTGAGTTGGAAATAGCCAATGAAAACCATAATGTTGTTGCTCAATCCAAGGGTAATATCCAGATTGCATTAATGTGATTTACCTAGGACAGCCAGAAGAAATTAGATGAGGAGAGGAAACAACAAAGGTAATTTTCTAGTTGCTAAGTACTAATTCCTACCCATTAGCTAAAAACTGCAAAATTCATTAAGGCAACTCGGTTGAAGACAGTCACTTAAAAAAGCAGAAGATACTGATATATTAAATAAAGATACAGGAAACATTGTGTTTGTATTAAATTCATGTTCCCTATCTCTCAGTTCCATTGCAAGTCTTCTACTTAATAGGTTAAGTAGAATAAATAAAAATTAATGAATGAACATATAAAAACATACTCAATGTCACTAGTCATCAGAGAAATGCAAATTAAAACCAGGATGAGATATCACCTCTCACCTGTCAGAATGACTATTATAATAAACCAACAAAAAACAGGGGAGCCTTCATACACTGTAGTTGGGATTGTAAATTGGTGTAGCCACTATAGAAAATGGTTTAACATTTCTTAAAAATTAAAAATAGAACCCTGTTATGACCCAGAAATTCCACTTTGGGGTATCTACCCAAAGAAATTCAAAACAATAATTTGAAAAAATATATGCACCCCCTTATGTTCAGTGCAACACTATTTACATTAGCCAAGATATGAAATCAACACAACTGCACATAATAGACAATTGGATAAAGAAGAACTGGTACATGTATGCAATGGGATATTACTTGGCCATAAAAAGAATAAAATCTTACCATTTGCAAAAACATGGGTGGATCTGGAGGGTATTATGCTAAGTGAAATATTAATAGGTATGACTGAGAAAGACAAACACCATGATCTCCCTTGTATGTGGAATCTAAAGAAAAAAAATGAATGAACAGCCAAACAGAAGCAAACTCATACAATGTCAGTCAACTAAGTTCACTAACTCAGCCTAGGAAAAAATGCTACATACGTCATTGCTGAATATCACTGCAGTCACCTTCGAAGTACTGTCCTTGGGAAACTATGCACCAACGCCAATGCCTAGTTCACCCTTCAAAGCAATTTTGGAACTCTTTTTCTGGAATGGCCATCAGAGCTGTTGTCGTATAATCCTTGATGTCCTGAATGTCATCCAAATGTGTTTCTTTCAATATTTCCTTTATCTTTGGGTAAAGAAAACAGTCATTGGGGGTCAGATCAAGTGAGTAGTTCCAATACAGTTGTTTGTTTACAGGCTAAAAACTCCCTCACAGACTGGGCCGTGTGACCTGGTACATTGTTGTGCTCTAAGAGTCAAGAGTTGGTCAAAAGTCCAGGTTGTTTTGTCTAACTTTTTCACGCAGACTTTTCAGCACTTTTCAAATAGTAAACTTGGTTGACTATTGGTCCAGTTGGTACAATTCATAATAAACAATCCTACTGATATCAAAAAAGGTTAGTGACATCATTTTGACTCTTGATTTGGACTGACTGAACTTTTTGGTCCTGGAGAATTGGCTGACTTTCACTGTGCACTTAGACTCTTTGTTTCAGGGTCATATTGGCACACCCATGTTTCCTCACCAGAGATAACACAGCCCAAAACCTCGTCTTGCCTCTCCAAAAGGTCTTGGCAAACTGACTCTTCTATGCTTTTGTTCATCTGTGAGCTTATTTGGGACCATTTTTGCACACACCTTTCTCATGCCAAGATTTTCACTTAAGATTTTCCTGTTTCTCTATTGAAGTTTCCTTGGTCTACAGTGCTTCTCACCATCAGTTGACAATTTTGATGTGCAATTTAATGAAGTTTTGCAATTTATCTGTTCTGTCTATTACTGGCCACCCTGACCTCTCTTCATCAGTGATGCTTTCTTTCCCCTCAGAAAAACATTTAATCTATTTATATACTGCCATTTTCTTCATGGCATTATCCCCATAAACTTGGACTAACGTGTTCCTGATTTCACTTCCACTCTTGCCAAGTTTAACAAGAAATTTAATGTTCATCCATCGCTCTAATTCAAGCTCTGACATTCTCACGATGGCACACAAAAACACTCAACAACAATAAAGAACGCCACTCAGCAAGATAGCACCACACATCGGCACAAGCACAGCTGTGAGACACAGATAAGCCAAGGTTATGAAACCTTAACTGAGTTGTCTGTACAATGCTGCTGACATTAGTGCTGGGTGCCAAGTTCTCAGACCTCTTAGATATGGAGAACAAACTGATGCATTGGAGAGCTGGTTGGAAAAATATGAAGGGATCAAGAAATACAAATTGGTATCATAAAATAGTCACAGAGATGTATAGTGCTAGGGTATACTAGACTATCAGTGGGATCACTACATAAATTCTATAAATGTTTAACTACAATGCTGTACTTCTGAAACAAATATAAAATAATATTGACTATCTACTATAACTGAAAAAAATAAATAAAATTTTAAAAATTAATGGTAATCCTATATGAGAACTAATAAAATCACCCTACATTTTCATTTACACATTAACAAATATTTTAGGATGCAGACGCATCTGTTGTATTGCTTTGACAAATTTAAAGAAAATGTAACACAGTTTCTATTTCTCTTGCTTTTCATTTATTCTCCTAAACTTAGCCAAATAGTTAGCATATGAATTTTAACCCTTTCACTGTGTGAATTGACTATAAGTTTTAAAAAAATGTGTCTAAAAGCCACACAAAATATAATGTTAATATTTTGACTATTTTATGCACTTAATAATAACACTTTGAGCTGGTTTGTATATAAATGATATTATTTTTATTTTAAATGTTCATTATATGGTAATAAACTTACCACCATATTGAATTTTAGCAAAAAATACTCAAAACATACTAAATAGCATCAATTATTTTTAAGTATACATAAATTAGAATCTAATGGCTCTGATGACATAAAAAATTTATTAGAAAATGTTACACAATATGGCATGCAAACCATCTTTGTTGCTGATAGGCAAGCCACAGGAAAACCTATTTAAAAATCTTGTAAGTGAAGAAAAGTCCTGGAAACAGTTTCACACTGAGTAACAATTTTACAATAATGACAGTATTTATATTTTTAAGTAAATAGAGTTAAGGTAGTTCATTTTATTAAAACAAATGATTAAATTAAAGTATAAAAATTTCCTATTGTTATTTATTCTTGAAAAACAGAAAAATGTACATCTGCTTTCATAAACTTCCTTTCTGGAACACTGACAGAATTTTTTATATTTTACTTTTGGATGATAATTCTCACAAAAAGGAACAACACACATTGCTGGATTTCTAGGACACACAGTACAATAATATGCGGTTTGTTTTCATTTGCAAACACCTTTCCCCTTTTCCCACTCTGTGAGGGCATAATGCAGCACATGCAGCAATTAGGCTGCTTTTTCTTGTCCTCAAATCGCTTAGGAAAATGGCGGACTATCAGCCTAATTTCTTTTGGTGCAGACATCCTGCAACTCCTCTTATTTCCATCTTTTCTTGAAAATTCATCTAATAAGCCCTCTGTAACTTTCACTCTAAATTTCTGCTGGCTCAATTTATTGCTAGGGTTTTGAATGTTGTAACACATAGAGCCATTTATTAGAGCTACGTCAATGAGAAAATGCCATATGGTTTGATGCCACTTCTTAGACTTCCTAGCAAAGAAATAAGTGGCACAGAATTGATCAAAATAATCAACTCCACTCATAAATGAATTGTGAAGAATTTGAATATTTGGTTTCAACACAGTTCTCATTCCCTTTTTCGATCTCACATGCACTTCACTGACACCACCAATCCCAACAGTGGAGATCATGTTAACTCTCCCTGTATCCTGCCAAGTGCGAGCAAACATTGATGGATCATGATTTTCCCATATCACTGGGAGGCCACCATGCTTCAACTTGCAAATCTTCATATCTGAAGGTAGTCCTCTCCTATTGGCATGCACTATATCACATGCTCCAATTTTTTCAATCTTAGAGTCTCAAAAAGTTCAACACTTGAATAAAAATCGTCTATATGAATCTACATGTCCCTTGCCTTCATTTCCATTTGACAACACTCTTACTCCAAAACTAACTTTATTGTCTTAAAATGAATTATTGCCTGTATATACATCAAATCACAACAGAAATCCTGTTCGTGAATCACAGCGTGACCAAATCTTTATGTTCCACTTTGTACTTGGTTTACTGGGAAGATATAGATGTCCCTTGAATTTCAACATGAACTCATCCATAATCCCTTATTGCTATTATAGGTAGAAATATATATATATCCTTCACTAAATTTATTATGGGCTTGATTTTTTAAAGCTGTCAGTCTTTTAAAATTCATCAGCATGCAGGAAGCACCTAATTTAGTTGATACTCATCCCTTTGAAAAACAGAGTTAAAAGCAGGAGTTTTGAGTTAACTGATAGGCTTCCTGCAAGTATGACTCTAATGTTGGCTTGTGCACTAACCCCATTGCAATTTCAATAGCTACAAACGCCTTAATAATTTGGCCATTAACATCTTGCCACTTGTTATACCTAGACCTAGGCAAGAATTTTTCAATCTGAGATAGAATGCTTTCAGCATATCTGTTTGTTTCATAGGCAACGAACTCAAAAATAGATGAAGGAAAAAATTTAGTGAAACAACCATATGGTTCTAAATGATTGAAACCAAGAACACTGTGTTTTCCATTAAAGTCTGGAATAGAGTCTAATTCAGGTAAAGAATGTTTCATGTTTCTAATCTTACACCAAGATGCCAAGGAATGTGACGCTGTGCTTGCAGATGGAGATGGCTCAACTGATATTATACTGTCTATGTCCTCCTCTGCTTTGTCCTCCGTATCATTGTCCTCTTCCTGGTCACTTTGCTATCTTTTTGCAAGGTCCTTTCTATTTCTTTGTCATCAATTTTTCTTTCTCTCTTCACTCCACTTATTTCTGAACTTGTAGGAAAAAATATTTTGTAAATGAGACACTTTGATACTACTGCCATTGAACTGTATATATATCTTTCTATAATGGGATGTATTATTACTTCAGTATAATATACATATAAAACAAAAACTTACCTAATAAGCAGCAGAGAAGACTAACCTAATGATAAAGAAACTCTAATTTATGGTAAGAAATGCAAAATAACTACACCAGTCACACGGCACCAGAATTTGAAAGGTACACATCGAGGGTGGACAGGTGATGAATGTAAACCTGTGTGTTTCCTGTTTTTGTGCATAGATGGCCATGCTCACTGACTTCTCACACCGGTTTCAAGTGCCTGGGGTATGCACAGCCTCTGCTGTGAAGGGAAAATTTTTTTTGAGCTCTTGGGGTAAACTTAAATTTTGCAGTCAGAAGAAATATTCATTAGGATATATCCAAATGTCTCAACAATAGGGTTAAAAAAGGTCCTATTAAACTTAATGTATTATTAAAACAGTATTATCATTTAATGTCACTTCTCTTTTGCCTGTTTATTTTCATTTCTCCTTGCATTTTCTCAGCCCTTATAAATTGCATAAATACATACTTAGCATTTACCTTTTGTTCTATGAGATACCCTTTATTGATTTTTATCAAAATTGAAGCTCCAAGCCAAGTTAAGTTCAAACTCAAGGTCACTTTTTAAGATAATCTAAATATTTCTAAAATTTTAAGCTACATAAAAAGAAGAGAACTGACCTACAAGTCAGGTAAGTTGTCTAATCTTAAATCCAAATACAATTCATCCTGGGCTCTGGGCAGGTCTTCCTGGGCCTTACTAAGAGAATTTTTATCAAGAGATCAATAGTGTTTTTCCATTCATATACCACAGAGACATATAAGCTACAAAAACTGACCCAGATAATACAACTAGGATGCTTTAAGTTTGCAGACAGTAGTAATATGTGGATAGCAGTTAGTCCTATTGGAGAAAAATTTTAAATGTATAAGGAACTACTCATATGTCTCAGAAGTCAAACATTATAAATCCCCAAAGGGAGCTTCTCCATTGATTTAATTACAGGCACAGTGGAAAATAGTAACCTGTCCTTCAGGTGGACACAACTGTATTTTATAAAAATGAAAGAGGTCTTTAGTAATGAGAGAGGCTGTATGACACCAAACCATCCACCCATTTATTCATTCTATAAACATTGAATGAATACCCAGATAGGCCAAGCAGTTTATTAGGGACTTGGAAATTTTAAATGATCAAAACATAGTTGACCCAAAGAGCACAAGATTCCATAAGATAGAGTGAATCAAGTTGAGTGACTGTAAGAGTAAGGTAAAACAATGAGAACAGAATCTAAAAACAAAATAGTGAAAAATCACTGTATCAGGCATACCAGAAGTTTCTGAAAGACAACTTAGCCTTTCTTCTATGCCAGGCTCCATTTTAAGTGATTTGCATGCATTGACTCTTTTAGTCCTAATCCTCCATGAGGAAAGTCACTGTTACCATCTTATTCTATAGATGAAGAAATTGAATCTCAGAGGGATTAAGAGATTTGAACGAGGTCACAAAGGTAGCAAATGGGGGATCCAGTGTTTCAATCCAGGCAGTCTGCGGCTTACCATTGTGCTAGTAATGACATTGCTGCTACACTGCTTCTCAATGTTATAGAACTGGAAAAAAAAGGCTCATATTTACAATACATAAAGAATCCCTATAATCCAGCAAGAAAGATATCCCAAATGAAAAAAACAGGCAAGTTGTATAACCAATAATTTGTTATCAGTTTAACCTGAAGTAGCAAAAGAACATTCAAAGAGAGGCTTAATCTGGCAGTGTTAAATAAAATTGAGACCACATATATCTTCCAACTAGGTCATCCTATTTTTATGTATACATCACTGAGAAACCTTCATGTAGGTACACAAAAGAATATATTTCAAATTGTTTATCACAGCTTTGTTGGGAAAAGCAGAAGGCTAGGTCAACGTAAATGGATATCAATCGGGGGATGTAAAAAAGAAGCTTCATGCCTGTGAAGGAATATGGAACTCAGAAAGAAATTATAATAACTAGGTCCACTTGTATATGTGTAATAAATCTCAAAAACATAGTGGTGAATTAAAAAGATAAGCAAGAGAGAATCTACAGTATAACAAATACATGTAAAACTATACAGAAAATAACTGTACTTATATGGTCCACAGATATTCATATGCAAATAAAGGCATATGCAACTGAATGTGTGGAGGTGAGTTGAAAAAACACGCTAAAACACAGACTATTCAGATACTTGTGAAAATCCTGAGTGATAAGTTTTCATTTTTAAATATGCTAAAATGAACAATAATAATAATAGCTAGCACTTATTAGTGCTTCTTAGTTTCCAGGTATTATTCCCAAGAACTTTAAAAGTATTAATGTACAAAAATGAGTTAGGTACTATCGTTACTCTAATTTTATAAATGAATAAAACTGAGCCATAAATGTTTAAGTACGTTTCTTCCGATCATAGAAATTTTAGTGTTGAAAATGAGATTTGAATCCAGCAATTCAACTGCAAAATCAATGCTCTTAATTACTATATTTTTAATGATTATAATATATTGTATTGCATCCCCAAACCAGTAATATGTTTAGGAGTCAGAGAAAATGCCCCAAAATGAAAATAAGATATATCGGAATAGGGGAGTTTTCCCATGGTGTAGTGGCTAGGCTTTGGCACTCTCAACGCTGTAACCTGGGTTTGATTCCCAGACAGGGAACTACACCCCTCCCCACCAAAAGAAGATATGTTAGAATCTATAAAATCTTTTGGGGTGAGAGGACATGTCTGAGACTCAAGTACACATTGCACATCCATACACATTTGAAAGGTCTGCATGACAAAGATGGTGAACAGCTCTCTGCTTTCATTGACCTCTTCGTTAGAATAAATTGAATTCAACTGTGAAATGAGAGAAATGAGCAAACCATAAAGGGGTTGTAAAGATAAATCATATTTTTGAGTTTCTACCATGTGCCACTAACTGTGCTAAGTACTCTTATATATGTTATCACACTGCATGTTCAACTTTGAGGTAGGTATAACTAGTCTCATTTTATAGACATGAAACTAAGACTTAGGGAGGCTAGATACCTTCTCACTGTCTCACTTTGTGGAAGTGTGATGGGAACTCATCTAATTCCAAGGCCAGCGGTCTGCCCATTGTTACCATCTCTAGTTAGGTGGCTCTCCCATCTGATGATCTATTAATATCAGTGTTTCTATCTGTAGCTTGCTATACACCAATTACTCCCTCCTGTCTACCTTATAGAATTAATGTGAGTACCAGAGGAAGCAGAACTCATGATCACATGTACAAGAAATACATTCTAAACATTATAATTGCTACTTTCAGTTTTCAAACACAAACACTAAGTATCTTGGTCATCAGACATTTTTTTGGTTAGACAAGTTTCCAATGACATGGAGTCTTTTGTTCTTTTGATAAGGTATATTTTTTTCAATTATTGATTTTTCATTTAATCTTGTTTCTGCTTTCCCACTGGTCTAAATATGAGCAGGTTTGTAAACAAGGTGACACATACTCTAACACTTCACCTTCCATTTTTGGGCATCTTCCTTTCTACTAGAAGTTGCCTCTTCCCAATCTAAACAGATGTAGACTTACTCCATTTCTCCAGTATTACTCTCAAAGTAAGTCTTTTTTTATGATACCTGAGGGGAAGAGGGGAGGAAAATAGATGGTTATGATTGCATTTATTTCACTTCTCTACATTTATCAAAGCCCACTAGAGTTTTTGCCAGCTGTGCAAATGCAGGATATCATAATTAATAGTAACAGGGGTTTGAAGTCAAGCAGACCTGAATGTAAACGCCAGGTCCACCATTTACAATTTGAGTGACTTTGGGCAAATAAGTTTCCAAGCTTGGTTTTTACAACTTTAAAATGCGTATAATAATACCTACCTACCTACCTTTGGGGGTAATTTTGAGGATTCTGTGTGTATACACACACACACACACACACACACACACACACAAAAATACATATATGTATATCCTAACATAGTTGGTTGAGATGTAAAAAGTCCTCAATAAATGGTCATCATAGTCATGGCGATAGCAACCAGAGTTTTTAAACTAAAAGAGAATTTATTATTATACTTGTAACACCTGGATATTTTTTAAGAGAAGGGCAAAGTAGCAGGTCCAAGGTCACATAGCCAGCTAAAAACTGAGCTGGGACTGGGACATAATCTTAACTCAGTCCTATGCTTACTTCCTTTGATGCTTCTCATTCTTTCCTGATGTTTCTAGCCTTTCAGCCATCCATCTTTTTCTGGTTCTTAACTCTTTACTCATGCAATTATTTTTATTTCACCAAAAATGAATTTGTCTTGGGGATTTTTGCTTGTTTGTTTGTTTTTTGGGGGTACCTATGAAATCTGAGACCCCTTTAGAATCTGAAATGTATTCTGCTAACCTCAGACTTCTCTCTTTCTTGTTTCCATCATATATGAACTTGTATATGGTATTTGAAGGTTAAAAAAAACGTTCTTTGGGGTTATTTTTAGTTCATCATTTCTTCACAGCCTTGAATTTCTCATGTATTATGTAATTAATTTATTATAAGAATGGTAATGTTGAAAGAAATTTCTTCTGAGCATAGAAGCTGGAAAATTGTTGCAAGAAGTTGTAGCAGTAATAAGACTATTTCTGAGCATGGGTTTATTAGAAAGCAAAATAAACAGCATGCTGCATGCTGACTTCATCCTCATTAAACATTCATACTGGAAATGCTTACCTTGTCTACAGCCAAAATGTTATCCTTTGCAGAAGGAAAAAAAAAAAAAAAAGAATCACTAAGCCAACAGGCTGCAGAGTTCCAATGCTTTGGGAAAGCAATGTTATGTAAAATCTGCAAATATGTTAGCCTAAGCATTTTGGGCCTTCAAACAATTTCGGCCACCTTGGGGCAGGGCACGATGGTGAGGGAGGCATCTCAGAGGAGAATAAATTGACTTGCATTCTACCATGCAAAGAAATGTAAATAAAAATCTCAGAGGCCTTTATGCCACTGCCATCATGGTATGTGAGTCACTTGGCCTAATATGTTAAGAGGATTAGTGCTAAAGCTGCATGAACTTGAAATAGCCCAATGAAGCTTATGTGCTTTCCAGTTTAAATTGGTTCTCAGCAAGACTTCTGTGATCATCAGGAATTTGGCAGCCTGACTATTGTGCCAAATTCTCCAAAGCAAGGTTGAGCCCCCTGGGTTTTAACACTGTAGCCTCTCTTTTTATTTGAGGTACAGGTGGGGAGAGCTAGAAGGGGAAGAGGCAGGGATCACCAAGGAGGTCATGGTGAAAGTCAAAATCTAATGTATTCCTTCTTTATTCATTCCCAGGGAACCCGTGGTTTAATCAAATTAAAGTTGAAAGGAAAATAAAAAATAACCCAGCTGCTGCACCCTGCTTATGGCTCAAAGGGTCAATTAAAAAAAAATACCCTGGAGAGCAACAAAATGGTAGCATGTGAGGCATCCCTGAAAAACTCCCCTGGAGATTAAAACAAATAAAACATCTTTAACTCAACTGAGGACTCCCTATGCAACTCACAAATGCAGGTAAGAGACCCATTCGTCACATCAAAGTACCTGTAGGTGGGCAGAGGGGCAAACAGGGGAGACAAAAGGGGAGGTGCAGAGATGTGGGCTGTGTGCTGGTCCCTGCTTGGAGCTCTACTGCTGGTGGAGGCAGGAGGAAGAAAGCAGTGGGAGAGCATTGTGGGCCTCACTCTGTCTGAAAGACAGAGGAAAGGAAGCCAGACAAAAGGGAGTGAGACACTGTAACCCGACCTCACTTGGCCCCCAGAAGGTGCAGGCCAGGTACATGAGACACGGCACACTGATTTCACTCTGATTCCAAGAGGAGGGGGAGCAAGAGGGGCAGGGTAGTGAGGAACCGCGGTGTGACCTTGCTCTTGCCAAGAAGCAGAGAGGCGGCTTCGAGCATGCATATGGGCTCACTACCAGCCGGGTTTGAGGTCCCAGTATATAGGACTGACCCCAAGGCTCAAGACAAAGATCTCAGGGCAAACTGAGAACAGAAAGGGGTAAACCCAGACTGCACATGTGGCCCCTCAGCACCAGGCAGAAAACAAAGATGTGAACCCTGAGTGCCCCCACACTTCCAGACCTCTGCCCTTCCAGTATTAGCAGTGAACCCCAAAGAAACTGCAGCAGTGAGTGTCAGCTTAAGGAGCAGAATGTCTACAAACAGAGAGGCTGCCAGAATGAGGAAACAAACAAACAAAAATCCTCTCAAAATAAACTCAAAAGTCACAGTAAATGGGATAGAATTAAACAACCTATCAAAGACAGAGTTCAATACAAGGATTATAAAAATGATCAGAGAACTGAGTGATAATTTCAGTAGAGAGAAAAGAAGTATAAACAAAGACATCAGGACTATGAAAAAAGATCAGGCAGAGATAAAGATTACAATAACTGAAATAAAGAATGGAATAAAAGGAATCACCAGATTAGATGAAGCAGAGACAAAAATCAGTGATTTGGAGATAAAGGTAACAGATATACAATCAGAACAACAAAATAAAAAAATTAAAAAAATGAAGATATAAGTTTGTTCTGGGGTAACATCAAGCGTAACAACATTCATATCATAGGGTACCAGAAGGAGAAGAGAAATAGCAAGGGATGGAGAACTTATGTGAACAAATACTGACTGAAAAATTTTCCTAACCTGATGAAGGAAATAGACATACAAGCCCAGGAAGCACAGGGAGTCCCAAACAAAATGAACCCAGACCAGCCTACACCAAGACACATCATAATTAAAATAGCGAAAATTAAAGACAAAGAGATAATACTAAAAGCAGCAAGAGAAAGGCAAATAGTAACTTATAAGCAATTCCCTATACAGCTGTCAGTTTTCTCAACAGAAACTTTGCAGGCCAGAAGGGACTGGCAGAAAATATTCAACATGATAAAAACCAAGGATCTACAACCAAGATTAATGTGTCCAGCAAGGCTATCATTCAGAATTGAAGAACAGATAAAGAGCTTCCTAGACAACAAAAAGCTAAAGGAGTTCATCACCACCAAACTAATACTATAAAGAATGTTAGAGGGTCTTCTTTAAGATAGGAAAAAAATAAAAAGCAAAAATTATGATTAATAAAATGGCAATAGCAACATATCATCAATAGTTATGGAGTGGAGTATCGAACAGAGGAAGACAGATACAAGTTGACTTCATTTATAGGTGAAATCCAAAGAAGAAAATAAACAAGCAGAACAGGAGCAGATACAGTAGATACAGAAAGCATTTGGTTTGTTGACAGATGGGAGGTTTGAGAGAGGAGGTGAAATAAGGAGAAGAGATTGGGAAGTTCAGTTTGGTGGTTATAAAGTGATATGGGGTTTAGGGAATAACATGACAATACAGTCAGTAATGTTGCAATAACCAGCCATACATAGCATCAGAGGGTTACCAGATTTGGTGGGGTATGGGGCTGAAAGATGGAGGGGTAGTTGAAAGGGAGAGAACTGAAGAAATACAAATTCATAGTTAGAAAATTGTCACAGGGATGTAAAGTGCACAGGGCATACAGTCAATAACATTGTGATAACTATATATGACGTCAAAAGGGAACCAGATGTACCGGAATGAGGATTTTGTGAATTAAATAAATGGCTCACCACTACTCTGTACACCTGAAAACAATATAATATTGTATGTCAAACATAATTGAAAAATAATAGATAGATAGATAAATAAATAAATAAATAAAGTTGAAAAAGAAAAAGCCCTTTCTCAACCCATTTAAACTAGAGAGGGCTTCAGTGAGCATGAATGAATCTTTCTTATAGGAATAAAGGCATCATGCTGTGTGGTTCCTGTGAAAAACAAGTTTGGAAAAGAAATGGAAACACAGTAAAAGGTCTCTTCCCTTAAGAAGTCCCTCAAGCTACCCTTAAATGAGGCAGAAATGGAGTTTATCACCAACTGCAGAGGCATGCTGAAGAATCTCTTCGTCGCAAGTTGATCACTCCCCGTGCTGAATAACGCTGGATATCCATGAGCTAGAGGCACACACATGTGTCTGGGCATTGCAGTGTCCCTGTGGGTATTTGACAACTCAAAGGCATAGATGTAGGATCAGCCTAAAATACGAATTCCTGCAAACACTGACTAAAGAAAAAAATCTCTTTTAAGGCATGCCGCCTCCAGAAACAGATTTCACAGGGCCTTTTGCTGGGCATGCCAATGGTTTTGGAACGAGTTGATATGAAATGCATCATTCAGGAAGCAGCTGGGGAACCTGTCCCAGTGACTCTCCTGGGTGTCCTTTAAAGCTCCTGCTTCTGCTTCAAGGATATCAAGTGACAGAAAATTTTCTTTATCTCCAGAAATGAAAAAAATAGGAGGACTGCTTAAACACTTGAGCCAGCACTATGTCACCATCACAAAGGAGAGTAGCTGAGAATAGCAGTCAGTTCAGCAAAAGAAACTTTAAAGAATCAGTAAAAGTTGCCCATAGAGGAGAGGGCTCTTGGATTTGGAAGTTGTTGTTTTGCACAAAGTGAGCGTGATCCAGATCATATTAGGATACAAGTCGACAGAGGGGAAAGAAAGGCAAGCACTACTTGATGGCTTTGCAGCATTAATCCAGAAATAACAAGGCTCTGTGTTTATATTTCCTCCTGGGTGATTTTTTTAAAAATTTTGGTTTGTTTTTGTTTTTGTTTTTGTTTGTTTGTTTTGCCACAAATAATGGGTTTACATAATAACTCTCTCAAGTTCTCTTTCTTCCATTCTATGTCCACTGGTACTAAGTGAATTTATGAGGAAAGCAAGAGCTGGTTTGACAAAATAGAAAATCAGTTGTAGAAACAATGAATTTTTAGTGGAAAATATATTGTATTTTTAAGAAATCATGACTTCTTAGCTGAAGCATCACTACAGATGTATTTTCATTTATAATTATGTCATGCACAGAGCATTGCTCGGACCCCATTCTAGAAAGACTAGAACACTCACCAAACCACCAAGCTACTCCAGTTAACTCTCCATTGGAGACTTTCTTGCAAGGTTTATTTATTTATTTATTGCAAAAACTAACAAAGAGATAAAATATGTGCAGCATTATTTCGGGGTGACTGGAAATCTGTGCAAACGCTTTAGAATATATTCCTTCAAAAAAAAGTTATCTGAAAAATAAATAAATTGTCAATTTATGTAGCTATTCAACTTCTGCAATTAATAAAATTCACTTTCCACATTTTCCTAGATTTTAATTAAGAGTCTGGATATCAAGAAAGTAAGTTGGCTGGCCAGATAGTTCTGAGTTTCTGGTCTCAGGGTGAAACACTAAAATGCTACATGGCTCATGACCTGACTTGAAGTGTTTAAAAGATCCAAGATGGCTGTTCTTTACTTTTACCCAAACTTGTAGCCTTGGCCTAGGTCCAATACCCTTACCCAGTGTCAGCAGGAAAGGCAGGATTCCGGAAGACCATGGACTGTTAGAGACTATGGCCAGACTACATATAAAAATAGAGCTCGGACCCCTGACCATCAGCAACTTACCCAGGAAACAAACCCTTTATCGTGCTAATCATCAGCCCAGGAAGTCAGGCTTGGAGGAAGTCAGATTGCTATCTCTCATAACAATGTAGGAAGCTAAACAATGACTTTTGTAACAATCAACCCTAAATAGCTAGGGTTTAATTAATACCTGACAGCTTCCCTAATTTTTTACCCTACTTCCAACTTGCAACCAGTCAGAGAAAGCCATATATGTGCCCCTCTAAAAATCACACAGGATACCCCACTTCTAGTTAGCCCATCAACGCAAAGTTTCTCTCTATAATTCACTGAGAGAATAATACCATATTGTTATGATCTATACACTTGGAAAATGAGGCAAAATCATATTTAGGATTCAAAGAGTAAATCAGTATTAAGTCAGGAGAAGAGAAACCACTCCATGTATTTAAAACAGAGGGACAGTCAGAAAAGACATTGGAACTGCTCACGCTGGCCAGAAGAGTGCTAAAGAATGGAAGAGGAAATGGTTGTTAACCTAAGATCAGCGCCTACAACCACTCCTGGACTGGATCCTGGAGCCCACACGCTGATACTTTCATGGAACCATAACACTACTAGGCAGAAAAATGGAAGCAGCACTCCTAGCATGCTGTTAAATTGCCAGCAGCAATGCTAGAGCCCATACCCACTGTTAGCCACCTCAAGGGCCCGCCATTTCTGACACTGCCAGAAAGGACATTAAAGGAAGCTTTCAAATTTGGCTTTTTTCCTTTCACTTTGTGATGTTCTTCCAGTGCCTTTTATTGTGATGGTACACCAGGAGGACAGCTGACAAAGAAGCTTTGGGAAATGTGGATTGCAGTGTTCTAACCCCCAGTGGGAAGGGAAGGACAAGTGTGGAGGTCAGAGAATAATAGACACTATGGAGCGCAGATACTAAATATTTTTTGGCCTAAACTGGATCCTGCATTCAAACCAGATGAATGTTCTGATTTATTAAACTTGCTCTTTAAGTAAGATAAAGAAGCTAAGTCCCTAATATTAGATTGCTACAACCTGATTGTTTCCAGGAGGAAATGAGTGGCACCACTAGGCCCCATCTTCCTTGCTTCTGCCATAGGCCCAGGGTAGGGTAGGATGGGAAGAGAGGGGAGACAGTGCTGGAGCAGCAGTAGCTTTACAAAAATTCTGAGCTTCAATTATAGGTGAGGGTTACTGGTGCCAGTTACAGATCCGAAAAGACAGGTTCTCTGCACCTCTCTACAGTAGCTACTCCTAACACATTCATTGGAAGATGCAATCTTCCAGAGAGAATCAGGGCCAGAATTTGTAGAGAGGGGCCATCAATGGAAGGTGGTAGAAATAAATAGTAAATAGATCTCTCCTCCTTTTGGATTCCATTTATTTATTTTATTTAACCATTATTTATTCAGTGCTTACCATGTGTAGGTATTTTTGTCATGGGGAATACAGCAGAGGGAAAACAACAGACAAATATCCTTCTTCTTACAGAGCATGCATCCTTCAGGGAGGAGGAAGACAATTATGTAATTGAAAGGTGATAAGTATTATAAGATAAAAAGAGCAGAGGGGAGGAGAGGCAGTCGAGAAGCATTTTAAGTAGGTAGATGGGGAGGGCTTTATTGAAGAGGTAGTATTTGAGCAAAGACTTCAAGAAAGTGAGTGAAGAAGTCATGTGAACACCAAGGGAGGATCTACCTGGCAGAAGATACTGTAAGTTCAAAGGTCAGGAGGCAAAATATACTTAGTGTATTTATCCAACAAATTCCATGTGGCTGGAGGAGAGAAGCAGCAATGAGGTCAGAAAGAATGACCGTCATATCACAAAGAGCTCTGGAGGCCACTGTGAAAAACAGTTCTTTCTCAGATAAGATAAGAACACTTTGGAGGATTTAGAGTGAGAAAGTGACCTGAGCAGATTTAGGGTTTTCGAGTAATGCTGTGGAGGCTGCTGTGTAAATGGGTGGAGAGAGATATGCAGGGATGCAATGTGCAAGGTTGAAGGCAAAGAGACCAGTTCATGGACCCTTGCAATAATCCAGATGAGAGATGGCCCTAGTGGTGATTCTGGACGTGTGTGGATAAGTAGTTTGTTCACACAAATAGAAGTAGGAAATGAATTGAGCTAGCCAGAATTATATCTGCAACACTCCATTGGAAAAATTCTTTCTAAATATATCTTCTTGATGATGCTAGGTTAGCAGTATCATCTTCAGACCTGCATATTACACCAAAATTCACTTTGTATTTGCAGCCATGGTGCCTCGACTGCTTCATTTTGGCTGAAAATGTTGTCCTTGGATCAAAATTAATAAAACAAATAACAGAATGCATTTCACATAAGGCCCTTATTCTTTTCTTCTAATGAGGTTTTCATATGAGGACACTTTAAACGGAAAGGAATTTTGTGAATAGTTATATTCAGCTTATTTTTAGCACCCACAGATGAAAATAATACATAATGTCAAAAAGCTATAATAAAAATCAATAATGCTTGAAAATACCATATTTTATCGGTACAATATCATCTCCACTCAACTGAAAAGTAATTGCAGGTGTAAGCACAAAACCAAATACTTACAATTTACTGACTATATGTAGGATGCATAAGGTTTCACAGACTCCTTGTCATTGTCATGGAAATGGCCTCTTCGGAAAGTGAAACCCAACTCAGACAATTCTGTGATACACTGAATTCAGCCAAAAGTCATTTAAATATGGAACCATTGTCACTGGACAGATTGGAAAAGCAGAAAAGAATTCAGAACACCAAGAAGAGGTAAACTGATTAACAAAACTAAGCATGTGGTTTACCTGTGTGGAAGCTGTGGATTGTAACGTCTCTTGAAAATAAAGTAATGAGTTACCTCATACCTAAGGTAGGGAGCTAAGGTGATCACTGCCTTTATCAAGATGTAGATTCTACATCATGGTAACTATTAGGAAACTGACCTTGAATGTCACCAGTTCCAGGTCTTACACCTAACCAAAATCTCTGGTCAATCAGCAACCTCATGGAGCTAATACGGTAATTCAAGACTAAATTCCCTTGGTAGGCAAAATCAATTGTTTCCTAAGAGGGTAAATTCTTTGAGGAGAAATTAAGTAAATTATACTGTTTAGTGTTCACATTTTTCAAATTAGATTTAGAAATAACCTATCTATGTGAGATATTTTAAGCATTGATAATGTGTAAGAGGATTTCACATAATAGGGTCTTTTATGATCTTATGATTTTGATGGAAGGTTGTTAAGAGATTAATTTAGATTTGTGAGGTTGAAATCTTATATTTGCATATAATATTGAAACATATAAAGCTGCCTCAGAATCACCTGGAGAACTTGCTAAAACACAGCTTGCTAGGTCCAATACCCAGTATCTTATTCATTAGATCTGGAATGGAGCGTGAGAATTTGCATTTCTAGCAAGTTCCCAGGTCATGCTCGCCTAGGACCACACTTTGAGAACCACTGACTTACTGGATCTTAAAACTCACTTTCTTCATAAGGTAAATTTATTAGACTTATAGGAAACACTTAAGAACTTAGGAAAGTTCCTTAAATCAGACATCACTTAAAGAGAAAATCAATAATATTGAATTTATAATTGCAGCTTAAAATATGTAAAGAAGGTTAATGATCTAAGTGTGTAAATGGTACCAAATAGTAATAAAGGATTTTACAAAATTTTGTCAGTGTTATATATAAAATATCAAAATTTATAAGTTTAAAGAAAAAATCAGGTTTTAAATGAGTAACTTTGTTAAACTGAATATTAATATTTAAAACTGAAGTCACCTCTGAATAATCTTTTTTTTTTTTTTTGCACAAAACTTACTCTTGAGGACATCAAGAATCCAACATTGACAGTAGTCACCCCATTTGCCAAAGCTGCCAAGCCCATGGATTGGGAACCTTTGGCATAAAGGACTAGCTAAATGTTCATTGACCCTTATCCCAAACCATTTGATGGCTCTTCAAATGGTCTTACTTCTCTGCTCACAGAGTCGGGCTTGCTTGGCAAACAGTGGACTGAACACAAAATCTACATCTTGATCGACTGTGCCGCAGAAATGAGTCTCTTGTAAATGCTCTGGGAGCTTTTCTCTCCATTTCCCCTGCTGTCATTGTCTTCATGCACTGTCAGAGGACACCACAGAAAAAAGAATGGCATGTCAAGATCAATCTCCCTCCAGAGACACCCCCTGAATAATGTTGAATAGCGGTGCATTTGGAAGCCTTTACTTCTGAGACCAATTATCTTCCTGCTACAATGTTCTCAGCCTTCACCAGCTCGGCTCCTGGACCCAGCTGTTTTCTGTAAGGCCAGATGTGTTTTGAATCACAGATGTGATCATTTAAATTAACTAAATTTTCTATGTTTTTAAAAAGAGACATTTATTAGTCTTCAGGGAACACAGATCCTTGGTTCATTTTCCAGGTTAGAACGGCTATCCCTGGTTTCTCTTTTAGACCTAGAAGCATTAATGCATCATAAGTAAAAACAAAAAACAACAAACAAACAAGCAAACAAAAACACAATGGAAGCATTTAATGTTATCCTCTAGTTCAAGGAGAAAATCAAGTTAGTGAAGATTCTAGATTTCCATGGGATTCCATACCCCGTTTGGAACCCAACTCCACTGAATTCTAAATGCCAGTTGCTTGAGGCTACATACTCCCCTGTGGTATTGTTAGAATCTAATGGTTTTATTTGGGTTAACAAGCAATCCCTTGTTTTCTAGGGACTTTAATTTTTAAAACTAATCTTAAGTAAAAACTTACAGAAAGCTGTCACACAAAACATTAAGCTACATCAATTTTCTTCGGCCTTCACAACACCTTAGTGTGTGCAACCAGTTTTAGACAAATGCTTCTTTTTAAAAGTTGTGCTGTGTTATTACAGTAGACATAGAGTAGAAAAACAGATTTTGTGATATGAGGCTTCAAATTCTGAATTTGTTGTGCCTAAGTCTTTAATACTTTTTAAGAAAAGAATACCTACTTAGTTTAGGTAGGTCTAATACATAGAAGTTGCCCAATCAATGTTAGAAATGATTCTTTTTTAAACTAAATGCCTATCAATCAGAACATTTTTAATCTCTTTGATGGAATTATTTATGATCATAAAGAATTGTTATATAAAACTATATGATGTCATATTTAAAATATAAAACTGTTAAATTATAAAAATATAACTAAACTTCAAACAACTAGAGAAAAGTGGAAAAATTTACCTAATTATTAATAATTGTTGTAGAACCATGGTCGTTTAAAAACTATCCTTTCTACCTTTCTTTTTTGGAGATATGTTAATTTAATCAGCAGATACCAAGAGTACAAATTCAATAAATACAAATTGTGAATGAACTCTATTATAAATTGCTACTTGGTATTGTTATAGTACCTAATTGTATCTTACATACACACCTCCACTAATATCCTAATTGCAATTTTAAAAAACTGCATCTAAATTCTCAATTACCTTCAAGATACTGTTTATTTTAAATAAACCTTTGTGATAGATCAGATGGTTATTAACTCTTTCCATTAAATAGATGAGGAAAATATTTAGAACTAACATACCCAGCTTTTTATTTCTGGAGCTTTTATAGACACCAACAATCGAGTAAATTATTCTTATTGGTTACCTTGTCCACCTTGCTTAGCCTTATGTATACCTTCATTGAACTACCTATGTGCCCAGGGATCAATTCCATAACCTTTCTGGTGTGTATTCCCTTCTACAAAACAGGAATGCAGACATCTGCCCTCCCTTCCTCACAGGCTTATAGGAGAACCAAGCAACAGTGCAGGTGGAAACTTTTTAAATATGTAAATTTAAGGTACTTTTTTCTTTTTAAACAAGATTAAAATTACCATCACTAATGGTAGATAACTACCATGCTTTATGTTGTTTGGAAGGCAAATCCCACTTAGTAGATGCCTCAAAATATTTGTTCTCTTGAAAGTAAGAAAATGTTAGTAAAGTTGTGTATACGTCTATACAATTTAAGAGATTTCAGGCACCTTACTAGTCATTTATTCAGCCTCTCTGCAATATGTCTGACAAGGTTCAGCCTCTGCTTGAACACCTCAATTGAAAGAGAAACTCTTTACCTCATGGGGGCCTTGGCCTCTTCTGGCATGTACAAAAAGTGTCATTCTGTTTATAAGCCTAACTATTTCAGTAAACTCCAACAGAATAGAAAGAGAAAAATAGCAACTTTTTTTTAAACTTCAAAGGATTATGTATAATCAAATGCTGTGTAGGAACTTTTCTTTTTCGTTATTTTCCTTTTTCAGCTTCCTTCTACTGTGCTTGGATTGCACATCTGAATGTCTAATTAGGAAGTCTCATCTTTCCTGGGTTTTCCTTGAGCATAGTTACTCCACAGGCAAAATTTTTCACTTTAAAATTTTCATGACATCAACATAATCCTGTATCATAAAGTAGAAAGAGTGGGAAAAAATTAGCTTCTTGAGGGTTAGTTGTGCATTATGGGTAGCAATTTGCAAATACCTTGAAGTGGATCTGCAATAAACAACCCCCTGCAAAGTAATGATGGAAGTCAGTCCTTTCTAAAATACTCTAGCTGGATACTATGGGGTAAGAGAAAGTTTAAACCATACAAGAACAATTATCACCTTGTTCAATAGGAAAATATATTGAAATATGAAATATGAAATATGAAAAATGTGCGGTTTTGCCCATGACTCAGCTCAGTCACTCCAAGTACTCTGCCTGTTTTTTAGTCTGTGATGAAGAATATGACAGCATGAACTCTCACTATATACAAAAATTAACTCAAAATGGATTAAAGACCTTCATGTAAGACTTGAAACAATAAACTGTATAGGAAAAAACATAGGACTAAACTTATAGATCTAGGGCACAAGGAAGGCTTCATGAACCTGACCTCAAAGGCAAGGGAAGTAAAAGCAAAAATAAATTAACGGGAGTATATCAAAAAGCTTCTGCACAGCAAAGGAAACCATCAGCACAACAAAGAGGCAGCCAACTGAAAGGGGGAAAATATTTGCAAACAACTCATCTGATAAGGGTCTAATATCTAAAATATATAAAGAACTAATAAGACTTAACAATAAAAAAACAAACAACCCAATTAAAAAGTGGGCAGAAGAACTAAACAGACACTTCTCCCACAAAGAAATACAAATAGTCAGCAGACATATGAAAAAATGCTCATCCTCATTAGCTATCAGGGAAATGCAAATCAAAATCATAATGAGATACACCTCACACCTGTGAGAATGGCTGTTATCAACAAGACAAGGAATAACAAGTGCTGGAGAGGATGTGGAGAAAAAGGAACTCTGGTACACTGCTGGTGGGAGTGCAAACTGGTACAACCACTGTGGAAGGCAGTGTGGAGGCTCCTCAGAAAATTGGGAATGGAGTTACCATTTGACCCAGCAATCCCCCTTCTGGGGATCTACCCAAAGAACTTGAAAACCTTTGTCCGCAAAGACTTATGTACCCCAATGTTCATGGCAGCGCTGTTCACAGTGGCCAAAACGTGGAAACAACCAAAGTGCACTGCGACAGATGACTGCATAAAGAAGCTGTGGTACATATACACAATGGAATATTACTCAGCTGTAAGGAAAGATGAAATACTGCCATTTGCAACAAAATGGATAGACCTAGAGGTTATCATATTAAGCGAAATATGCCAGACATAAAAAGCCAAAAACAATATGACTTCACCCATATGCAGAATATAAAATTGAAAGCAACAAAGAAAAAACAAATAAAAAAACAAAAAACCCCGTGGACATAATCAATAGTTTAGTGTTTATTTGGGGGTGAGTGGGGAGGGGTGGGAGAGGAGGGAGGGGGGAGCCAACTATATGGTAATGGAAAGAGAACTCACACTGGGTGGTGAACTTATAATGCAGCAAGTTGACGACGCACTGTAGAATTGTACCCCTGGAACCTACGCAATTCTTGCTAACCAATGTCACCCCAATAAGTCTAACAATAAAAAAAGGAGTAGGACCTCAGAGATGACAAGTTGTGTGGCTCTGATGGTCAATTGCACCTAGTATCCCACTTCAGATAATAGAGGCTGTAAGGTGGTTCTGATTATTCATGACGTTCCTTCCAATGGCATGAACATGCAAATATTAGCAGTGTTCACAGACATGTCAAGGTTTCATTCATAAAAATAGTAAGTATTCTTGTGAAGGTAAAGCCTGCATAATTTAGAAAATAATTTAATTAAGCTCAAAGTGTTCTTTTGTAGTTGTAGTACTGTTGGAATCCATTACCTCCTCTCATTTACTCAAGTCTCAGGTTACTCATGGTAGGAGGCATCCACTTAGAGAAACTTACATTTCTCTTCATTGACTCTGAGAGTAAAAGTGGGCTCTGTTGCTTAGAACAGCAGCAATCTCTCTCAGAATGAGAGAATTTATGTAATTCCCAAGGAAATCTTGGCTGCTAATAGAGATAGCCATATCACAGGTAAGCTCATTTCATTCAGAGATCAGTTGGGTATCATCACTCGGCCATTCCCAAATTCCCCAAGCCTTGTCTCCTCAGAACTCTTCCCTCAGAGGCATGTATCCATGTAGGTACATGGAGTTTCCTGTAGACCTATGAACTGAGTTCTATAGTAAGTAAAAATCCTGGGTTATACAGCCATTTCCTTGTTCTCAGCAGCCAGTTGCAACCTGTCACAGTGCAGAAATAACTGTTGATACTGTGTTCTGAATAAGAATGCAAAGCCTGTGTGCCGTTAGCAATGTTTGATAGTCCCGTTACCTCTTGCTTGGTTCTATTCCTCATAAAGGAGTGTGTAGGGGGGAGGGAGGCATGGAAGTGGCCAGTGCAAGTTATTAGCACTGTTTTTATTTATTTACCATGCAATTTTAATTAGATATGATTAAATAAATATTAAATGAATGTCATAATTCTTGCATTTTCCTTTCTTCTAAGTGTTTCATATCATCCTCCAACAAACATTAAAAAGAAAATTATGAAATGCATGGGTTCAAAGCATAGTTTACATTATCTTTAATAAGATACTGGCTTCAAAATATCAAGTAGCCAAGAATGCTGAGACAAATGGTGACCACAGAGGATAAAAAGATAATGAACTTTAAAATTTCTTTCATCATTCTACAGGCCTGGAAGAACCAGACTTAAATAGACTTAAAGTGTCAGAGAAGTATGACTTTCCTATGACCCTTTCTGGTCTTTTCAGAATCTAGCTTATAAAGACAAAACAGATTACCCCAAAATGTGAATTTTGAAGATAGCCATGATAATTCTCTCCTTTATGGAAAGAATCTCAGAGTCAGTAAAGCAGGTAAGCAGCATGAATGGCAGACTGAGGTGATAATTATGCATCACATTAAAACCAAAACAGTCAGAAGAAGGTACTGACACCACAGTCTATGCTGACAAATATATCAGCTACATAGTCTGTGGACAGGAAGATCGGAATACTTCCCAGGGGTGTGAGCAGGAGGCTGGGCATCTTTTCTGAGTGATGACAAAAAGGCTGACTCAAGGGTCAGGATTGCTGTCCTGTGAGCAGTGGGGAGGTTCGGGAAAGGTTAAAGAGCTTATTGAGTTCAGCAAAGTTCCCATGCTGTTTCTGTGCTCAATTTCTTCATTGTCCTGGGCAGCTAATCATCATGGATGTGGAGAGCTTGATGCTATGACCTTTCCAAGCCAGGGTGGTAAATTAATAAGATGGCCAGGGCAGGGAGCAACAGAAGAACAGACATGGGGAGAGACTGGGTGACACAGAAGGGAAAAGAGTGAAGACTGAAATAACCCTTCCCTCACTGGAGAAGAGTGACATTAATTGCCCAGATCAGAAAAGCCTTGCTTGAATAAACTACTTAGTGGATGTTGGTGCAGATCATCTATCAGTCTCCCTCAGCCTAGCTGCCCCCCCATCTACTTGTTTCCATCTGCTGTGGAGGAGTGGGGTGAAAAATCAATAACACTAATGAGGGGCTGGTGCTCACCTCCTGAATTACCTTCATGGTCCTGAGAAAGTTTCCTGGATTATTTAGTAACATCATTTGCAGACCAAAGTATTTTGAATCCCACAAAACTGCCCCTCACTACTGAGCATAGCTGTTGGCTGGGAGTCAGGACCTTGAGTGATCACTTCCTATCTTTGGGCTTCAGCTTCCTCCTGTATTAGGTAAGAAAAATGAGTTTAGGTGGTCTACTGCTCAAATATTCCCCACTCTCTCTTTTTGGGAACTAGTCACAGAAACTATGTCTTAATTTGCTATTATATTGCTGTTTTAATTGTTGCTAAGTTTATTTGTTATTATAACTGGTTGATTTAATAAAGTTTTATAGAATACTTTGTATTTATGTAACACTTTTCATTTTAATGATATACTAAATAGAATATAAATCTGTTTTTGCTATACTGATAATAGACAATGTAATTAAGATCACCATATAATCATAAAAAATTTCAACACAAGTTTTAATGATCTTGATCTAGATGTACCTAGCAACTTAACTACAAAATTAATGAAGCAGAAATTTATAGAAATACTATGAAATACTGATAAATCAACAGAGAATAGAAAATTTTCACATACTTCTCTCAAAAATAGAGTATCAGAATTAATAAATGGCTTTTTATAAAACAAAATATTACTATAATATTTCAAATGGATCAGATATCTAAATGTAAACAAATGAAACCCCACAAGTACAAGAAAATAAAAAGTAAGACCAATCAACTTTAATATAATGAAGTATGAAATATTGCTTTATATAGTTTCAAAATCCACATTGCAACTAGCATTTAGGGTGCTACCACTTATTGCAATTTGGTATAGCATGAAAGAAGAATATCTGCAATTATCTGAAAAGCAATTAAAATACTCATCTTTTTTCCAGCTACTTATCTTCTTATACTTGAACCAAAATAATATATTATAGCAAATTGAATGCAAAAATAGATGAGTGAATTCAGCTACCTTTTATTAAGCCAGAGTTTAAAGACATATTTATAATATTGTTAAACAATGTCACTCTACTTATTAAATTTATTTTTACATCAACTATAATCTTTTTCATTAAAACATGTTATTCATATTAACATATGATAACAGTGTTATTTTTAAATGAATATTTTTAAATTTCTCAGTTTTACTTTCTAATATGAAGAATTAGATATAATTGACATGAAAATTATTCGGGGTCCTCAATAATTTTTGAGAGTTTAAAGGGACCTGAAGTCAAATCCTGAGCAGATTTGAGACCCATTTCTCTAGACTATAATTGCTTTGTCATCAGGAGCCTCATTATATTAATGATTATATCCTAGCTCCTAACCCCAGAGTGTCAAGCTCATAGAAAGTATTAAATGCTCATAAACACAGTTAAGGAAATGAAATACAAATGGGGCATAGCTCAGGGGGAAAGATATACAGTGGATTCTCAGTTAACTGACACCTATGAAGATGGGTAAATGCCAGATAAATGTATTATTTCATTTATTTATTTATTTATTTATTTATTTATTTATTGCCAGTTGCTTGAGAGTGCAAGTTGTTTGAGTTCTGGTTAGTGCGGAGTCTACTGTATATGAAATTCAACGGAAGGTTTTCACCTGAAGACAGCTCTGTAAGAAAACAGACACACCTGAATCCACCATGTTTTGTCCTCCTCAACCCTGCTGAAGTCAGGCCTGCCTACAGACTTCTCTCTAGTTCTCAGGTAACTCACTGAAGTTATCAGGAGATATCTGGAGAGGTTTTATGAGAGCTACAAAGATGATTCATAGTTAGAATAAAATCCAACTGAAAGTTAGATTGTTTATCAAATAGAACCTAATAATGCCTCTCAAGTAGATTCCTCTATAATACACCTTGACCAACAGCTCTTGCCCCTAAGGAGTCAGGAACCAAAGGAAGCAACTTTACCTGAAGCCTGGGGGATTTAGAGACAAAGAGCATTTAGTGGTGTTGCGGGTTATTAAGCATTATGATGGGCTTGTTAGGAGTGCGGAGGTTGCGATTGACCGAAGAGCTCTTCTGTTGAAGGAATGGGAGCAAAATAACATTCTCTGTCTCAATTAGATGTATGAATTCCAAGAAACAGATAGAGCTACACTATTGAGAAAAATACACTATTTCAGTTAAAAATTCAAGAAATACATAAGCAATCATAAAAGTATTTCCATTATAAATAATATTATGGTTTACTGTGAACAAATTAAGTGTGAAGGGCCAAGAGCAAGGCAACATTTACATAAATTAAATTCACATTATTAATTGAGTTTCTCTCAGTTATAGGATCAAATGTGTCCCCCCCCATATTTACATATTAAAATCCTAACCCCAAGTAGCACAGAATAAGACCTTGTTTGTAACTAGAATCATTGCAAATGTAACTAGTTAAGTTAGGATGAAGTCAGACTGAGAATGGAGTAGGGTGGGCCCCTAACCCAAGGTGACCTGTGTCCTTATAAAAAGGGGCAATTTGATGATAGACAGGTACAGAGAGAAGACAATATGAATACAACATAGATACCACCATGCGAAGGTGAAGGCAGAGATTGCAATGATACTTCTACAAGCCAATGACCTCCCAAGATTGCTAACAAACCACCAGAAGAAGCTAGGGGAGAGGCATGGAAGAGTTTATTCCCACGGCCTCAGAAGGAACCAACTCTAACACCTTGATTTCCATCATCTAACCTCCAAAACAGATGCTAAAATTGATGATAAATTTCTATGTTTAAGCTACCCAGTTTGTGGTGAATTGTAATGGTAGCCCCAGTGAACTAATATACTGCCTCTGGCTACAAAAGGATTTTAGTTTAATG
The DNA here is from genome assembly GCA_004026885.1 of Lyroderma lyra. Taxonomy (NCBI): domain Eukaryota; kingdom Metazoa; phylum Chordata; class Mammalia; order Chiroptera; family Megadermatidae; genus Lyroderma; species Lyroderma lyra. The sequence continues at coordinate 222,602 of PVJL010000910.1, forward strand.
GGCAAGAGGAGTGAACAGATGAGTATATCCAGTGTCATAAATGATGCAGTGGGATAAGATGCCTAGGACTATCTCCAGACGCACACCAATCTATATTTTGCTTGGTAGGAGTCTGCAACACGCATGTGATGCCCAGGCTGCTCATCAACACCTTCCTCTCTCCTCTAAAGTCACTTGTCACCATGGTGCATTATACTCATAGCCCCACTTCTCACCCCTGTAAACCATGCTCACTAGAATATAGCTGACTTTTATTCAGTGGAAGTCTCCCCCATGCAATTATTCAGCTCTAGTAGCATAGTTCATGGCAGTTTACATATAGAGCAATGCAAAGGTATGATCTGCTTTAAACTCGCAGACTGTGCAACTTAATGGTTTAGTGGCAGGGAGAATTACGGTGAGTCAAGTTGTTTGTGTGCCTTTGTTTTCCACTGTTTGTCAAGCTCCTTAGAGCGCAGTTCAGCCAAACCTGTCAGTACTTGAGTCAAAATGATGTCGAAGTACACAAGGAAACATGAGAACATTGATTTTGACTAACAATTAGTTTGATTGAAAAGTTAATTCAGTGATACAATCTTTCATTCAATCTCTAGAATGTGCATTGAATATTTCTCTGACTTTTATTGTTCCCTTGATGGTGTGTAGTTAAGCCTCTGGTACCCAATCAAATCTCCCCCCCTTTTTTACCTCTTATTTTCACTCTGTATAAAGGAGAGAAAATATCTCACTACATTCAGCACGAGGATGCTGCCTACGTACTAATTACCTGAAACCACCCTTAAATTTAACTGGATTCCTTTTGTCCTTCTACATCTAAATTTTGTTTCTATTTTCACTCAACATCCCTGAATTGTTTCTGTCAAGCTTTGCCTGAGCAGAAAGCAGATTCTTGGAAGATCAGAGAAAAGAGCAAGGAATCGGGAAAGATGTTGGATTTGGTTGTTTAAAGAATGAGCCAATTACCTCATTACCCCAGTTTCCAGCCCAGTGGCCTGTGGAATGAGAACACTCCTGGGTCACTCTCCTCTATGGGGCACCAGCTGGGCTCCATGCTCCACCCCTTCAGCTGCTGAGCTCCTTCCTACACCTGAGACATTGTTTTACCTACTGAGTTAGGTATGCAGGTAGGGAATATTTTTAAGTACATAGCAAGCTACATTGTCTGGTTTTATTTATCCTATAACAACTAATTCATCAGTAAAGTCAAAGGAAAGTTCTTTGATCCCAAAGGATAAAACTTCCTCTCCCCAATCAATCTTCATCTACTCTACTGTAATTATGGATTATTTACCCAGATCTCATCTCCCTGGCAGCTTGCAGTTTAGACGTCCACAGCTAACAAATGAGATAACATGCAAGGTGATTTGTCATTATTGCAGGTCATTAGATCTGTGTGTGTCTAAAACCATCCATTCCACAGTAGCTATCTTTTCTATAGTGCTGGGTCATGGAAGACTTGGGAGTTCGGATTTGAAGAAAATTGTCTGTATCTGCTTACAATTTCCCAACCACCACCATTTGTTCCCCTGACCCCCACACACAAAATCTCCAAGGGACAAATGATAACGACAAAAGTAAATGAAAAAGTCAACTTGTTAAGACAAGACAAGGTATTAAAAGGAAGTGTTTTTAATATAAGAATTTATAACTACACAAAAGTTAAAGTGTATTCCTCTTTTGAGATTTTACCCACAGTTTCATTTGTTACTGTGAGCTTCTACTATCTGTCTTAATGGGGAGAAGGGAAAAAAGGCCTGGCAGCTGAGACTACCGCTGTAGTCATGAAGACCCTTGTGAGGGAGGTTAGCCTTTGGATTCCTGCTAAGAAAATGTAACCGTGCTGCCCTCTAATGGCTGTCACCTTGCAGGCTAAAGGCTGCCAAAGTTGTGCCTTTTAGCCACCACGGCAATGCAGAGTAGACTCTAAACCAAACTCACATCATCTTTCCCAAAAGAATCACCATTGTTTAGTTCGCATTAGACATCATTTTTCTCCATTTGTATTTGGCTTAAGGAATTATGGAAATCTTTCATTAATAGATAGTGGAACACTAAGGGTCTCCTTTAGATTGTAAATCCAAAATAATTGAAAATAAAGTTGATTATTTATCAGAAGGTAAGCAAGACCTAAAGTTGATAGCAATGCCCTTTAATTGTACTGATTATTTACCACATCCATATATGTATATATGTATATATGGATGGATGGATGGATTTCTCTTTAAGGGTATAAATTCATTAATCCAAGTCTCAATCTGTTTTGGTAATTTCTCGTTTGTCAGATTACTCATGGACATTCACATATATAATGCTACTCTGTCAAAATTAAAACTAGAATCTTCATCCAACTTTTACAGTTTGAGCTTCCAGATTTCCTACTTTCAGACCTCCATATGCATATTATTTGACTCCAAAGACCTTAAGAAAGTAGAGAAAACATTTTGGCTTGGATGTGTTCAGCATACTTTTCAGCCCAGAGGCCTAACCTTTCATTACCCTTGAAGCTTGACAAAGAAAACAAATCAGCTTATAATTACAGGCAAGCAAAAAGAGGAACGCTTCCTCCACACAGCCCAGGGAAGAACAGCACTGAACTAGCTGATCAGATCACATAAATATTAATAACACTGTCTTAAAGTGGCATGTGGCTCTACTGGCTATGCCTCTGTCCAAGCAGCTTCTATAGCCCAGCTGCTGGTTACTGTCTCTGAGATCCGTTTATAAATAATTGAAGTACTTAGCGTTAAATTACCACCCTGTGTATGAAAGACATCATTGTACAAATGCCCATCAGATGGGGAATCCCAGATTAGCGTTAAATTGAAGAGGGGGCAGACCACGTTATCAGGGTGCACGTGTGTGCTTGCCTGCAGCCAGCAGCACCTCTGCCATCTCCTGCTGGGGGAGGGGAAGAATGCTGGTCCAAACTGTCCCTTCATCTTCTCCAAGGGAGTGGAGTCCAGGTCAAAGCACAGGATTGCACCCATGGTTCTTGAATTTTCTTCCAGCTGGAAAAACCAGATTATAGGAAAAGAGAAAGAAGATTGAGAATGGGAAAAGGAAAATGTCATTGTGTGATAGCATTGCTATTACAGCATCACAGAAATGGGTTTGGAATAGTTAAAGAAAAATTCAACTCATACACATAAACAGAATTCCCAGTAACTTATTCTAAGATCTACAAAGGAGGAAGAACTGTGTAGCTACCAGGAGACAGAAGAAAAGTATTATAATTCTATTATTCCAGAAATACTGGTTTCAGGGGTAAGGAAGGGAGAGGGACTCACATGACAAACTTCTTCATAATAGACTTTATTTATTTTTATACTGCAGTTTGTTTTTCTTTAATAATTTTAGTCTAGGGTGTAGGAAAAACCAGTGTATATATGGTTGACAAGCGCCAAATCCAGATTGAGTGAGTTTTCATTCTACAAATTGCAAAATATCCTCACTCTTATCTCCTCCAAACAGATTACATTAATTTTGAGAGGAAATTTCAGACTGAATTTATTAACAAATAGCTCCTTACAAATATTTTTCAAAAGATGCTGATGAAACTAATTTGAAAAGTCTGGTGCAAGAGTTTTTTTTTAATTATATATTATATTTCACTCTTCTAAAACTTTCCAAGAGAACTTATTCCTCAAAGTAAGAAAATATTGCTTCCAAAGCATGTATGTTTTACCAGCAATTATTTATCAAGACTCTTCCTGCTTAAAGTACGGTGCTAGACTCTGTGGGAGGGGGTGGGTTTCAAAGATTTATAAAGTGGTGTCTTTGCCCTCAAAGGACCTGGAGCATACTGAGATGTTCCAGTAGAATAAATCCATGTTCTTACATTGATTTTTGGATCATATCTAATTTAAAAGATTTCTAGACAACTCTCCCCCACCGAGTTTCTCCTCGGTTCCTACTGAATCATAAATATAGGAAGTGCAATGAAGAGTTTTGATATAAAATTTTCCTATGAAGAGAGAGAGATCACATACCATAAAGGCCAAACTCATAACTCCAGTAGCTTTACACTAAGATTATATTTGATCAACTTGGAAGAATTTTCTACAGTTGCTCAGAATAGCAGGGATTTCTAAAAAGGATGAATGGAATTTAATTGTTCCATGTGACCTCCAGAGGCCATGCTGTCAAGGGAGACTTGTAACTGGACTAGGACCTAAAATAAGGAAAAATGAGGATGGCCAAGGCGTATTTCTGGTATACTCAGAAAGCTGTATTACCTGAAGCTACTAAAATAGACTGATGCTGAGACAGCAGCTATAATGGAAGCAAATCTCATTTGCATCATCAGCTCACATACCTACTTTCCCCATGCTCAGTTACTGAGCTAAACATTCGTGCTATCCTGCCTTTCAGTCGGTGTGTGCAACCAGACTGTTTAGCCGACACATGTCTAGGTTTCCTCACGTCCCTGTGTCCTGTAGAAAATCATGGGGGTGGCAAACACACTCTCTTTTCTTTCAAATTCAGCTTCCCTCGGGAATGTGAGCCTCATCTTTGGTGCCATAATGTGGGAGGTGCTGGTGTAACATCCTCACAGGCAGCTGTTCTATACTTAGATAAATGCTATATCCATCAGGAGTGTTGGCAAGGGAGAGAGAGAGAGAACCCGAAAATAATGGGCAGCAAACTCCAGACAACAGAGTATGTATTTTCTATCCATTGCTTCATTTATTTTGCCTGTTAATTCTGATTTTCCCTGAGATACTCTGCTAGTGTTTACTATGTATTGTGTCATTTATTTCATCCCTTACTCTTGGAACCTTGCTCTAAGATCCTTTGTGGATCTTACGTCTATAGAGGGTGCCCCCCCCCCCCAATGTATACACATTTTAAGAAAGGAAAAAAAACTGTATTAAAATTGTACTCAATGTATACCAATAATAAAAGATAAATACAAGTCACATTTGATTTCTGCAATTACAAAAAGTGCTCAAAGTGGTTACCATCAGTGTGCAGACACTGTTAATTATGAATGAACTACTGCTTAAGCAATGTTGACCAAAGTGCCCACTTGTTCGCTGTGCATACTGTTTCAATTTCTTCCTGAAGTACCACAAGTGTAGCTGGTTTTGTGCAGTACACCTCATGCTTTAAGGTCCCACATAGGTAGAAGTCAAGGGGTGTTAAGTTAGGAGAACGTGGGGTAACTCAACCTTACCTCTTCATCCTGTCCATTGTCCTGGCAAAAGGTCTTGCACTCCTCAAATGACAACTGTGCTTCTGCCATTTTTTAAAAACTGTCCTGCCTGACACTTGCTGATGCTAACTAACATTTATTTGATTAACACCACATTCTAAGTGGATGTCATACTACACATTGTTACCATAATTCACTTCAATTTCAAAACGTAATACATAGATAACATCTTTTTAAATGTGTGTACATTTTTTGGCACTGTAAGTACTGCAGGGATCACACATATCACAGCAAGATGATTTTTACTGAAATTGCTGCCAGAGTGGTGGACACACCTATGTGCTTTAAAACATGGAATCCAGTTACCCTATCAATTCAATCCCTCTTTCTCTTCTTGTATACGGGCTTTAACTACAGCCCCTAAAGAAAATGGGGCCAGATTTGAAAATGAAAACTTTGGAGAGATCCAATATCATCTCTGTTCATGGGCTCTCATGGTTCAATCAAAGAAATGCCCTGAAACACAAAGGTATAAAGATGGTTTGACTGCACAAAGCCACCTGTTGATTTAATCAATGTGACCATTGCTTTCTTCTCCCTTTATATAAAAAATACATGCTTGGTTAAAGAAAAATCATTTCCCAGATAAAAGATGATCATTATAGTCTTGGGGAGCCGAGCAACCAAAATGTCAGAGAAGCATTCTCATGTGGCCCTTGAACATCTTCATGCTGCTTGTAAAGTGTCCATAGCTTGAGAGGAAGTGCTGGTGAACCACTGGAGATCAGCTCTGGAGAGGCTAAGGAGCTATTTGTCATCAAATCAGGTACCATAGTCTCTCTTCCATTCTTTTTGTTCATCTGAATTTTATGTTTTTGATATGTTTAGCTTTCCACTACCTTGTTAGATATTTAAAAATAGGAAATATGTCTTATCCATTTTTATAGACCCAGCACCTTGCATAACTGGAATATAATAGCTTCCTCTCTCTAAGTGTTTATTGAATTAAAATAATGCCAAATTTCCTGTCTGAGGTGCCCACCCCAAATCATAGGGTTATAACAATTAACATAAATCTGAAAGAATTGCTCCTTAGACCTTGACAACTGAAAAACAATAAAATACTCAGAGGACTGTTGGTCTAGCAAGGAAATTTTTCATGTATAACTATAGACACATGCACAAAAACTAATCAAAAGGACCAGTTTTAGTTCTACTAGAAAATAGCTGTAAACCCCCAAGTAAAAGATTAAACCCCACATGAAAAATTATCAGTCCTTAGTTTTTTGTTGTTTTATATTTATACCATTGAATTAGTAACCTTAAAGATAGCGTAAGAGTCCAAAAGAAGACATTTTTATAGTTCTTTTTCTAATTGAAAAAGATCTGTACTTTGAAAACTCATTCTGAAAAAAAAACAAAACCTTTTAATTAGTCCATTCAGTTCCACAATGTATAATTACAACATACCTTAGCTCCGAAATTCACAAGATCATTACATTACATACCAAGAGTGATCCAAGCTTTTAGTAAGGACTGAGATTATCTTGATGTGTGTAAACTCAACCTCAGGAGCATCTCAAAAAGTGAAAATATACAGCCTTAAAATATAGGTTAGATACATGTTTCTTATGAATATAGTGAGATAGGCAATACATGACCTCTCTAAAATCCTTCAAAAGTAAAATTCATAGCACGAATGGTCTCCACTGGAATTAATAAGCTATTGCCCTTTGGAAATATTTTGTAAACATCAAAGTATTAGGTATCAACACCAATAGACTAATGTTAAAATTTATAAACAACGTCTCTATCTTCTTAAGTGGCTAGCTAACTGTGAAAAAAGTACCAACTGTGCAAAAATAAGCAAGCTACTTAAATTTTCTGAACCTGTTTTATCATCTGTAAAGAAAAAATACCTACTTCTCAGTATTGGTATGTGATGCAAGTGAGATTATCAACATGTCAGAAACATTAAAGCCTTCATTAAGTGTAATTTCTGCTGACTCACTTTCTGCCATTGTAGTACAGTGCCATATAATTTCAAGACTTCTAAGAGCAAGAGAAAGGTCCTATACATGTTCAAGAAAACACAGAGTCTTACATAATGTACAGCATCAATGCACAACTTTACAAGAAATCTGTGTTCTTTTATACCTTCTCAATATTGACATTAATTAAAATGCCACAACAAACTGGTGGAATAAAGACTGTATAGAAAACAGAGGTTCAAAAGGAGCAACAGGGTAGAAAACAGAGCAATGAATAACCAGTGTATTAAAGCACAAAAAGAAAGAAGAGATACATTATTTTCCTTTTTCTATATGCAATGTAGGATGTGTTTTATGATAGCTGAGTTGAAAGCTTTGCTAATGTGTTTAGAATGTCCGTGAACCAAAACCTCTTTTTGTCCATTTGTGCAACTCACAAAACCGACTTAGTTTAAATTTTCTCCTTAACACACATCTATGGATTGAGATGAAGCAATAAACATGTCAGTTCAATAATCCTAACAATGGGAAAAACAAAGAAGTAATGACTGTATTTATGGCTTTAGTGTGATTGTAGACTTCCCAGGGCCAGGCTGAGACCTCAGAAAACAACAAATTGGAAAATAACAGTCTTAGCCCACCAAACCTATAATAAAAGAATTGTGTTGGCTTAGTCCATAAATTTATTCAACTTACATAATGTACAGCATCAATGCACAAAAAAAGATAAAGGCTAATATTTGGGGGACAGTCCAGTGGGGTTGATCTACATTATTTGGTATGACTGATATTTAGCTAGTCACTACTTTTCAGCCATATTTAAAGAAGAAACATAAAATTTAATTCAATAAACATTTATTTAATCTCTACTGTTTATAAAGTACTGTACTAAGTTTTAACAAAATGTATTCTTTTTTCTTATTTTTTTCTATTGTATGTGTCCTTACTAACCTTTTAAATGTTTATAGTTAAAACTAACTTAACATCTAATCTGTTCTCATTTGATATTTGAGGCTTTGAAACTCAGTCAATTAAGTCCATATTGAGAAGCAATAGAATTTAAAAATTCTACCATGTAAAAGAAACAGGTTCTGCAGCCTAGATAATTTAAGGGCAATTATTTTTTTAGTTACATAAAGAGACATTTTCAGACCTCTAATTGCTCCAAATTTATCTGCTAAAGAGTCATTATGATCCATTTTTAACCCCTCTCTGACATCAAGGACTAATGCTGTAATTGAACTGTGTCATCATTGATCACAATTCTCAACCATTAGAAAGGCTGGTTTTTGCCTTTCACTCCAATTGCACCATTTTCCTCCTAACCACTCCAGTGCCTGCATATATGCACTATGTAACCAAGAAAGTGTTGTTTGGAGCCCAGCTAGATACAGTGAATTATATACCCTGCTTCGTAGACTATTATTTGATATTTCACAGATTTAGAGTAAGGATAAAAATGCAGGCATCTCTATTTTTAAAGCTCATTTTCCCATTTTTTTTCTTTCTGGGCAATAGTCCTTTTATAGTAATTTAGTTTTGCTTGCCCTTATTTCTAATGGAGATAAGAGAATCAGAGAATTTTAGATTTGCCCCACTGCTGATGCAAAATATCAAACTAAGTGATGTTCCTAAGGGACATGAAATGCACATAAAAAAAGAAATCACATAAAGGAAAATGTGTAGAGCACTTGTGCTTGAGCTTCTGAATTAAAGCTATAATTTAAAACAGTTCTAATACACTCTAACAGTTGCTGTAATCCTGAGCTAAGTCTTCACTTCAGTCCTAACATTAATGTGAGAAAAAAAAGGAGTACCTAATTCCGTGGATATTAAATTGATCAAATTGTTGGATCTTATTGCCTAATTTAAGAAATCTCAAATTATTTTTTGTTGTTTAGTATAAGTATGTGTCTTCTTTTGTATAACATTTGTAAAATTTTGCACTTAAATTTTAAAATTGAAGTTGTTTTTGTTCTTTTCTAGCTCAGAAGCTGCTAAAGCACCAATTCCATCCCTTCTTCTACCATAAAAATGATTTCATAGAAAGTGAAACTCTTCCCCTAACCAGAGACCTGGTAATGGAAAGAGCAGAGAGAAGAGTGGAAAACATGGGCTTCTGATCTTAGTTCCACAGTTACTGGCCCATGCTTCACTTACTCTTTCTGTCAGTGTCTGTGTGTGTGTGTTGCAGAAGTGTTGGGGGAGGATCCAGCCATGCAATATGAAAAATAGAGGCATGTATGGCTGGATTTTTTCCAGACAGCCCTTGTTTATCTACACACACACACACACACACACACACACACACACACACACACGAGAGGTTGTCTCCTCGGGTAGTTATAGATATAAATACAATGTCTAACAATTAAGTTAGCAAACTTGCCATCGTGCACTTACATTGGAAGCACTGTACAAACAACTTGGTAAGGTTTCATGACCTTGATATATTTGTGCCTCATGATTGTGTTCATGTCAACTAGTGGCAGTGTCTTGCTGAGTGGCATTCATTATTGTTGTTATGTGTTTTGGTGTGCCCTTGTGAGAATGATCGAGCTTGAATTAGAGCAATGAACAAACATTAAATTTCTCATTCAACTTGGCAAGAGTGGAAGGGAAATCAGGGACATGTTAGTTCAAGTTTATGGGGATAATGCTATGAAGAAAATGGCAGTGTACAAATGGATTAAACATTTTTATGAGGGGAGAGAAAGCATCACTGATGAACAGAGGTCAGGGCAGCCAGTAATGAGCAGAACTGATGAAAATATTGCAAAAATATTTCAAGTTGTGTGTCAAAGTTGTCGGCTGACTGTGAGAAGCATAACAGACCAAGTAAACATTAATAGAGAAATAGTTAAGAAAATCGTAACTGAAAATTTTGGCATGAGAAAATGTATGCAAAAATGGTCCCGAAGGAGTTCACTGATGAACAAAAAGCAAAGGAGAGTTGAAGTTTGCCAAGATCTTTTGGAGAGGCAAGATGATGTTTTGGGCGGTATTATCACCAGTGATGAAATGTGGGTGTACCAATATGACCCTGAAACAAAGCATCAAAGTGTACAATGGAAGTCAGCTGATCTTCCACAATTCAAAATATTCCATCAGTCCAAACCAAGAGTCAAAATGATGTTGCTAACCTTTATTTTGATATCAGAGGAATTGTTCATTATGAATTTGTACCAACTGGACATCAACCAAGTTTACTATTTGGAAGTACTGAAAAGGCTGCATGGAAAAGTTAGACAAAAACGATCTGAAATTTTCACCATCTCATGGCTCTTGCATCACAACAATGCACCAGCTCACAGAGCACTGTCTGTGAGGAAATTTTTAGCCACAAATAACTGTACTGGAACATCCTCCCTACTCATCTGATCTGGCCCCCAATGACTTTTTTCCTTATCCAAAGATAAAGGAAATATTGAAAGGAAGACATTTTGATGACATTCAAGACATCAAGTGTAATAATGACAGCTCTGATGGCCATTCCAGAAAAAGAGTTCCAAAATTGCCTTGAAGGGTAGACTAGGCAACAGTGCATAGCTTCCTCAAGGGGAGTACTTTGAAGGTGGCCATCGTGAACTCATGAACTTAACTGTCATACCTTGTATAGATAGATATAGATATAGATATAGATATATAGATATAGATACAGAGATATCTGTACCTGTATTTCTCTAAAATACTTAACAGTTGAATGTTTAGCCCATTATAATACCATTTGCCCCCCAGAAGTATGGGGTCAATTATGATAATCAGAAGGACCATAGTGGAGAATAACAAGTCTATTTGATTTGTATAAATAATCATGATTCTTCACATTGTCTTTTCACTTTTTCTAAAATAAGGACTTTCAAAAAGAAAGATCTTAAGATAGTATTTCTCTGTAAGGTCATATTTAGCTTTGATGAAAGTTTTAAAAGTGAGTTTTTGTAAATGCAAATGAAAAAAATTAAAGGTGCTCAATATATTCCAAGGAACAGAATAATATTTTTCCATGCAATAATGTTAATGTGCTATGCCCTCTGCAGTAGTACCATAATTAAATCTGTTGGCATTTCCATTTTAAACCTAGTCGTAAAAATCCCTCTGAGCAATAATGTGGCATTCTAAGACTGAAACCAGCAGTTTCCACTGTTTCAGAACAATGTTTGAGAAAGTTTTAGCAGGGGGTCAAGTTCTAATAAGGTAAAACATTTAGCAGAATATTCTTTTTTAATTTCACCTTAGATGCTTGTTTGCCCTCTGAAAACTAGTTTCAACTTAATGTGTGGTATTTATAAATAAGACAGACACGTAGCATGAAAATTGCATTCAAGCTCTAATTGAGAGAGAAAATGTAGTTTATTATATCTGGTATATTCAATTTTGTTGGACCTGGAGTTTACATAATTTATGAGGGTGATATTTCAGAAACGTATAAAATTACAAATAAATAATTAGAAATGCAAGTGAATATTTATAATGAGGAAAGTAATCATGAGCTGTAAAGTTTGAAAGCCTAGCAAATACCACAAATAATATAAAATTTGGAATGATCATAAGATATGTTTATAAATTAGCTGTTTTACTCCCAAAACATGTTTTTCCTTGTATGTTTTGGCTTTATACTCTTTGATCACCTCTTCATACAACATTTTGTAATATTGTTATGGAGAGAATTTAGTCATTCTTTCCTCTACCTTCAGAAGTTGGCAAACTTTTTCTACAAAAGGCCAGATAGTAAATATTTTAGGCATTGTGACATATGGTCTCTGTCACAGCTATGCAAATCTGTCATAGCACAAAATCAGTGATAGGCAATACACAATAGACGAGCATGGCTGTGTTCCAATAAAACTTATTTTTGGACACTGACTTTTAAATGCTATGTAATTTTCACATGTTGTGAAATAGTATTATTCTTTTTCCCTCCAATCAGCTAAAAATTATGTAAAAATTGTTTTTAGCTCATGGGCCATACAAAAATATGGATCGTAGCTTGCTGATCTTTATTGTACTCAGGTTGATAAAAATTTATTATTGACAGTTTTTAAAAGCTTCTTGCAGCTTCTCAGTCATTGTTAATAATGTCTATTTTATCATAGGTGTCAAATTTAAAAAAAATATTTTACATATAAGCATTTTGAGTTTTTTTTCCTGCTATGACTAATTTAAAGTGTTCTTTGAATTGATACTCATTAACCGGTTTGTCATTGATGATCACAATGTAAAGTCATAGTATGAGTTTTATTATTCTTGTTATACAGGATCTGGCAGAAGTAACACCTGGACTTGAGTTAAGATTTTATTACAAAATCATAACCATACATGCTTATGATTTTGTAATAAAAGATTTGGTATAGATTACCATCTCATATAAGGTGGTGTTATTTATGTAACCATAAGCAGGTATGGTTATAATTTTGTAATAAAGTCATAACACAAGTCCAAGTGTTACTTTCGCTGGACACTGTGTTATTAACATTTTGCATTAAATCAGCAAGAAATTTTAATATTTCCCAAAATATTCATGTCATTCACTTATGATACAAACCAAAAACCTAATCAGCACTTCTATTAGAAATTTATGACTTCCTCTTAATTATTGCTTTAGCTATGCTCTGAAGAAAAATTGGCTATAATTATATGCTTAATGTTAGCATAATTTCTATTGATTTCATCACTCATCTGCATTAAGTTGGTTTCTGTGTATACATTTTTTTAAAATCTTAAATTTCTCTTAGTTCTTTAAAAAATAACTTAGAGGAAGACAAAAGAAGGGATTCGTCATATACATTTACATTTGGTCTGATTTCTCATGTTTTATTGAAACATTTCAAAACATCTTTTTCAATCACCCAATGCCCTTTTGTGTCAAGATACCAGGTCAGTGGGCATGGTGGGGGATTTCCAGGAAGCCACTGCCAAGACAGTTGGCACTCAATGAACTGTACATAGAAATGAATGAAAACCACATCAACATGTCCAATTAATCTCAACACGGTGAATTCCCAACTGAATTATGCCTTACTCAGATACCAAAAATGTCTGCAGCTCCAATACCACCCACAGTGAAGGAAAAGAGATGGAAGGGAAGGAGATTAGAAAGAGACAACAAAATTTTACCATTTAACCTGCTAAAACCTGGTTAGGGTGCCTCTCCTGGCCTTGGAAGGTATTTGCACATCTTAAGCTTGCCTTCTTTAGTTTCCTGGTCAATCCATTTCTGACTGTCCCCCAGGAGGTCTGCCATGCAGGTAAGCGGTCGCTTGCTGCACCACCCACCATATTGTCTTTACCTTTCTATTCCACAAATGGCCAAAGTTGAATGTTCAATATGTAGTATTCCAGAGGAAACAAATGAGAACACATGTAATTCAGCTTATAAATTACATAAAAGGTAATATTTTTGTCAACACAGAAAGTACAGTAATTATTTAATGGCTTTAAAAAGAACAAATTAGAAAAGTCGTCTATTGAGATTTGAATGCAATGGGTATGTTTAGGACATCACATCCAACAAAACTTAGTAAAAAATTTTATATAACAACCACACATTATATGTAATCAGTGATTCTAATTTAATTGTGTAATTGGGCATGTTTATTTACTTTAGGAACTATAACAAATATATGGTAATTAAACAGTGTAACAACTAAAAGACTTGATTTTCAAAAGGAAAACAAGAAATTCATGAAGCCTCTTGCATAGCAAAAGATCATTTAAAAAGGTCAATGACAAGCTTGCAAAAGCAGAGTCTATTCTGATTTGAAAGATAATTATAGTCAGCTCATTGCCTTTCTCTACTATACTAGACATTTCTTTAAGAGCTTCAAGTGAAGGAAAAAGTTATAGGAGGAGAGTTTCAGGTTTGGGTCTCTTCAGAGCTTGGAAAGCAATCACCGTGCTTCTAGAGATTTCCATAAAATTCTATCTGTATAAATAAAGTCATTTGAGGGTTAATTAATTTGCAGCTCAAACCTCTTCTTGTCATTTCTTCTTGCGTTTCTTTTAGCCTCAGGGTCCTCATAATACACTTCTGGTCCTAAACCTACAGGCTTTTGAGTGTCTATTGTTTTCCTAATATAAACCTAATAGCTTTTTCCAGTATTGTGATTATCTACATAAAGGATAATTAACTCCAAGAAATTACTCTTTTTTTTTTCAGATTTAGATGCTATAGCAACAGTACAGGTACACTGAAATATATTTTCCATTCGATTAAACTAAATATTACACTTAATTTATATATTTATATTGAATTAATACGTTTCCACAGGTATGCCTGGCTTTGAAAAAAATCAAATACAAAGCATAACATAAAAATATGAAAAAACCCCAGATAATTTAGAATAATAAAATTACTTACATTACACAGAAAATACTTCCCTATTTCTTCAATTTTTGATTGGTCTAAATTACAAGCTAGCCTGTGGCATTTAAAATACGGTGTATTTTTAAATTTTTAATTTATACACACGAAACCCTCTCTTCCTTCCTTATGCCTTTACCAAGCATTCTTATGAAGGTACATTTCTACCCTTTAGTAACTTATGTCGGTATTAGAAACATGACTCAATTAAGAGGGCAAAATAATATTTTTATAATTACATCCTTTATAATACTTATCTATCATAATTATATCCAAGAGTTAATTTCTATGAGTAATTCCATTACTAAATAACAGACAATTTACAAATACTGTAGCGCTTTGGGAAATATGTCTGGAGAAATATTTAATTAGGCAATGGTGTGAATTTTGACATCTTTCTTCATGGTTCACAGAATACTCTTTTGCTGACATGTATGTTCAACAGCTTGATGAATAGAAAATCTGATTTTCCCAATATTAAAAACAGTATTACGGGGTCACAGTATCACGAGAAACAAAAGAAAGTTTTTGTTTTATTTATTTTTTAATAAGTGTCATCTAACTCAATAAGCCAAAATTATGTAATAGCGCTGAAAAATAAAGTGTGCATGAAAATACACCACTCATGAAATATGGTGGATATGTGATGGATAAACAGAACTGTGAATCCAAGAAGCCCCACTTTAGTTAGGAATAAGCTTGAGGCATAAACATGTTGGGGTGTCTGAAGCAAGTCACCTGAACCTTCACTGATATTGCCAATAGTGGAACTTCCTATGCTGTACCTTTCTTGTCAGAAAATGGACAGAAATGACGGACTCATTAGGTAGGTCCCCCAAAGGCCATCAAATAGAATCAAGGTTAAAGAGTTTATTTTTTCTTCATTTTTTTTATATATACATAGGTTATACAATTCTAACAATGAATAATTTAATGGAAATCACTGACATTGCATCAGGTTTCTCTAGTTTCTTACAGGAGGGTAAATTCTAAAATGTATTAATTTACAGATCTGACTCACTGACACATACATGATGGGATTCAACTCTATTAACAACTTAGGTATTTTCTTATGTTCTAATACTCAACAATCTTGTTCTCATGCTTGGGTATGCATGTGGCCCACTCCTGAATTCCACAGCAAACAATGGCAATGAAAACTGATTAGTGTTCTCAGTCAGCCATATTTATTAAGAGATATTGTTATAATGAAATTAAACATAGGATGCTATAAAACATAGACTCTCACAATATACAGGGCTGTCTGGAAAAAAATCCAGCCATAAATACCTTTATTTTTCATATTACATGGCTGGATGCTTTCTGGACAGCCCTGATATATTCTCACAAACAAATTTCTCACTATTGGAGCTTTGCATGTTTGAAAAAGAAGAGGTATTTAGAAAGAAATTCGTGATTTGTAAATTTAATTTAGTCTCAGAATGGAAGCTGTTCAGAAGTGAGACAGATATCCTTCCAATGTAGTACTTGCTATTCAAATGCAGTTTTAAGACAAATCTCCCTCCATTGCAAATATAATGTTGTCCTTAACTGCTCCCAGAAATGAATACTGAAGCTGCTCTTATTTGGGGGGTTCTAATTCTTTTTCATCACACGCTAATAAAGATAAAAAGACCCACACAAGGCTATCGTTAGTTAATCTTCTGTTCCACTTCCAAAATTTTATTCAGATGCCCATTCTAGCTGGGTCAAAGTATCAGAATTTGTTTTCAGAGTTCCCAATACTTATAGAATTAGATGGAACCCCCAGGTACTATGACAAGTGAAAGAATATATCTGTTACTAGTATATGCAGCTGAGTTTGAACTGGTGATGAAAAGAATTGGTACATTATCTTTTATACATTTGAGATGACAAGAAAGTTTTGAGTGCATGGTCTACAATCCATCCTGGAAATGTATGATAAGGACAATGACCTTAGTATAGGTAAGTAGGGAAAGCTGTGAAGAGCATCACCCTGGCTTAGTATATTTAGTGAAAATGTAAAAGTGATTCAGTTTTTCACTTCTCAAAAGAATAGACTAGTAAGCTCCTTTTATTAGAAGTTACTCTAATAACTCATATTAATTTTAAAATATCTTAGAAAACTAACTTGATGCTTTTAAGAGTCACGTTTTAACTTATAATCACCAAATCATAGAATCCATAATAGTTTTGACTACAAGACTGGCCTATGGAATTTAGTGATCTTGGATGAAGTCTCCATCCACCTAGGTAATCCTTGGTAAGTTCTAATAAAAATATCAATTGTTTGTTGATAAGACTTTTCCTTTTCTATATTTCATTCAAATAATGAAAAGTTTTTACAGAAATGTGTGTCTTTGAAAAAAATAGAGATTAATAATGTTAATTCTCTTTTATTATCATTAAAATGAAGTTTATTACAGAAGCCCATCATGTTTGGTTCCGGGTGTAACAGAAGTCAATATCATAATGTGTTATGTGAACTAAAATACAGATTCTGGGCATTTGGGTAATTTAGACATTTAGCACTATACTGCTCTATATTCTCCTTTGAAGTAGAGATTTTTCCCATGTGGATCTATACTTATAAGATTCATAAAAATAGATGCATAAGCTAGCTAAACTTTTCACAAACTGAGTTTCCAATCTTCCATCACGTCCCTCTGCCTTTCCCTATTTAGACCATTCTGACACATCTAACTAGAGGCCTATTGTCCCATCTCTTTCATTACACAGTGAACACAATCATAACTCATCCACTCAACCCTCTTAATCTGCTCATGGTATAAAAATACCTGACTTCACATTCAGGTGTAAGTTTAGTATGTATTTTTATTCCAATGTATGCAGAGCTGATATGGTCAGTTAATTGAAGTATTTTAGATAACTGGAAGGATGGTGTCCATTTCCCGGTTCACCTCCTGGCCCCCTGGGCTTCTTACTGATCAGTCAGGACTACCTTCTCTGATACCCGGTGACATGGGATGCTGCTACTGATGTTGATGTAAACATTGCAGCAAGAACAATGTACAGAGCATGCCTATAAAGTGGTTCTCAAACAGAGGATCAGGCTTGAGTCCCGGGAATCTGTATTTAACACACACCCCAGGTGCTTCTGATACTGATGACTAGCGACCACGCAGACAAAAACACTGCTATCAAGAAGTCATATCCGAGTGCCAATGTCATGGCTTCATATGCAAGCTTTCTGCACTGCTTTTGATACAGTGCACTTGACATTGTTGTTATTTTCTTTTTCTTTCTAAGATGGATTTTGCAGCTTGTCCTGTGGGAGAGCCTCACGGAGCAGTGGCCCAGAATTTGAAGTTAGTTTGTGTTGCTGCTGAACAGCATCAAAAGAAAGCTCTCTGTGATTCAAAATGCATAATACAGAGGGACTGTGGCATATGAATTACACATAGTTTTTAACTTAATCGAAGGGCTAACTGCTTTATTTGACATGGATCCTCATGAGAACAATTTTGTGTCAGGGACACTAACTGACGAGGATACAGCAGTGAGCAAATCATATGAAATCCCTGTCGCCAAAAAGCTTATCATCAAGTGGGGGAGACAGAACACATACAGAGTTCATTAGATGGAATGAAGTCCCACAAATAAAGTAACTCAGAAGGGGAAAGGCAAATAAATGGACATTAGACAGAGTGGTCTGGGCAGGTATCTCAGAAAAAATGCCCCAGGAACAGAAGAAAGTGAGAGATGTGATTGGGTTTGAATTCTTGATTTATTTTGAAGGCACAGTGACAGAATATGCTTACAGCTAGATGAAAGCAGGAGAAAAAGAGAAAAGTTAAGGATGACTTTAAAGCTTTTGGCCTAAACAACAAGAAGAATGAAGTTCCTGTTTCTTGAGCAGGGCATTATTACAAGAGATGGGGTTATGACTTGCGTTCCATTTTAAAGATTAGGAATCCTCGGCTCCCATGGATTATGTTTGCCACAGGTAGCACAGCTTGTACAGGGTGGCTGTGAACCAAGTCATTTGGACTCTGGAGCCCATGTAACCATAAATGGGGCTGTAGGACCCCAAGGACCCCCAGTTGGCTTTGAACATGGCCCTAGAAATTCAAGCAGCTCAAAATGAACATGGATGGAAAGAGTAAGGCCAGAATCACTGCATCTGTCCTAGGGTTCTGAGAGTGCTGCCATGTTAGCCTATTGATATCACTCTGCACACTCCCAAAACAGGACAAAGGGACCTGCCTGTTCCCTTGGCTTAACATTTCAGAGATTCCTGCTGTTCATTTCTATCTATGCAAGTCTACGGGCAGGTCCAGCCCCAGGCAGGTGCAGGATGCGGAACAAAGCTCAGTGCCTCTCCTCTGTGCCATCCCCCCACCCCCACCCCCAGCAGCATGTGGCATGTGGGAAGTAGATTACAAAGAACAGCAATAGCAACCTTGGAAGAGAAATGAAATCATCACCAAAAGAAAACATGCACTGGAATAAAGGCGAAGTGCTAGACGATAAGAAGGTATTGGAGTAATGATTTTGTATACAAGGGATCTGCAGCAGGTCACCTGTCCCTTGGTTTTCAAAAGTCTCCAAGTATATGATTAAGTTTCAGGCTGGGTAGAGGAGGAAGATTAAAGAAAAAAAGCCATTTACTGATCATCTGCTGTAAGCCTGACACTGGACTAGGAACATCACATACGTGTTTGCAACACCATGTGGCATTGTCATTATTATGCTGATTTTATATTGATGAGGTCACTCAAGCTGTGACTTGAGTTTAATTCTACTGTACAAGATCAATTTTTAAGCTCCACGAGGACAGAGATCATCTCTGCCAAGTTCACACCATACCCCCAGTGCTTAACACAGCACCCAGAATTCAGGATTGGGATGGGGGTGTTTTGAACTCTTCAGTGACTCAAGGCCTCTCTCTTTCTCATCCTAGTTCTAGCCTTGGGATCTTCTCTCTCCCCTCAACCTAAGCCCCCAATTCATTCTTCACCATGAGAAGAGGAAGGATTTAGATTCCCAGGGCCACTTCTGCTATGCAAGTGGACTTGGGGCATCAGGACAAGTCAGCAGCAGCACCCAATGATGGTAACTAGTCAAAAGGGAGCTAAGAATAAGCTGACCAGACATCCCATTTTAAACAGGACAGAAAACAATGGTACTGTTAACTTCCTGACACTTTGAATTTAGCCCAGTGAGACTAGGTTGACCACACATACCATTTGAAATGGGACAGCAGCGTTTTTCTGTCCCATTTAAAACAGAACACCTGGTCAACATAGCTAAGGTTGGAAAAACCAGGAGACTGGAGCAAGCATTCCTGGCTACCTGCAGTTTGCACAGGAAACAGAGCTTTCCCTTTTACATAGAGCTGTGTCTGCCTGCACAGTACAAGACATCCTGAAAGTCTATCATCCCCCAGGGCGTCTGCTTTGGAGTGCAGCTCTGATAGACGCCTCCACTACCCAGGCTCTTGGCAGCTGGTCTGGCTACTTCCTCTTCCTGCCACCTGCTCCTCTGAGTCACTGGTCTTTATGTTTGTGAAGTACAACCAGATCTCTTAATGGATTTAATCCATTTGTTCATTCCATTACCATAAGAATGCAAAATGGTAGTATATACACATGACATAGCTAAAGAATTGTGCAATGATCCATTCCCAAGTATTACAATTTTGTAAATGGAACAGAAATTCTCTGTTTGTATTCTACATTTATATTCCTACCCAAGTGATTAATTCGGAATGGAATTTTTTTTTCAAGTTTTAGCCCAGAAAAATAATGTCAAAAGACCAATGTTAGCCTAGGTCATTGGTTTTCAAGTGGTGGTATACATAACCCCAGAGGTATATGCTGGGCCATTCAGAGGTGTGCAAAAACTAATCATTAATGACAAAAAAAAGAACCAAGTGAGGTAAAAAAATTCATAACCTTAGTTATGGAACAATAAATGTTAAATTTGAATTACCATTAATAGAGACACTCCAAATTAGATCATATTATCAAATGATGATTGGTGGGAGTGTGGCTATGAACCCTTCTCTCAAACCACTCTTCCATC
Organism: Lyroderma lyra; assembly: GCA_004026885.1. Taxonomy (NCBI): domain Eukaryota; kingdom Metazoa; phylum Chordata; class Mammalia; order Chiroptera; family Megadermatidae; genus Lyroderma; species Lyroderma lyra. The sequence goes on from PVJL010000910.1 coordinate 243,138, forward strand.
AGTCATTATGCACAGTTTCAGAACAATCTACTTGCAATGTTTCTAGAACTTTTCTAAACATATAAATATATCTGAAGCCAGATTGTTAGATCAGTTTAGTTATTGTCTGAGTAAAAGTAAGTATGTTGTCTTTAATCATGATTCTTTTCAAGTGTTTTTTTTTAATTTAATGTTTAACACAGTTTCAGTTGTTGTTATTGTCAGTGATTTTTAAGAGTGTCAGTTATGGATCAGTAGTTGAAAACAGGAATGGTTAAAAAACTAAAATTTGATGTAGATTATAACCCATCACTAAGTACTTCTCAACACATGTCAGTAGCTATGAGTACACCCACAGTGGGAGATACAATAGTAAAAAAGTATGTGCCTCAGATACTACACAGAAGAAAAGAAAATACTCTGAAAATTATATTAAATATGGGTTCGCACTTGTAGGGGATGATGACTGTCCTAAACCTTTGTGTATTGTGTGTGGGGAAATATTATCCCATGGTTGCATGGAACACTCTCTACTCAGGCGACATTTAGAAACTAAACATCCAATGAATAAAAACAAGGAATACGTTATTTTTGGTGCTTAGAAAAGCATCCAACGGTTACTTTATACATGATGTCAGGAAAGAAAGACAATGAGCACGCAGTTGAGGTGTCACACTGTATTGCTGATCACATAGCTAAATGTGGTAAAAACCACACCACAGTTGAAAGTTTAATTTCTCATTGTATGAAGGATGCCAGTCTTTGCATGTTTGGGGAAGAACATGTCCACAAAATCAATATTATCACTTTTTCAAACACTACAATGTCTTGACAAATTTAGGAAATGTCTAACAATGTTGAAGCTGTAGTAGTTGATAGAATTAGAAAAAGCAAATTCTTTTTCATCCAGGTTGATGAAATGTAGATGTGCTGATTTATTTATTTTTCTCGTCATCACAAGGTACTTGGTAGGAAATGAAATTAAGGAAAACTTGTTGCTTTGTTACTCATTCACAGAGCGTACATACCACAGGCGAAGATATTTTTAATGCAATCAATGGTTATATCATTGAAAAGGACAATAGTTTGTCAAATCGCAGTGGTGTATGCACTGACAGAGGCAACCCTATGTCAGGTTGTTTTATAGGTCTACATGGCTGAATTAAAGAAGTAGCTCCCCATGTACCATGGAGTCACTGCTGCATTCATAGGGAAAGTCTAGTCCTAGTGAACTGAAAGATGTTCTTGATGGGCTGTAAAAGTTGTAAAATTTTATTAAGTCACAACTACAAAACTCCAAATTGTTTAAAGCACTGTGTGAAGACATAAACAGCATTCATAGCACATTACTTTTGCAAATGGAGGTAAGGTGGCTATCTCATGGCAAAGTGCTTACATAGATATTTGAACTTTGACATGAAGTCCAGGTATTTTTTGAAGAGCATCATTTCCCTCTTGCTCCAAAGTTGAAGGACAATGATTGGCTTCACATTTTTGTATATATATCAGCTATTTTTCTAGAAATAAACTCAACTTGGGACTTCAAATCAGCTCAATCACTATATTCAAAGTAACTGACAAAATTGAGTCAGTGATTAAAAAACTGGAATTTTGGAAAGTGTGTATTGAAAGAGGTCAGCCTGAAGGTTTTGAAACTCTGCTCTTCTTACATGAGAATGACTTGTACCTATCCCAAAATGTGAAAGAGGATATTGTAAGTCACTTGGAAGGTCTTAAAGTGTCCTTTTATACATACTTCACTCAATGTGGAAAAGAAAACAACTGGATTACAGATCCCTTAGATGAAGAATTCCTCAAAGAAGCTAAACTATCAATCAATGACAAAGAGCCATTAATTGAACTTTCAACCAATTCTTCTTTAAATTCTGATTTTAAAAGAAAGCATCTTATTACCTTCTGGGTAGAAGTCAGTGAGCAAAATGAACAGCTCAGTGAGAAGGCACTCAAATACCTCTTCTCATTCACTAATACAAGCAATCCTGTGTAACATGGTTGTTAGGTTCCTTAAAATGCCATGTTGTGTAAATCCATGTTATGCAAAACAAAGAAGTAGTACACAAAAGGGGGTTAGGTTCCAAAACTTTAAAAAACATACTATTATATTTTTATAATTAAGAGAAATATCTTTATTAAAGCAATTTTCACCCAAAGCATAATAATTAATATGTATTAAATATCTTTTGCTCTTAAAAGCTCTCATTACACTCCGTGTTGTTTGGGGATTTCTCTAATTCTCAAACCACTGGCCTAGGTTAATGTTAAACTGTTTTCTTATCATAGATTAGAAATAAACTCAGGGAAAATCCAGCAGCAGTTGTAACCAGTTGATCTCAGAGTAGAACCAATTATTAAAATTTTCAACTTTAGAGCAGCAATTCAGGACACCAAACTTAGCCTTCCTTGCATATTCAAACACAAACAAAACAATGAACATCCCATTAGGTAATGGGATCTCACTTTTACCTAGGAAATAATGTATGAGCCAAAAAATATTTTGTAATTTTTAAGTACATCTTAAAAATTTTAAATTGCAAAAAGTGTCCTTTTATAATTGTGAGTGATGTATTTTGATATAATTGTAACCTCGTTCCTCTCTTCCTACAGTGTTTGATATTAGCAGGACAGAAAATAATAATACGATCACTGGTGCTACTGGTGGGTTTCTTCTCACTTTGCCACTGGACACTATTAATGCCTTTCCTGGAGCACCGTGTGCCTCCCTTTGCCATACCTCTTGCTCTCCTCCGTCAACATGCCTTGGCTTTCATTTTTAAATTATTTTTGGATGGAGGACAACTTTTCCAAATCCCAAATATATACAAGGAAGTCACAGGGGCAACATGTTTGAGATTTGTGCCGTTAGACGAACAGGAAAAGAAAAGGTGTGCTTGTCAGTCCTGCTTTAGCTATTGCGGTGTCAGCATGCTACTGACTCAGGCATACATCCCTTCTTTTACCCCTCCATCCTTAAGGAAAGGAGCCCTTATTCTATGCCATGGGCTTCCCCTGCAGAGGTTGACGATAAAATGGCACTAGCAGTTGCCTGCTAAGACTTACAAGCAGTGACTTACTAGTGACAGATCAGTACCGCATCAGACCCCAAACACTCGCACGTCAAAATTGTGCAAGAACTACCTCTGCCTGCGGTTCTGTCATGTATAATAATTGTAAATTTTCTTTTTTGCTATTCTTTAGTAAAAATTTACCTGTATGAATGCAAAGTGAAAAGACACATCTGGAGCATTTAAGTGTCCTCAAGTATATTCTTTTATTTTTTTATGGCTTAGGTGCATTTTTTTGGTTTTCTCATGTCTGCATAATTCTTTAGGCTTTTGGTTACCATTTGATTTCACTTGGGTTTTGGTTTGGATTATTTTCTTGGCATGTGTCAACACAGAAAGGAAGTATGATTTTCATAGAATTTCAAAGAATCCTTTCCAAATCCAGTGTGGGTAAACAGCTAATGAACGATTGGTAAAGGGACCTTCCACCATGATGGGGAAGAGAACTGGCACCTCTCCAGGCTGAGTGTCCTGCCCTCTTTCTTCCCAAACTGCTATTGTATTTTTTATCTCTCTCCACATTGGAATTCTGGAGAGCTTTTACAAATGCAGGCTCCTCGTATTAATAAAGACCTATAGAATTAGCTCTAAAGGACAGGCTTATGCCTTTACATTTTTTTTAAATGCTACTTCTTAGATGATTTTGATATGCAGGCAGGTTTGACAGCCACTGTCTTTGTTAGGACAATGACCCCATGTTTCCTAGTGTGTCTTCATCAGTCTCATCCCTTGTTTTTACAGTAGGTAACAACTATCACTTATTCATTTATTAATAATGCATGTGGTTTGTTTAGCCAAGACCAACAAGAAACCTCAGGCTCTCTGGGAATTTTCTTGTCATAGTTCCTGCCTCTCTTCATGCTGATCAGTTGGGGTTAATTCTTTATTACCTGAGCAAATACTGTCTTGCTTTGTTAGCTCTGCTTTAGTTACTGTGGTGTCAACATGCTTCCAACTTAGGCATAGTTCTAAACCAGTACCTCCAGAAGTAACTAGCTTTCCCTCATTCCCCTACAAGATGATCCTTGTCCCCCAGTCTGAAATGTTTCAGTTTGGTCTTACACATTTGATAATACCAACAGATTATTTAAAGAGCAGGGGTCTAGGATTCCATATTTCCATCTGTGCTATATAAATTGAGAGAAAAGAAAGAAAGCATTATTCTACATTTATTTTTTATGCCCTTCACAATTATTCTTTTCAGAATACATTGCATTATTTTCCCAGAATTGGGCTTTCTTTAATCATGGAAAATTATCGGAAATATGCCATGCTCAGAAACCTTTTCAGGAAGTTCATTTTATCCATTTCACTGGGTGCATTCTTCATTCAAACTCCCCTTAGCACTTCACAAGCATCAACACAAATACCAGCAGGTGCTATGCAGCTGGAAGACTTGACCCCAAAGTTTCTCACTTCGGCAATGTACCACTCTTACCACAATGTACCAACATTGGTGCCCCTGATAAACGCAACACAAACTGTTCCTGAAACACAAAAAATGAGGAAAAAATCAAAATAACATGTTCAAAAATACCTTCATAAAGTATATACTATCTGGAAGAAAATGTGAAAATTAGATGTGGAAAATTCTTGAAATAAGTTTGCACAACCATTAAATGTGAGATGGTAAAGAAGTAGTGTGAGTTCACGCTGAGTAGAAGTACGAAATAGTTTGATTTATCAGAAAGAAAAGAATAACTTCCCTATGGCCATCTGTAGCCACAAGAGCACTGTGGACCACCGTTCATTTAGAGCTCTGCAAACTCAGTCCACAGAGGGCTGGTTCCCAGGCTGTTAAATTTGGGCAGAACGCAGAGATTGGTGGTATGAGAAACAACCCAAAGTACTTTTTCTCAATAGACATGAATTGTTCCCTATTAAATTGACCAAGGTCATCTCTTTTACTTCTTGGGGGATTAAGGAGGATAACAACTAACACATTGTGTTCGTAGCCAGCCAAAGAAGAGAAAGTTCAACAACGTGTGTGTGTGTCGCAATGGGAAATGCTCTGAGCCTAATGTTAGGACCCAAATTCTTCTCTCATTTTTCAGCATTCTTATCATCCTTGGAAGAAATGCAGTCATACAAGAAATGTTTCAGAGTAGTGATGGTGGTGGTGATGATGTGCATGTACATGAACACACATACATAGTAATATCTGCGCAGTGCACTCACATACACACACAGTTGGAGATGAGCAGAGCATGTTATTTTATTTCCCACCAATAGCAAATGAGTATGTTTGCTGTGATTTTTTAAAAAAACTTAGTATTACCAAAACTTTTTTAAATAAAGAAAAAGAAATCGACAACCATCTCCTTCTTTTAGGCCTGCTCTTGGAGAACATAGATCAGTCTTTGAGTTCATTCAAGTCCAGACTTTCCCTGCATTCTAGAACTAATGAAGTTAATGTACCAATCAATTTACTTAATTAGATGTATTGAAATAATCTTTGTATCCTATTTCAGTATTACCTGACTACCAAGAATTAGGTTCTATGGTCAAGATTTATGTAAAACCTGCAAATTACTTTTTAGTATTCAAAGACATTACATTAGGAATTCATTGGTTGAGACTCAGAAGAAACAAGTTTCCATAAAACTAAGATAAAGATAGCATTTCATGAACCTAATTAAGGAAAAAGGAAAATAAATTTCTTCATTGTCTTTTTTCTTTCCTCCTACTCCCCCACCCTCAATCAGAATATAGGCTAACACAATCCTCAATTGTTCTCTCTCACACTTGCTCTGCGTGCTTTAGTACGAATTATGAAGACTGAATATTTTCCTTTGGAAATTTGATCTCAGTACTTACTCTATATCAGATATAGCCTGCACGATGATGTTTAACCAAATATCTCATAAATAAAGAGGAGGCTGAAAAAAGAATAGAGCAGTGAGAAAAATATTTTTACTTTTAATGTCTGGCTTATCTCATACACATTTATTTTTTACTGTATTTGTTGCCAAGTGTCTAGGTTTAAAAGGTATGTGAAAGTGCAATGGAATTGATATTGATGGCAATTTGCTTTCCCTCTGGATGAAATGAGAGTATTTCAACTTAAAGAAGAAACCAACATCTGAAAAGAGGTTAATACTAGTTTCTTCAAAGATGTTCCTAAAACTTTACAAGGCTTCAAATCACTTACTGTTTACCAAATTCCATACAGATAAGTTGCTGGAAGAGAATGCATTGTTTATTCAAACTGAACAACATAGAAGTCTCTGAGATTTAGTGAAGAAACTCTGAATATGGTATCAAAAAATCATTCAGCAGCGAAAGTGGTTTATGACTGATCACCTACATTTTAATCACTTGACATCCAGCATAATGCTACCTCATATGTTACAGAGGGGATATTAACTGATACATGAAATATGTTTTAAATGTTCTTTGAAAATTCCAAGGAAATTGATCTAATTTTCTAGTGCCTTATGTATAAGTTGCACAAAAAAATTGCTGAAGAATAAGAAAGAGAGAGAGAGAGAGAGAGAGAGAGAGAGAGAGAGAAGAAGGAAGGGAAGGAAGGAAGGAATTGTAGCTCTGTTTTAATCTCCAAAAAGAAGACCAACCCTTCCATTCAGGAGAAAGACAATTCTTTACAATCATAGAGTATTGTAGCTGGAAGGAGTCTCAGGGATGAACTTTCCAAACTCTTAATTTCATAGATGAGAAAACTAGGGGCCAGATAATGTAAGTGACTTATGATTATCTTTATTCTTAGCTTTTAATGAGATACCTTAGATATTTAAATCTTCTAAGATTTGTATTGTAGATTTGTTTTCTTCAGATATAAACCAAAAAGGTAGCAGCATACACATTTCTGCACAGTAACTACACCTGGAAAGGGAATCATCCTAGCTGAGTAGATTTCAGCTCTTATGATTACCTATGAGATGAATTTAGTTCTTAGATTGCCAGCTGCCTTTTACTCCCAGTTCTGTAAAGAAACTACAATGCCTATTTCTCCTTTAAATTCTGCACATTATGGGCTGCTATTGTCAGCAGAAGCAGACAAACAAAGTGAATATACACTTTTCCTGTGTTTTCCTGAAGACAAATAACCTGGGAATTAATTTAGGAATTCTGTTCATTCAAATAAAACATTCCTGTCAAAAGAAAAGCCATCTTCTTTCTTTAAAAGGGCTTGTTTTTTGTTTGTATTGTTAGTTATGCTTAAAGTAACAGGATGAAGTGTTGGCTCAGGCATGGTGGTCTTGAAGTGAACTATCAGGACACATGAAATTACCAGATAAAAGAGAGAAGAGAAGGGAGAATCAGTTAAGTACTATTCTGCTTTACTCTTCTTTATTAAGGAAAAGTGCCTCCAAACTTAAAGCATAATGAACCAGAACGAATCCTGATGTATTTGTAGTGAGAAAGAAAGAATCTAGTTACTCTAAATAGAGTGAATTATCTTGCCAAGTATTGAACCATCTTGTAAGTTCCATCAAGAATCATTTGTGGTCATCTTTGTGCAACTAGGGGGAACAGAAGAAATTTGAATAGACTGAAAATACAAAAGATCTTGGTTCATATTTAAAAACATAAATTCTAGAAATTGTGGACTATTTGACTTGACTCTAATCCCCTATAAAATGTATGGGATCCATCAACAAATAGTTCAGAAGAAATGAACAAACAAGCTAACATATTTCACTAAGAATAAATCCAAAGGAGTTTTGTTTTCTTGTTTTGAATTATATGTCAGAAAGAACTCTACAGAGTAAACCAGGATTCCTCCAATACCTTTAGTATGTTCTCGTGAACAACATGGAGAAATGTGGATTGCATAGTAGTGTGATTAGGTGGATTGTTTACTAATTGAACAGACTTACACAAAATCTTTGGCAATCCAAAAAGAAAATAAAAAAGACACCTAAACTCTATATCATGACCCACAATGTCCTACATGATCTCCCCCACCTACTTCTCTCCTGGTTCACTAAGCTTCAGTCAGGCTAGTGACTTTCTATTCTTAACCAAGCTTATGCCTTCCTGCTTTCATTTGCTATTCCCTCCTGCTGAAATGTTCTCTCAGCTCTTAGAATAGTTGGATCGTTCTCAAACTGAAGGCTTTAGTTAAATGTCACCTATTCAAAAACTATCTCTAAATTAGATGGCCACCTACACAGCCCTGTCATTCTCTATTCTCTTCCTGTGTATTTCCTACCACACTCTGTTTATTTTCCATTTCCTCCACTGAAGTATCAGCTTCACAAAAGCTAAGGCCTTGTTTGTTTAGTCACCAAGTAACCACAGGCCTAGCACAATGTCTGGCATGTAACAGGCTTCCATGAACATTTGAATGAATTAATGAGTTAATTAATGAAATGCAATCATATTGTGATACCATATCCCTTCCATATTTTTTATTTGACCTCTAGAATAGAAGTTTTAGTAACGCCTCCTATGGAGACATAAAAGACCTGAGGGTTTTTTGTTGTGTTGTATTATGTTGTGTTTTTAGTTTTTCTAATTACATTATACTGGTTAAATACACGGCATGATAGAATAAGAATTCAAAAGCACCTCGAGGGAGTGAAAGGTCAAACACACACAACAAAATGATATACAACAAGGATACATAGAAAGTTAGAATTAAAGGACTTTTTTGTTCTATTATACGATGGGAAGACTTGGTATGTCATTAGGATTTATAAAAGGTACCTTGGGTCTTAGCTTTATCATAATCTTGTTATGAGCCAGTAGTGTGATGTGGACACTAAAAAGTATTAGAATATTGAAATCAAAAGATGGTACTTCTAGTCCAAATTATATATTTGTTCAATTCTAAATATTAACATTTTAAGAACATTGGAAAAGCTAAGGTGGTTGAGAGAAAGAATGATTATGATAAGCATGGAAAACTACTCTCATAATTAAAGAATCATAAACTTTTAACAGTAACCTCAATAAGAAGAAAGGATTGTCATACATTCTAGAGTCACAAAATATGTTAAATTCTTCCATGGAACAGTGAATTCTTTGTCAACATAGATCTCTACTTGATGGTTAGCAGTTGAGATATGCTGGAGGGAATAACTACAGAATGCAAATTTATTTGACTAATGATTCTTGATTGATTAATACTGTGGAGTATTAGCATCAAATAATTGCATTTTTCTGTTCTACAATGTACTATATATAGAAAACACGGTTGAAAGGTATACATGTTTTGTCAATTGGCAAATGATAAAAGAATTATTTTAGTAAGTATTTTATTATACATTGGTGGACCATGGAGACAATAAGAAAAGATGAGCCACTTATTTACTCACATACCCAGGAATATTAGTTAATAAAATTGAAAAATCCATATACAATGTATGGGATTAGCCTGAAAGAGTAACTTGGAAGGTTGTCTCTAAATTCGTATCTCAAGAAATTAGAAAGACCTGAAAATAATGGAAAGAAAGCAAACTTGAAAGGTGTTTATAATTTTAAAGCAAGACTATAACTATATCAGTTCAGAGGAAAGCTGTGTGAACAGAAGGACAGTCAACTTTAAGAATAGGGCAGGACAACCAAGAACCTGTAGTTGACTATGTTTATCAAATCCCATAAAAGACATACACTTTTGGTTATTACAGTGATGTAATCTATAATGATGGGTGATTCAACAGCTTCAAAACAGCCATGGTGAAATATCCCCCATGGCTGGCTTCTTTACTGCTTTCACTAAGCAACTCTAGTTAAGTCCACTTCTCAGAATTCTAGTATGTGTATTTATCTCTATCATTAAAAAGCATATCTTCATTCTAAATGCTCATTGTGGCTTATGTCTTTTAGCATCATGTAATTTTGATTAGTGTGAGTCAACTTTTCTAAGTCTATAAAATGCTGAACATCATAATAGGGAGGTAGATTAAAAACTAGAGTAATATCACAACGTAATTGCACCTTGACTGGCTCATTAGTAGACAGCCATATGGCCCTCATTTGATCACACTGCTATTCCCTTTCAAAGCTACACTATTCTGTACTGACTACATGCTTAAACATGAGCAATTTAACTGAGGCAGAATTAATGTAGAGCGAGGTTTGATTTCTGAGTATAAATGACAACTCCTGAACATAGAATTCTTAAGAAACCTACAGGTTAGAAAGTAATTCAGAGTTCTAAAGAGCACATGAGATGATCCAAAAAGGACAAATTCAAAGACAAAGAATAGAACAATTTTTAACACTTGGCTATTTTAAACCTTGTAAGTAAGCATAACTCTGTCTTAAGGAAATGACTGTGACTGGACAAAAGGGTTAGTCTGAAATTTGGCACTTGGAGGAAACCTATGCAATGTCCTGTGCACCTGAAATAAACCTACTCTCATGGAGGATTCAGTGAAGAGGTCTACAGATGAAAACTCCCAAATGACAGAGAGACATTTGAGAAACGGCTGCTGAGCAATTTCACACCTTTCACTAGAAAGATACCAATGAAGCAGTATTCACCCACATACATTTTTGGAAACAAAAACTCCTGCTTGCCTTTTTCTCCCAAAAGAATGGAAGGGGAAGGTATTCTAAGTGTGGCTTTGGTTAGAACTGTGAACTGCACAATGGGACATTCAAAAACCAATGGCTCGGTCATTCTCTCTGTAGTAAGGGGTCCTTGTCTCATTCTATCCAGCTATTATGTGACCCGGTCCACAAGATAAGAAAGTTTGTACCCTTGCATTTTTTATGCTTAATTTATGTTTATGAATGACATTATGACAGCATAGCACATGACATACAAAATGAAATATTCTTGACCAGTACATGAGGAGAATATCATTATGGACTGCTATGTGGTCCTTGTCAGTGCATGTTCAGCTCACATAGAGTGTGTAAAACCCATACTCAGAGCTCCCAACCCATTATTAACCCCCACCCCCAAATTGTTTACTTATATTCTAAACTAATATATTATTTATGTTGGCCCCTCTCACTCCTTAGACAGTTACTCTAAGATGTTGGACCATGATCCCAGGGAGCAAACTATGTCCATATATACAAGTAGTGATCTTGTCGATTTCATAAAGAAGAAAATGTTTTTTATTTTTTCCTTTTCAATGAAAGTTTTTGAAATTTAGATGATGGAAGAATGAGGCAAAGAGGAGCAAAAGCAAAATAATGCCGCTGACCCTCTGGTTGGTGTATTCGGTGGTTAAATTGAAGTTGTTACTTGCCTGAAGACTTCAGACCAAGCATCCAGCTACTTCCCCAGGCTTAATTAAATCTGCAGCTGACATGCAGGGAAAATGAAGTAAAGAAAAAGGGCACAGAAGGTTTGTGATCCGTATCAGATATTCCTGCAAGTGAGTGCTTGAGGCAGAAATTAAGAACTGTTATGCCCAGTTCCTTCTCCCAGCCACTAGATTTAATTTTAACCTTCGGATGATATAGCCGCTGACCAGGGAGAGTCAATGATACCTTTCCTGCACAAGTAAATGTTTCAGGTGATAGTAAGCATATAGATTTTTTACATTTTTAAATAAGTATATGTTATTTCAAATGTTGCAAAACATTTAAACATCTGAAAAATAGCTAGAAGCATTTTTTTGGTATTATAAATATAAAATAAGAAATTTTATTACGAAATCTGAGCTGTCTTTAAACAGTGCTATAAAAACAGAAAAAGAATCAAGAATGGCCCTGATTGCCTATTCGAATTCAGATATATGAGCCTTTTTTTTATTTACCATTAAATTACTTCTAAAAATAGTCATCTGTAAAACATCTGAAACCTAATTATTTAAATAAGCAAGGGTGGCAATTACTTTCAAAAGAAAACAAAATATCCATTTACTCAGTGGCTACTCCACTTCATTAATTATGAACACATCTTTCTAGCAGTCTTGGATATTACCTGTCTATAGCAGGCATTTGAAGCTGAGATTCAACAACATAGTAAGAATCTGTTTTTAATATTGCAAAGGCAGACAACAAACTTTAAAACTTGGAAGTAATGCAACCTACTGTGTGGAAAAGGCTAATTCCTGGAGAGAAGTAACTTAACCTGGGAAGCCAATTTATAGAAACTACATTCACCTGTTTCTGAAAAAAAACCAACTGAGAAATCATCAGAATATTTCACCAGTCTACCAAAACAAACAAACAAACAAACAAATTGGTCAATCCTCCTGTATCTGTGAAGAATGCTAGCAGCATCAATGTTTGGTAATTATTTCAAAGACAGTAAAAGGCATTCACATTTCTTCAGGTCTCCATCTAGTCTGCTTATCTCAAGGTTCTTGGACTTCCTACTGAGGTTTAGAATTGTACTTAGTGATTCTGAGTACCACAGCTTGTTGTGGTTCTGGATTGTCATTAACCTACAGAAATAACTAAACTCATGTGCGGATTCTGACATCTCCATTTAAGGAGATCACCTAGCTTGTACCAATGTTTAAAGCATGAACAATCATGAATAGACTTAAGAAAACTTAGTTTTGAGCTTTAAAAAATTAACATTCTGAGGGGAAGTTCTGAGATACCCGAGGAAACAAACATGTTTGTTCTGTTACTGAAATGAATCTTTTTTGACAAACACAAGGTCTATGGCAGTTTGGTTGGAATCAAAATACATTCCAACATTATTTCAACTCAATTCATAGTAGGTATAATTGGGTAACATTTTAATATGTTATGGGAACTGAGGAGATGAAGAATTCTTCCTTAGCATAAAAGACTTACTTTGTTCTGAATGCAAAAATCCTTTTTTACTCATTTTCCTTAGGTAAATTCGCAATGGTACTTTAACATCTGAAACTGCCATCCATGAATTTGAATTTCTGCATCATTAAATGGGCAACAAGCTAGTACTGGTTGATGAAAATATGAGCTGGAAGACAACAGCACCATATGGAATAATGATCACATAATGAACCAGAAAACCAAAAGCTGAAAGATTCTGGCCGCCTAGAAACACAAAACAGGGTTATAGCACTCTTTGAAATTACTACTCTCACAAATGGTAAAGAGTATTACCTTCCAAACTTGATGTTATCACCTTAGTTCTGAAAGTTTTATAATATTCCGAAATTATTCCAAAGGAAGTAGTCAGTTCTCATGAGATTCAAAGAAAATTGAAAAATATTCTAACCCTTTCTTTTCAAAACTTTAATCTATACTTTTGATTCACTCTATGCCTTTCCCACTGAGAATAAAAGCATAATGATGTGCAATATTATTTTTATTTTGAAAGTCCTAAACTTCTACTCATAGTCATGACTGAGATTTACATAATCAAATTTGTACTAATACAAACTGGTTTCACTGAGCCATGAGTCTTGGAATGATGACATTGAAGGCAACAAACAACTTTCCTATTTGATTCAGTTTTACTCAAGAAACTTTGATACTTTATGGTTTGGAGAAGTGCTACTCAATGTTATGGCTTCAATTACTGCAAAAAAAGTAGTTGGATATACTTCAATATTGCATATGCAACAATACAAAAAAGCATGTTAAATGAGTAGCAGTGATTTAGATTGTTCCCAATATCTAAACAACACCCAGGCAACAATGGGTTTTAGGAGCCTTTGAAGACATGTTAATCATTTTGGTTACTAGAATGCCTTGAATAAAACACTCAAAGAGTATACAAATGCTACAGCACAATTAAAAGCAATAAACTACACATGCACTGGATTTCTAATATATAAAATATCTCATTTAATCCTCATGAAAAGCTTGTGAGTTAGGTTCTATTGTGTATCACATCAGAAAGTTTAAAGGATTTGCCCTAGATCATGTGGCTAATGTAGGACTTAACCAAGCCTGGAGGAATAATATTAACACTTGTACAGCATTTACTACATATCAAGCACTGCTCTGAGAACATGAGAGACCATCTAATCCTCAGGAGGGCAGGCTGAGGCCCAGGGTTCCATGGTTAGTGGTTGGCAGTGTGGCTGCAGAGTCTGTGCTCTCAACCACCGTCTTGTGCTTCCTCTACTATCTCTGGGAGCTTCTGGATTAATAAAATACTGAGGCCTAATGTTTGGGGGTTCTTGCTTACCTTTGCATAGTAAAAATAGCCAAATGCAAACAGAGTAACAATGGTTAAAACAGAAAAGATCAAATTCACAGATATTCTGCAAATCTTAAGGTGTTAAAATTCTTATTTTATGTCATTCTCTTGGCTTCATCTTCAAAAAGTAGCTGTCCTGTTTCAAACCACCTTTAAAAATTTCAGCAATGGCAATGTTTTCATCTCCAAGAAATTTCTGAAAAGAACATTATTGTACTGATATTCCACTACCACATAGGAAAATGTTTGGTCAAAACCAAAGACAAAAGCAAATGGTCATACAATTAATTTGACATAAAATATCTTACATCTGCTTCTAATGATTCTGCTACAAGGATAAGAAGAAGTAGAACAAGAAGGACACATGCAACAAGAGAAATGGAGACAGGATAAGCAACCTAAGGAATTGACCTCCTCTCCAGGCTGAAAGATAAGGTGCCTTCCTGGTTACGCAAGTAGCAAGTAACCTCATTCAACACCTATCATTAGAGGAAAATAAGAACCAGCTTTATCCAGCAGGGCCAGTGTCCCTGACCAGGGCCTGACCTTCAGCTAATTAGAATGTCATTAGAATGTCATTGACTGCTGTCACTGCAACTCCCAAAATGCACCTGATGGCATAACAGTTCCAGAGAAACCAAATAAGGAAGAAAAATTGAGACACTGAAGGTCCCACCTATTGGGAAGAGACAGATAAGCCACATCAATGCCACACCTCCACGTCCATCCCTAGAGAGATAAAAAATCCCGATCCAGACTTCCTGAGGCAACCCAATTTTTGAGTTTGCCAGTACTTCCATCTCTAGTGTGTACTTTCACTTTAAGAGACTTTCTGTGCTTTCTTACATTTCTTTCACTCTTGAATCCTTTCTTGGCACAGGAATAAGAACCTGGTCACTGCTGTTCCTGGTTGAGTTCACACTTGGCCATCCCTGTGAGCCTCGGACAACGAAATGATTAGATAATTATCTATTTTAAAGTCGTCCATCAATGAAAAAAGAAAAAACTTTAAAGATTTCATCCACAGTATTTTTTTCTTCATACTCACATTTTGAATTTTTTTGTCAAACCTATCAGATGATCTCTTAATAGACTTGAGCATATTCTTCACGAATTCTCTAGAAAAGATTTGTGACTGGTTCTGTACAAAAATGGAAATAAGTACTTAGGCACTATAGGCATAAAAATCATAGTTGTGTGTAATTATTAAATATTTATTGAGACTGACAGGTAAGCCAAACACATTAGACAAGGATGTCTCAGTGTGCTAAAATTTCAAATTCAATGTGGGTAATAAGTCACATGGGATAGTTTATAAAATGTATTTAGAGGAAAGCAAGGTTTTAAATGGTAATAGCCAATTGTTTTTCTATTATACAGAGAATGTCCATGATTATTTATAAAAAATTTGGTTTTCAAAATAGTATTGTATCATGGAAAAAATGCATTTTAAGAAAATCTCACTGGGTAATCATTGAGGTATGTGATATGAAAACCCCATGTGAATTCTCTCCACTCGGTGGTCTCACTTATAGAAAATGCTAAATTGCTTCAGTATGGACGTTGTAGGAAAATAATGGCAAGCACAATTTACTAATTGCCACCTTGAGACTTACAAAGCATATACTCAAAAAGGTTGAGTCTCTTCAGATAAACAACAAAAGAAGAAGGAAAGGGAAAAAAATTAGACAAAGCAGTGCAGAGGTCTAAACAATAAAAATGGAAAACTACAAAGCCTAACTTTACTCTGACATGCATATAGTTGTTCACAAGGTAAATAGACTTTGCCTTCAACTGTTTTCTCAATTATAAAATTTGTACTACACTATGAACATTATAATTCCTACTAAGAAACTTGTGGAAAAGCACTTTTACACATTAAATTATTATTACTCCAAAATGCAGTGCCATAAAGCAGTGGCCCCCAACCTTTTTGGCACCTAGGACTGGTTTCATGGAAGATAATTTTACCATGAACCAGGGAAGGCGATGGCTTCAAGATGATTCAAGCGTATTACATATATTGTGCACTTTATTTCTAATATTATTATTACATTGTAATATATAATTAAGTAAATATACAACTCACTTGCCACTAAGCCTGCCACCAGATGCAGCTTGTCATTTGTCACTGCTGATATGGTTTTGGTAAGAGTCTGCAAGTAATTGATTTATTGTGTTCTTTGTGCAGTCAAAGCTCTCTGCTAATGTTAATCTACATTTGTGTTTGCTACCCAGCGCTAGCATCACCACCTCGGTTCAGCTGAGATCATTAAGGTATTGCGTTCTCATAAGGAGCATGCAACCTAGATCCTTCTCACGCACAGCTCACAATAGGGTTGGTGCTCCTATGAGAATCTAATGCCTCCACTGATCTGACAGGAAGCAGAGCTCAGGTGGTAATTCAAGTGATGGGGAGTGGCTGTAAATACCTAGTTCCCAACAGGCCACAAACCAGTACCATTCTATAGCCCTGGGGTGGGGGAACCCTGCTCTAAGAGAGAGTGAGCCAAATTTGAAAGAGTAAAGGACTTTTTTTTTCAATAAGAACATAGTTATTTTCATCATGTTGTTATTCTGTCTCGTACAGCCCTGATACACAATGTGTGAATTGTGTCTCCTGAAAAAAGGATACGTTTAAATTCTAACCTCTTGTATCTCAGAATGTAACCTTATTTGGAAATAGGGTCATTGCAGACGTAAATTATTAAGATGTGGCTATAATGGAGTAGAGTGGGTCCCTTTTCCAACATGACTGGTGCCCTTTTAAGCTGGCCATGTAAAGATGGAGATACACAGGGAAAATGCCATGTGGGAAAAAAGGCAGAGTTATGCTGCTGCCAATCAAGGAATACCAAAGACTGGCTGCAACCACCAGAAGCAGAAAGAGAGACAGAAGGATTTTACTACAGATTTCAGAGGAGCATGGCCCTGCCAACACCTTGATTTTGGACTTCTAGCCTCCAGAACTGTGAGACAACATATAGGTGTCGTTTTAAGCCTCACACTTGTGTTACTAATACATTGTTACCGGAGCCCTAGGACATTAATATAGGCACTGTACTAATTGTATCTCTCTCCCTTCTTAGATCTCTTTCTGTTTTTGTGGAGGGCATGATGGAAGGACCTTGATAAACCTGAGCTTGAATCTGATGTCAATCTGAGTTTAAATCTGATGCCACTATTTACTAGCACTTTTAAGCAATTCATTTAACTTATCTGAGCTGCAGGTTTGGGAAATGAAAATAATCCTCTGAAAAATTCCTAGAAAAATTAAATGAGATGATATATCCAAAGTGCCTGGCACATACCAACATATTAGAGACTAAGTAAATGTTAGTCAATCTCTCCTTGCTCCATATAATGTTGCAACAAAGATTAAAGAAAACCAGATACATAAAGTGCTTTTACCTTAGGCATACTATACATTTTATTAGTCTAAAATCACCTACAACTTAGGCATACCATGAAAGGCCCCAAAGAGTACCATCTGAGAAGCAGTTTTTAAGACACCTGGAGCCTAGTAAGATAACTGGAGATAGGTTGAAGTTAGGCTATGGAATCAAAAACCTTGCCTTGTGCTGTAAAAGACCCAGTGAAATATAACCCACTTCATGTCCCTAAAAATTCCTATCAGCACGAGAAAAGGCAGCCTCACATGTGTCCCACAGCATAGTTTCTCGAGAACTTGCCTTTGAACGAGGAAAGTATTAAACTTGAAAGGGCAAAATCACATCCTGTTGGAAAGAAAGCTGCAGAAAGAGGAAGGACACCAGTCCCTATTGGCTATGTTGGCTGCTCCAATGAAAAGGAGGCAGAATTAGCAGTTGGTAAAAAATGTCCCAACTTGAGATCAGCAATAACTACTACTGAGCAAGGTCAATACTGAATTCAAAGGAAAACCGGATCCAGTTTCAGACTGATCAATTACAATCCTGAAAGTGTCTCTAGAAAACTGAATTACATCTGTTTCATGGAATATTACTCAGCAACAAACAGAAATAAACTACTGATAAATGCAGCCACTATGAAAAGCTGTATTGAGGTTTCTCAAAGAATTAAACTGTAGGACTACCATATGATCAGAAACTGTACTTCTGGGTATTTATCCAAAGGAAAAAAAACATTAATTCAAAAAGATGCCTGTACCTGAGTTAACTGCAGTATTATTCACAATAGCCAAGATATGAAAACAACCTAACTGTCCAATGAGAGATAAATGGATAAAGAAAATGTGATATATACAAGAGCCATCTGAAAAAGTCCCAGCCATAAAAGCCTGTATTTTTCATGTTACGTGGCTAGATACTTTCTGGACAACCCTCATATAACACACAAACACACACACACAAATACACACACAGACACGCACACACACATCTATATAAATACAAGATCAGACAATTAATTTCATGAACTCATATTGGAAAAGTGCTCACATACCTCATTGCTGAATATCACTATGGTCACCTTTGAGGTACTCCCCTTGGGAAGCTGTGCACCGAAGCCAGCGCCTAGTCCACCCCTCAAAGCAGTTTTGGAACTTCTTTTCTGGAATGGTCATCAGAATTGTCATGCACAAAATTTGACAATTAAATTTGCGAGCTTATGTTGGCAGCACTGTACAAACAACTCGGTAAAGTGTCATAACCTTGCCATGGTTAATTGTCAGATTTTGGGGATGATGACAGCTCTGATGGTCATTCCAGAAAAAGAGTTCCAAAATTGCTTTGAAGAGTGGAGGAGGCACTGGTGTCAGTGCACAGCTTCCCAAGGGGAGTCCTTCAAAAGTGACCGGAGTGATATTCAGCAATGAGGTATGTAGTGTGCAGCACTTTTTTCTAGCATGAGTTTGAGAAATTCATTGTCAGACCTT
Source organism: Lyroderma lyra (assembly GCA_004026885.1). NCBI lineage: Eukaryota > Metazoa > Chordata > Mammalia > Chiroptera > Megadermatidae > Lyroderma > Lyroderma lyra. Next base: position 262,096 of record PVJL010000910.1, read on the forward strand.
GTATGTTGAATCATTACATTGTAAACCTGAAACTAATACAATGATATATGTCAATTACATCTAAATTAAAAAATATATTGATACATTATCCATACATGTTGGATAATTCTCAAAGGCTAATATTATAATGAGTGAAAAATGCCATTCTCAAAATATCACATACTGTATGATTACATTTATATGACAATATTGAAAAGAAAAAAACTATAGTGATTGATGACAGCTCAGCAGTTGCCAAGGGTTGAGGGCAGGGTGTAGATGTGACTTACAAAAGGATAGCACAAAGGCGTTTTGGAGTGGTAGAACTAAACTGTTTCCTAATTGTGGTGGTAGTTATATGAGTATACGTGTGTGTGTGTGTGAGAAAATACATACAATTTTACGTCAAAAAGAGACCATTTTAATGTATGTTAACTTTGAAAATAAAATTTTTAAAAATGGGGGGAGATCATCATTAGGACTTGGAGAAGTCCCAGAAGACAGACTGCTCCATTCTACTCTACTGGGAGTAGAGTCGGCCTTGAGTAAGCTTCAGCACTCTGCAAGATGGTGGGGGGTGGGAGGGTTGTTTTCATGTAAGAAAAAGGCAAGACTAACTTTGAGGAAGAGAGAGAATGGAGGTGAAAAAAACACCAGGAACCTGGGCAAATGCTTCTGAAACCTAAGGAGGCAGTCATCAGAACCCAGTCCTTGGTTTTCCCTGTTCAAGGGCTTCAAGGCAGAAGAAAGGACAATTTTCTCCTCACACCAAGAAAGAATTACTCGGTGGCAAGTCTCTCCTTTTCTTAGTCCTTTCTCCTTACTCAGCCACAGATGGAAAGCAAAGCCATCCCGTGCACTGCTAGCTGTGCACCCAGAAGCCTATCTCTAGGATCTATTTCTAAGTAAAGAAAATTCTTTCCTCGGCTGCTATTCCACGTAGAAAGCTGACCCCAGCCCAGTGAAGCCGAAAGCATAGTTGTACTTCTGCCTGCCAGTCTTAGTGTTGGTGGCTGGCTTTGAAGTTTTGTCTTCTAGGGCTTTGGAGCGCCTTAGAGTGCCATCGTCGATGAACGTGCGGAGGTGCCTCTCACCCTGCCCTCCTGAATTACACAGCGTGGAGGCCCCTACTGCCCAGAGCAGCATGTGAACGCCGCCTCACAAAGAACACACGGAATCGCAGTATCAGCCAGGAAAGGGTCACGCGGGTGGACCAGCCACGGGAAACCATCCCTTCCACCTCCCCTTTTCTGCCCTCCTACCGCACAGCGCCTCGGGAGCTGGAGACCCTGCGGAGGGCGCGGAGGGGGCGGGACAGGACAAACCACGCCCCTTCCCGCGGCAGGTGGGGCCCCCTAGGGCGCCGCCTGCACCCTGAACCCGCAACAGGAGGCGGAACGCCTGAGTGCTAGAAGTCCTGATTTTAATAACTGAAAGTGAGTTATCAGACTGCCGTTCCGGATATCAAGGGACAAAAGAGCAAGTCAACAGAAGATGGTTTAAAGTGATGATGGAATAAAAATAACCCGCTTTCCTGTTCGCACCCCGCAGAGCGCAGGAGCGCTGCACTGAGCACAGGGTAGAACCCGACAGAGCTGCTGAATAATGCAGCAGCCGACCTGCAGGGACGCGGAGCGCGTGCGCGCCGTCCCGCCGCGCGGGGCGGGGGTACCTGGTGGGACACGGGCATGCACAGGCTCGGAGCAGTGTTGCCATTATTCTGAATGGAAGAACAGGCACCTGGCATGTTAAGAAGACAGTTCTGATCCTCGAGGGCCATATGGGCCCATTGGAAACCCAGACAGGAGTCTGAGTCTGATTTGAGTCACCTAGATCTGTGGTGCTCCCCCAATCTAACCTCGATGGAGAAATGTCAAGGACAAAATGGGGTTCAGACAGACAAAGAATGGGGTTGCCTCAGCAGGGATGAAGAACTGGTGGGAGGTATAGAAGCTTTAATGTTACTTTTAAAATAATTTGACTCAGACTTTAATTCATTTGATTAGTAAAACAATGTCTGCAGTTCTGCTTGGTAGGCAAACTTCCCCTTGAAAAGCAGAATAGACTGAGCTAAGTTCAGATAAGGAAAGCTGGAATACGTGGCTTAAGCAATATATTCTCTAGAATATAAGAGAGTACATTCATCAAAGAGCATAGAGGAAAAACTAATCTTTGAAACTCAAACATGGCTCAGCTGCCTTTACTGGGACAGAACTGCCAGTTTTGAAATTCAAACTCTAATTCGTAATAAGGAAGACACTTTGGGGACCACCTCATCACACCCACCGCATACAAATCTCTCTAGTCTAGCACTTAATATAATAATGGGCAGCTACGTGAAAATGAAGGACTATGGGGTACTGCCTTTGTAGCTAATTCTTGAAGAAATAGCTATTTCAAGAAATACTGAGGAACTGAACCTAGAAAGTTTGAAGAGGAATGATGAGATGAGAGTTGGTGTAAGAGATGTGCTGAGGTAAATTACCAGAGTTTACGATCCATTAGATAGCAAGCGTGGAGAGAGAGAGAAAACTGAGGTACAGGTTTTGACAAGAAGTGAATGATCAAATGGCCATTACATCAACAGAAGCAGTGAGGGTGAGTGAAGGTTCGGAGAGGACAGAGGTGTTTGCTTTTAAATGTACTGAAACAAGGGTTTCTGCGTGACATTCCCAAATACTCAGAAATAAGAGTCTGGAGGGAGGGGGCCATCTTCTCCCCACCCAGGTCTTAAACACTGAAGGCCGGGTTTTCTGTGTTCCTATGCCAGAGAAAGGACCCAAGCCCCAGTTTCAGCACATACAGCAGCTACAAGAAATAAACAACAAAATTACTTTTCACCTTGACTGATCAAATTCCCCAAGGGTTGGTAGTGTCTTCATGTGTTAAAGAGCAAAGACCCAGCCTACGTATGTGCTGAACCAATAGCTGAGGACTGTAACTGTAGATGCCGTGAAGTTTGTGACAAGCAATAATGAAAATGTCAGATGCCACATGGATAACTTGGTGCATAAGAAACACATGCCATTTAACAATCTGCCACTGGGTGAACAGAAAACAGCTGAAATCAAGTTAAAGGCAGCCAAGAACACACCGCTGAAGTCATTATGAGGCACTACCGAGATTGGCTCGGGAGCAGCAGAGTTGGGATTCTTATTCTGCAAAAAGGCCAAGAGCAAGGGGGATGGAGGTCATGAATAGAATGTGCTAGAAACCACTAATAAGGGGGGAAAGTACTCACTTCAGGTGAACATACTGAGTGACAAGTCAAAGAAAAACAGGATTACCCACCTTCTAAAACACACTTATCTCTGGGATTACCTTTGTGGTAGTTTTATTTGGTCAGCTATTCTCTCTCATTAAATTTAATTAAGTTTATCAATATTTGGCTTCCTTAGTCTTTTTTTCAGACTCCCCCCAAACAGCCCTATTTAATTTTTTTCAGTTATAGTTGATATTCAGTATGATTCTGTATTAGTTTCAGGTGTATAGTATAGTAATTAGACATTTATATATTTCACGCAGTGATCCTACCAATTAGTCTAGTACCCGCCTGGCACTATACATGGTTGTTGCAACATTATTAACTGTATTTTTTACGTTGTATTTCACAGACTTGTGACGATTTAGTAACTACCAATTTGTATTCCTTAATCCCTTCTTTTACACCCAGGTCCCCAATATCCCCTCTGTCAACCATCAGTTTGTTCTTTGTATCTATGGGTTTATTTCTGTTGTATTGGTTCATTTATTTTGTTCGTTGGATTCCACAACCTGTGGGTCGCGACCCCTTTGGAGGTCGAACAACCCTTCCACGGGGTCACCTAAGACCATTGGAAAACACATATAAGGTATTTACATCACGATTCATAACAGTAGCAACATTACAGTTATGAAGTAGCAACAAAAATAATTTTATGGGGGTCACCACACCATGAGGAACTGTACTAAAAGGGCTGCAGCATTAGGAAGGTGAGAACCTCTGATCTAGGTTCATCCATGTTGTCACTAATGGTGCATTTTCACTGTATGTATGTACTACCTCTTCTTTATCCAATTGTCTATTGATGGGCACTTGGGTTGCTTCCATATCTTGGCTATAGTGACTAGTGCTGCAATAAACAGAGGTGTGCCTATATCTTTTCAAATTAGTGTTCTTGATTTCTTCAGATAAATACCCAGAAGTGGGATCACTGGGTCATATGGTAGCTCTATTTTTAATTTTTTGAGGAACTTCCCAACTGTTTTCCATAGTGGCTGCACCAATTTTCAACACAACTAACAGTGTATAAAACTTCCTTTTCACTTTGCAAGCTCACCAACCCTTGTTTATTGATCTATTAGTGATAGTCATCCTGGCAGGTATGAAGTGATATCTCATTATGGTTTAATTTGCATTTCCTTGATGATTAGTGACATTGAGCATCTTTTCATATGTCTATTGGCCATGTATATGTCCTCTTTGGAGAAATGTCTATTCAGGTTTTCTGCCCATTTTTTAATTGGAGTTTTTTTTGTATTGAGTTGTATTAGTTATTTTTTTAATATAAATTTTGGATATTAAGACCTTGTCGAATGTATTATTGGCAAGTATCTTCTCCCGTTCAATAAGCTATCTTTATTTTGTTGATGGTTTCCTTTGCTGTGCAAAACTTTTTAGTATGATGTAGTCCCTTTTGTTTATTTTCTTTTTTGTTTCTGATCTATCTCCTCGGGCAAGAGAAATAAAAACTAAAGTAAACAAATGGGGCTACATCAAACTAAAAGTTTTTGCACAACAAAGGAAACCATCAACAAAATGAAGAGCAATTTCAAAGAGTTTGCTGCCAATGTTTCCTTCTAGGAGTATTATGTTTTCGGGTCTTACATTTAAGTCTTTAATCCATTTTGAGTTTATTCTAGTATATGGTATAAAATGGTGGTCCAGTTTCATTTTGTTACACGTATCTGTTCGGTATTCCCAACAACATTTATTGAATAGACTGTCTTTAGTGCACGGTATAGTCATACCTCCTTTGTCATAGATTAAATGCCCCTATAGGTGTGGGTTTATTTCTGGGTTCTATTTTGTTCCATTGATCAATGTGTCTGCTTTTATGCCAGTACCATGCTGTTATGATTACTACGGCCTTGTAGTATAGTTTGATACCTCCTATTATGTTCTTTCTCAAGATTGCTGTGGCTTTTCAGTGTTCTTTTGTGGTTCCATATAAAATTTAAGATAATTTGTTTTAGTTCTGTAAAAAGTCTATTAGTATTTTGATAGGGATTGCATTCAATCTATAGATTGCGTTGGGCAGTATGGACATTTTAACAATGCAATGTTAACTCTTTCTATCCAGCAGCATGGGATATGCTTCAATTTATTTGTTCCTTCTTAGTTTCTTTTTACAGTGTCCTGTAGTTTTCTAGTATATGTCTTTTAGCTCCTTGGTTAAGTTTTTATACATGCATATATGAGTTTTTATTTAATAGTTATTACTATATTATTGACTCTATTTCTTATACTTTGTTTTACATACCCGTACTTATTTTCTAATTACCAATTTGTACTTCACCTTTTTCTCCCTGTGCCCCAACTCCCTTCCCTCTTACACGCTGATAAATCTAGTACCCATCTGATGCTATACATAGTTATTACAATATTATTGACTGTATTTATTATGCTGTCCTGTATACTACCGTGACTACTGTGTTACAAATTTGTACTTCTTAATTCCTTCCCCTTTTCACCCATCCTTTCAACCCCCTCTCTCAAAATATTCTCTTTATACTCATAGTTATAACTTTGTTTCTGTGTTGTTCATTTATTTTGCTATTTAGATTTCACATAAAGCGAACTCACATTGCATCTGTCTTTCTTTTTCTGATATACTCCACCCAGAACAGTCCCCTCCAGGCCCATCCATGCCACCACAGATGTCAAGAGCACATTCCCTTCAATAGCTGAGCAATATTCCATTGTATATATTCATATGTACAACCTATTCTCAATTCAGCTACCCTATGTCTTTGTATTGAAACATTTAATTCTTTTACCTTTAAACTGATCACTGATACTTAGTTATTGTAATTTTATTATTCACCTTACAGTTTTCCCCCCTTCTTTTTCTTAAGGAAGCTCCTTTAACATTTCTTGTAATACTGGTTTGGTGCTGATAAATGCCTTTAGATTTTTCTTGTCTGGGAAGTTCTTTTATTTCTCCTTTATTCTGAATGACAGCTTTTGCTGGGTAGAGTAGTATTGGTTGTAGGTCCTTGCTTTACATCACTTTGAATATTTTATGCCAATCTCTTCTGACCTGCAGTGATTCTGTTGAGAAATGAGCTGACAGTTTCATGGGAGCTCCCTTGTAGGTACTACTTGCCTTTCTCTTCCTGGTTTTAGGATTCTCTTTGTCTTTCACCTTTGCCGTTTTAATTCCGATATGTCTTGGTGTGAGCCTGCTTTGTTCATATTCTTTGGGACTATTTGCACTTTCTGGACTTGTATGTCTCTTTCCTTCACCAGGTTAGGAAAGTTTTCAGTCATTATTTCTTCAAATAGGTTCCCAATTCCTTGTTTTCTTTCTTCTCCTTCTGGAACCCCTATGATGTAAGTGTTGTTATGCTTGATGTTCCAGATGTCTCTCAACTCTTCTCATCTTTTTAAATTCTTTTTCTTTTTTGCTTTTTTGATTGGGTGTTTTCTGCTACCTTATCATCCAAATTGCTTATTTGATCCTCTGCTTTATTTAATCTGTTGGTCATTCATTCTAGTGCATTCTTCATTAAGTTATTGTGATCTTCACTTCAGACTTCTTTTTATGTCTTCTTCTTTATTTTTTTAATGCTTACTATCTCTTTATTGAAGTCTCACTAAGTTTTTAAGCCTCATTTTAAACATTGTTTTGAACTCTGTATCTGGTCTGTTGCTTGCCTCTATATTGTTTAGTTCTTTTACTGGAGTTTTCTTTTATTCTTCCATTTGAGACACATTTCTTTATTTCTTCATTTTAGCTGCCTCTCTGTGTTTGTTTCTATGTATTAGGTAGACTTGCTAAGTCTTCCAGTCTTGGCTGGGTAGCCTTAGGTAGTAAGTGCCCTATTGAGCTCTGTGGTATAGTCTCCCTGGTCACCTGCACTGGGTGCCCCAGGAGTGACCATGTATGGACTGTGTGTACCCTCTTGCTATGTTGCTATTGTTATGTTAGTAGGTTAGATTTATTGGCTGTGGTGTTTGGTCACATCCACAGCTTATGGGCTGATGTGTGGTGGGCTTATCCTACACAATGGGATTTGCTTCAGCATGCTCTAGTGCCTATTGTGACTGCTTTTTGTTTATGCTACTCATGGGGCTAATTGGATGGTGGTATGCTGTGATTTGACGCCAACCTATAAGTATATTGGTTCTGGGGCCTCTTGGGAGAGACTTTGGTACAGACTCAGGCAAGACACTACCTGTGACTGGTCAGGGACTACTTGGTAGGAGCTACATGGTCCACAGTTGCTCTCTGCCTGTGCTGTACTTGGAGGCATGTGGGAAAGGCCACACTGCAAACTGAGGATGCTGCCACCAGTAACGGGCCTGGTGTAAATTCACTAAAATCCCACAACACCCTGAAGCCTGCTGTTGCCTGATGGATCCTATAATGCTCAGCCTCTGATAGAGCCTCATGCGGTATGCCAGGTGGGTGAGGTAGGGGTCTCTGGGAATCACAAGGGTGGGACAAATGGTGTTACCAGGTTAATGTACATTCTGGTTTGATGCCAGTCCTGAGCCTGGAGCTACTCAGCAAAAGTTTCAGAGCACACATAAGCCAGCTACTGCCTGCCTGGGGCTCATGGACCCCTGAGAGTGGTCCAAGAAAATGTGCAATGTGAGCAGGGCTGGCTGCTTGTCAAGAAAGTGACTTCAGCATCACAATGTTGAGTGGGGCAGAGTCCCAGAATCACCAAGGTGGAGCAAATGGAGTCTACCAGCCAATGCAGATTCACATTTGGCCTTGTGGGGAAAGGCTCAACACAGGAAAAATGGCACCCACCTGTCAGCTGCACAGGAGGAGGATTCTACACAGGCAAATGGCAATTGTCCCTCCAATCCTTACCCTGAAGGATCACAACTCAACCTCTTCTTGTTTGTCTCTAATGCATCCCGAGTCACTCACTGTTCCTCTGCTGGAGCCCAGGGTAATGCCTGTGAGTAAAGGAATCTATGCATAAGTCCTTTAAGAGGACGTCTGGGGTTTCCTATAGCTTTTAGTCCTACCTAACAGTCATAACCCTACTGTTTTCTACAGTCAGATGTTATGGGGGTTCCTCTTCCCAACCCTGGTGCTCTGGGCTGGGAAGCCTGTTGTAGGGCTAGGATCCCTTGCTCCTCAGGTGGGGACATTTTGAGCTGAAATACCCCTCCTGATTCTCAGCTGACATATGCAGATTTGGGGTTAGCCTGTTCTGTGTCTTCACTCCTCCTACCAGCCTTGACTTTGTGTCTTTATGTCCTTAGTTGTAAAACGTCAGCTAGACATTAGATGGTTCTCCTGATTGTTTTACAATTTATTAATTTTAATGTGGTCATAGGAGGAGGCAAGAACAGCATTTATCTACTCCACCATCTTGGTGCTTCCCCTATGTTCTTTTTATCTTCCATAAACTGGAGCAATAACTTCCTAAACAGCATTTTCTCAGATGCACTCAAGACCATGTACAGTAGTCCCCCTTTGTCTTCAGGAAACACATGCCAAGGCTTTCAGTCAATGTCTGAAACCACAGATGGTACCTGAAAATACTATGCTTTTTACTATACATAGCTTAATTTGTAAATTAAGCACAGTAAGCTAACTAATAAAATTGAACAATTATAACAATATACTTAGTAGAAGTTATGTGATTATGATCTCTCTGTCTCTCTCTCTCTCTCTCTCTCTCTTTCGCTTTCTCTTTCTGATAATTGATCTGATAACCCAGATAATCCAAAGGCATCAAAGTGACCAACCAGCCCAGAGTATACCCAATGTGGACACACTGGAAAAAGGGACGATTCACGTCCTGGACAGGATAATGCAAAACTACATCATGCTACTCAAAACCATGCACAATTTAAAATTTGTGAGTTGTTTATTTCCCTTTTAATATTTTTAGACCACAGTTAACACCAGGTAACTGAAACCGCAGAAAAACAAACGTGTGCGTAAGGATGGGACTGCCATACCCGCATCTCTTAGAGAAAAGTGTGCTTACTCCGCGAGGGACTGAGCCCAGAACTCCAAACTTTAAGATGTGACAATTCCAGCCTCTCAGTCCATACACCCACTGCAAAGGCAAGGCAGGTTCAAACAGTTATACAAATTAAACAGGCAAAGCATAGTGCTCACAAGTAAAAAAGAAAAAAGGACTACTTCATCAGAAAACACTGTACCATAAATGTTACGTTGCTGTGATAAATTTAAAATTTATAACCACTTAGCCTCAGTTTTCTTATCTGAAAATAAGAATGATAATATCTCTCTTAAAGAGTTGTTGTGAGAAATACATGAAAATAAAATTTAGATGAGAAGACCAATTGAATAAACAGAACCTAATGGTAAAAGAACTGTGATGTATTTAAGCTGCAACTGCCTGTATAACCTGAGCAAAGTAACAGCTGCATTTATTTTTTTGTCACCTAAAAAATAGATCTAATAAGAGAAGCTTTACCTTAGATCTGTTTAGGATTAAATTGGGGAGCAGGAGTACCATTCTTATAAGAGTGCCATGCACAATGTACATACTCATTGAATGTTAATTGTCATTGTTTTTTGGGTTTGTGTTTTGTTTTTTGTTTGTTTGTTTGTTTTTTTTGTTTGCTTGTTTATTCTTTGTTCCCTGGCTAGGAATCAAACCCAGACCATGATGTTGAGAGTGGCGAAGCCTAGCCACTACACCACCAAGGAACCCCAATTGTCATTGTTAATTAGAGAAGTAGCTAGAGGAAGTTTCTTAAAACTTCTTTACTTGCCTAATTTACCAACTCTGCCTCAGAAAAATAAACATTTGCTTAGTTATTTTGTGTTTTTCTTCTAGGAGTTGTCTGGAACTGTGGAATCATCAGCAAATACAAATACAAACATCAAGCCATCCAACCACCTATATGGGTGTTTTTTCTTCCCAAAGCTAGACAACCGAGCCTGAATTAAATTTAATTGGGGTCAAAAACAGCTTTGGGAGTATATACTTCAGGTAGTCACTTTGTAAATACAGGGCTGGCATGTAGGCAGGATGCCCAGAAACAGGCATACCTGTTTTTAAGATGTTAAAGTAATTTCACCAGTTAATAAATATCAACTCTCTTAGCTCCCCAATGACCTCATTTCTTGACCACCAGGGACTTGCCTTGTTATCCAGCAGTAGAAAAGTTCACCCCTAGTTAAGAGGTGATTTTTCAAAACAAGGTATAATCATGACTCTCATACAGATATAATACTAACAAAATCAAAGATTGATTTCACTCATTAATTAATGAGAGAACTGAAAAAGCTGTCACAAACACCCCAAGGTCTTGAGAATCACAAGACCAGACCACACAAGTGTATAAACCCATCAGGAATGTTAAAACAAACTTGCTTGAGGGATGAAAAATGATTTTTTCCATAAAGGAGAGGGAATTCAATTTAAGCTCTAAGGCATAAAAACTTTTTGCATGTCTATGGCTAAGAATTATTTGCATTATATCAGCAAGTTAACTCCTAGAGTTAATTATGGGGGAGGGCTGATAAATTTTGCCTCCACTTAAATAGAAAATGCACAGGAAAATATATTTTAATGAAATACAAAAAGAACTATAACTACATCATTTATTTTCAAAGCTGCATAATTATTTTCCTACAAAATCACCACATACGTCAACACACTTCCACCAGCACTGCACTAGTTTTTGAAATCCAAACTTTAAAAAAATTCGTGTAGTATTTTTGAAACCATTTTCTCACTGCAGACTTCATCTCTTCATCACAGATGAAGCGCCTTATCCAGCGTCTTACTGTGCTCACATCAACACCCTTATCACCATAAATGGCTTGCTTTCATCTGTGAATTTCAATTGGAGGAACTTTTTCTGCTGTTAAGAATTAAGTAACAGCACACTGCTTGAACCGAACATCTGAACCCTCTTCCATTTCCATGTGCACGGGGTGAAAAATGAAAGCATCTGTGTGTGCAAGGTCAGGCATGATGGAGGGGGGTACCATGTGACCACACAGAACAGTTATACCCAAATATGTTTAATGTAACAAAAAGTATTATAGTGGAGGCAAAATTTATCAGCCTGCCCTTCTCCCACATCTAGTTATCTCTGTAGAGGTGTAAAGTAACTCAAAGAGAATTAAAAGCACAAATCCCATAAAATGAGAAAACTGAAAAGTATTCTCTAAAGCAGGAGTGTGCAATCTTTTGGCATCCCTGGGCCACGTTAAAAGAAGAATTGTTTTGGGCCACACATAAAATACACTAACACTAACAGTAACTGATGAGCTAAAAAATTATATATCCATGCATTATTTTCATCAGGTTTTAAGAAAGTTTATGAATTTGTGTTGCAGAACGCAGGTTGGACAAGCTTGCTCTAAAGTTTTCCACTGAAGACACCCTGGCAATCTCTTTGCCCAATTAAAAGTCTTTCACATTTTTTAGTACAATCTTCCTGCCTTGATCAAAAATTAGCACTCTCAAATCTACTGCCTGGGTTCGATTCCCAGCTAGGGAACCACCAAAAAAAAAAAAAAAAAAAGAAGAATCCCAATGAAAAATCATTGTATAAGGCTGGTCAGTTTAGATTTGGCCTCATCATTTGCATAGGTACAGCAACAGGCTTCTTCAGTTTGCTTTGGAAATGGAGAGCTTTACAGTGTTGAATTATCACAAAATGAACTGTTGGGCAGTTTCTATAAGGAATTTCAAATTGGACTTTTTAAAGTTTCTTGTATTTGTTATCCCAAGACTAGGAAACCAAGCCCAAAACATTTCACCAAATTTTACCTGCTTTACCTATAAATATAGGTGAATCCCTCTCTCCCCAAGCTCCCCGGCCTCCTAGCAGGTAGCTTGCCTCACCACCTGTTACACTGGACCTTGAAGGCCAGCTTCATGGCCAGTATTCCTGGAAGCCTTTCACTGGTGTTGGCTCCCTAAGAAGGCCCTTGGTGAAATAAAATAAGTCAATTTCATTTCCTTAAAAGTAATAGCCACACTTGATTAAATGAGAAACATTTTCAAATAGGTATTTTAGGCAAGGCTTTGTTTGTAAACCTTAGTTTTCCAATTATCTTCCAGCACAAAGGACAGATTCTTTTTATTTATTTATTTTTCTTATATGTGGGTAGCTCCCTGGCCAGGAATCGAACCCAGGCCGCAGCGCCGACAGCACCAGCGATGAAGCCCTAAGCCACTACACCACCAGGGAGCTCCCAAAGGACAGATTGTTATTGAACTTATGTAAATAGTTACATTACCATGAGCTTTAAGGATGTTTATTAAAAGTTTCTTATTTCCAATGAAGGTGATGTGGAAAGTGTTAGAATCAGATATCACTTGAAAATGCTGCATTTTTCTTTACAATAGTGGTGTCAAGTAAATGGTTATTGGTTACATACCAGTTTAATATATTTTTAAAGAAGCTTCCTTACACATCTAGAAGGAAGTTATCAAGAAAACATCAATAGTATTCCAAGCAAATATCCATAATAAAAATTTCCTCATCAGTTCATTCAGTCCTACGTAATTAAATTGTGTTCTGCTAGATCCTAGGATAGCAGACTCAGGTAGCCATCTGCTTCTTGACTAGAGAAAGTTTGAAAATTCTGACTCAGCCCACTGGCAAGCAGTGCCCTCTGCACCCAAGAGTATGTTCTTAGAAGAGTCAATAGTTTGAAGTACCAGTACTCCATGGTGCTGAGACAGTCCTTATTTGTTGAAGGCACAAACTCTACTCACTCAGGGGAGAATTAGAGTAAAACAAAAGCTACCTGTAGATGACAAATGACAAATGTGAAATAGGTATGGTTATTTATTACCAATAATTTTCAAATGCAAAAAATCTGATGAAAGTTCAGAATATAGTAACTGATTTAAAACATGTGATTGTTTCTGTGGCGTATAAAACAAGATAATAAAGCCATTCCAAAAAATGATATTTTAGACAAATATATTTAAAGGCATTTGGTTAAGTCTATTTCCAAATGCTATATCTGATTTATAAATGTACAAATATAATTTAGATAGAGGAGATAATCTTGAGATATAAAATAATCCTGAGACATTATATACATAACGAATATATCAAAAATATCAAGTAAAGAAATTCAGTAACTTGGAGTGGAGTATAGATATTTATAGTTTCTTTATTAAATCTATTGAGGTGATATTAGTTAGTAAAATTACATAGGTTCCAGATGGGCAATTCTATAATACATCATATACAATGTTGAACAATTAATTTCATAAATTTATCCTAGAAAAAGTGCTACATATCTCATTGCTGAATATCACTAGGGTCACTTTCGAAGTACTCCCCTTGGGAAGCTATTCACCAATGCCAGCACCTAGTCCATACTTCAAAGCAATTTTGGAACTTTTTCTGGATTGGTCATCAGAGCTGTTGTCGAGCCAAAAATCTGACAATTAAGTTTGTTAAATTGCCACCATGCACTTACATTGGCAGCACTGTACAGACAACTCAGTAAGGTGTAATAACTCTCCAAGACACAGCATTATTCACAATAACCAAGACATAAAAACAATCTATACATTTACTGATGGATGAATGGATAAAGAAAATGTGGCATATAAACACAATGATGTATAATCCAGCCATAATAAAAGGAAATCCTGCCATTTGCAATAACATGGAAGGAACTTGTGGGTATTGCACTAAGTGAAATAAATTAGAAAAAGGCAACTTCTTTATGATGTCACATATACATGGAATGTTTTAAAATGATGAATTCATAGAAGCAGTAGAATGGTAGATCCCAGGGTCTGGGAGGTGGGGGAAATGTAGGAGATGTTGGTCAAAAGATACAAACTTTCAGATATGAGATGAATAAGTTCTGGGATATAATATACAGCATGATGACAATCATTAACAATAAATACCATATTATATGCTTGAGAGTTCTAAAAATATAGATCCTAAATGTTCTCACTACAAAAAAAATAGCTATGTGAGGTGATGGATGTGTTAGCTAAATTTATTGTGATAATTATTTTGCAATTTATATGTATCAAAACATCATGTTATATACCTTAAACTTACACAATGCTATATGTCAGTTTTATCTCAATAAACCTGGGGGTGGGGCGAAGTAAGCTTATTCTAAGCAAGCATTAAAATAACAACTGACTGGTAACACTTTACTGTTGTTGCTTGATATTACCAAGCAAACTACCACCAGGATTCTGATCATTGTCCATCTTTGGACACAGCATTGACCAATCTTTAGGAATTTTCTTTGAAAACATATAATAGCTTAACTATTTATATTAATACATTTTATGGATTCAAATGTAACCTAGGGAAATCCTAGCATGCCTCTGAATTGGTAACTCATTAAACAAACCTAATTATTTCTAGCATCATTTTATAAGAACAAATCATTGTAATTTTTTCAGAGATCTGAGAAATCTCAAAGATTTTTTTGTGTATAAATGATATCTCAAAAATTTTATATTACAACTATTTAAGGATAATTTTCGAAACGAGAAAAGGAAAAATAATTCTACACAGACTTAAAATAAACACCTGCCAAGTATTTCATTTAACTCATCAATTAGTAAATAAGGGAACCAAAAAAAGGTGTTACAACCAGTTCAGAGGAGAATTCAAAGGCCAAATGTAGAAGCCCATCAAATATGTTAATTATTTTGTTTAATAGATACAACGCTGGCTTCTTCCCCAATGGAGGAGAGAAATCAACTGAACATCACCAGATAATGTTTTGGGCATGTCCATTGATAAGAATTATTTGCATTACTATCAGGTTTCTGCAGGTTAAATTCTCTCTCTGAAGAGTTGTAGAATAGCTCAGATAACGGTAAGTCCAAACTCTGTAGAATCAGCCTAGAAGAATGTGCTCTACATCATGCAGTGTTCCATTGAAGACATCTACTAATCTTTTGAATTTATTTAAACATCTTTTACAATTTCTCCTTCACCCTGACACAGCAAGGTCTTTCCAGGGCCCTATTTCATCAGCTTGCCAGGCTTATTAATATTCACTGCCACATGTTAAATATTTTTAAGATCACTCTTGTACACAATGGAGAAAAAAGACAGTTTGTGTCCTTGGTAAATTGTTAGTTCAATGGTAAAGGTAGACAAGTAAACAGAATATAGATAAGTCTAAGTTGCTTGTAGAAGAAGGCACGTAAATCAAACTTTAAGGTTGGAGGAGCTCTCTAGAGCAGTAAGAATTAGCAAAGAGATGAAGAAGGGTGGACATGAAGGGAGTAAGAGGAAAGAAAGGGGCTCCAGTGGAAGAAATGGTATGAGCCATAGCTGGGAACAAGAAACTGCTAGATCATTAGTCTTTGGAGGGCAAAAACAATGTATACCGCTATCCTTGAGCGGGTACACGAATAAACCCTAGGGTTAACAGTAGTCCTCACTGCTTTAGAAGATTTTTTTTTTTGCTTTATTTTTTTATTTTTTATTTATTTATTTTTTTGCTTTAGAAGATTTTAAGAAACATACATAGTGAACATACAATAGGCAAACTGTGTAAGGAGAGTGTTATAAATAGTTCTCAGCCAATTCTAAAAATGGCTTGCAGCCATTCTAAATATTGCCTAGGAATTATCTGTAATGCCTGATATAACATTCTGTGATAACATAAGCACACACAATTGAGGGTTTGTTGAAATTTAATCCTGATATAAACCTTAGGCGGAGAGGGCCAAGACCAGAAGAAAGAATTTTCATAAGGAGCATCTCTATTAAGTAAAAGTTAGAAAAGATGCCCATGCTTATAAAATTAAAAACGACCATTTCCCAGAGTAAGTAAATTCTTTTATTTTTAATTTTTATTAAATTTATTGGGGTGACATTCATTAGTAAAATTAAATAGGTTTCAAGTGCACAATTCTATAAATACTTAAATTGACTGGCTCTCTCTTCTTGTGAGTGGTTGCCATATTCAACATAACACTAGATTTTTAGTCTTATTGAGAAAGATTATTGGCCTAAATGCCATTTGTTGGCACATATGTCCCTACTCTATTCTTACTTTAAAATTACCTCTGGAAAAATGAGATTTTAACCAAAGCTGCCAGATGGCTTTAACAGTAAACAACAAACAAAAAAAAAAAAGAAAAAAAAACCTCTTTATAAAAACAGCAACTACTATCTATTTACTGTGTATAAGATGATATAAAAACATTAATCATTTAATTTTAATACAGTCCTGTGTGATATATAGTAAATTATCATGCCCATTCTACAGATGAATAAAATATGAATCAGGGAGATTAAGCAACTTGCCTAATTTTTTTAAACATTATGATGTATGAAATGTAAGTAGAAGAGCTCAGATTTCAAACCACATTTATCAATTCCAAAGCCTGCAGTCTTGAAAATATAGAACCTCTAGAGAAAAAATGGACCTCCTCCAAGGACATTTAAATCATGACATTTATTAATAGTGTCTGGGTGTATAAAAAGGGCCTTTGTTATTTGGCAAGTAGGCTTCTGGACCATAACCAGGTTTGTCACTAGCATTTGTAGGGCCCTGGTCAGGAATACAAATGGAAGTCTACCATATATCTAAATATTAGAAGTAATAAATCAATCTAATAAGCTATTAAATAAAATATGTTCTATACACTCCTGCCTTGGTAAGTATACTTCATAATGACTGGAAGGCCAGTTTCTAATTTAGAATCCCTCCACTCATATCACAGCACTCTGCCTCTCTCCAACCTCCCCTCCACATACACTCTTCCAAGCCCTGGTTCTGTCCCACACTACAAGGGGCCTGGCAGACACACATGTGGTCACCTCATTCTACATGTACAACCACGGTCCCCCACGCAGCTGTCTTTTGGCCACTGGTAGTATGGTTTGCCTCCCGACTATGAATTTAGGAGAAAATTCTACACAGATCCTAGAAGCAAGATCAGGTCTCCTTGGGCAGAGGATTCTGGGGACACAAGCATAGAACATACTATTCAAAGCAATCTCTGAACCCTTGCTGGTCCTTGAACTGTTACATTCAAGTCTACATTCAAGTACAGATAGTAAACGTAAGCCTTCAGAGTCTTTTGTAGCAATTGACACCCAAGGGCAAGAATTTGTCTTTTACAAAAGTACTGGTCAGCCACCAGAAGGAAATTGAAAAAGGAGGGAGTGTGTGTCTTACCCATAGAAAAGTTCTGTGTCTATCTAGAATGAGGAGGAGGGAAGGGGGCTGGTGGACACATCGCTTCAGCCCACAGCCTAGCCTAGGGAGGGCCTGAGCCAGCCCTCTAAAGCATAGGCTTCTACAAGGGGATTTTTCTTACCCAGGTCTCAGGCAGCCCTGACAATAACACTTTTTCTGCTTGTTTCAATCTTACTTTAAATATCTGCATATCTTTGGAGCCTTGCTCTCAGAAGAAGGTGCAAAAACTGAAAGCAAGCTCTGCTGTCAAGTGTGTGGGATTTGGGGTTCTGACATGACAATAAACAGATGCATACATAACTGAATAAGTGGCTAAGGAAAACCACTAAACCTCTAGGACTCCTGCTACCATCAGTCTACTGATTAGCTCCAGCAGGAAAAACAGGTCAAAGCCAATAAAATTCAGCTCCTATTAATTCAGGTCTACTTCAATAGTTCAATGGAAAGATTTTATATCACTCGTATTTTTTAATTGCCCCAAAACTTCAATTCCTGCTAAAGACATCCCTAGCCCATTATTTATTTCTATGCCTTTGGTAAAAGGATTTTAAAGGAAAGGAAAGGAATTTGAGATCTGTTTCAAAGAAAATGAAATTTTTAAGGAATAAAACATATATAATTCAAAATGCTATTTGCAATCATCTTGATATTATTGCCTAAACCCCAGAAAAAAATTGTTTTAAAAATAACTTGGAGTAGGGAATAAGATTTGCCTCTATGATTTTTTTTTGCTTCATAATTCTTTCTTCAAACTTTAACATTTATATTCTTCCCTCTTTGCCCAACCTTTCCCTTTCTACATCTCCTCAATATCCATGTATATACACCCACACCAACGAACCAACAGTTGATGAGAATCATAGAGGTTTCTTTTTAAAAACATTATATTCAACTATTAATAATGCCTACTTCTGATATAGATTTAAAATAATAACTGCCTAGCTGCAGTTAACTTATTCTTCTAAAAATATCAGGCTTTGATTTTAGTACTGTTTCTAAAATTTTTCTATTAAAACTCAAAATGTGATGGTTTAGATGTTACTTTGTTAGGAGTAGCAAAGAAGGTAAAGTGAAAGCAGAAAATGCCAGTACCTCATAGAGAATTTCTCTCAATCTCTTCCATAGCACACACACACACACACGTTGTGACAAATTGACTCCCTTTTCTTTGAGGCCAGGGTTTTGTCTAGTGGCAAAGATCACTACCAACTTTACATGAAGGTTAAATTAAAGATTGTAAACCAACAAGTTCAATATCACACTTAAAATTATGTGGGTAGTTTTCAGTTAACACCAATACCTTAGTGAAATACAAGGTCCAGTAAGTGCATATTCAATTTTAAGCCTGTAATAGTCAGCAAAACCGTTTTTGCTCAAACAGTGACTAGGTCCCTAGAGGCACAAATGATACAGGTCTGTTTTCCTGAGCCTTTCTTGGTATTCATTTATTTTAGGCAGACGTCTTTTCCTTCTTCTAGACAAGTTGACTATACTTGTGAACTTTAGTGTGCATAAGAATCGTTTAGAATAATTTTTAAGAGGCATATGCTCAGTTCACACCTGTAGAGATTTTGATTCAGTAGGCCTGAGATCTTGACAGGAATCTCTGTTTTCAGAAAATATTCTTGATAATTCCAAAGCAGTTGTTCCGTGGAACAACCTTCAAGAAACACTGTATTAGAACCATCAATGTTTTAAGTACTGAATGGTTCAACTAGTGCTTACTAGCGACTTGCGCCCCTTTTATTTTGATGAGCAAGGTATCATGTTATAAAAAAATAAAACTTCACAGGCTGATTCACAAACCAATAAATATTATATAAATTGATTGAATAATGATAATATAGCCAAAGTTGCCAAAGGAAATTCAGATCCATAGGTTCTATAAAAACTTTTTTTATCAATTTAAGTTATAAATATTTACAAATAAAGTAAGAGGATGACTATATGTCATTTCAACCCTATTGTTTAACAGGCTTACCCAAGGAATATTTAATTATATAAGGGAAAGAATGTACTATTAAATTTTTAACTGGAGCCTAGACATTGTAAGTTTACATGTAAACTTGTAGATTTCTATCCATAGGAAAGATTATCCCAAAAGCTAGAGTTGTGTTGCCCTGTAGGGCAGTAACCAGGTTTGCATGTCTGACTAAGTTTATTTCAATAGTCTTTTATTTGACTGACTATTTATAAATCTCAATTTCTCCAATTCCTTTTTGAGCCCATCATACCATCTTACTTCATTAAGCAATGGGTTATATATGAGCATTGACATGTGTTCATTTCACATGAATTGAATGAGAGTCATTTTTTTTTTTAATTATTTGAGAATTGTGCTTTGGCATTATGGAGGCTCCACTGAGATGCTCAGGTGCACTCACCTGCCAGAGCCAATTAAACCACACTGGTCAAGAAGTAAAATTTCTTGCTCTGTTTAAGCCCAGATATGTATTTTCTTGGTTCTCAGAGTGAAACTCAAGGAGCTAGAGACTCTTGCTGATTCTCCATTTCTCTTTTTACTTTTTTGCCTGTGATTTGGTTTTGTTTCTGGTTCTTCGTGACATTCAGTGCTGACTAGTTTATGCACAGCCAATGCATTATTTCCCACTGGTGACATGGTGACAGTGTGGTTATCTGTATCTCTGCCCACTGTCAGAGGAGAGACAAAAATGATATTTTTTTTGTCTGTCTCTTTATGAGCTCACATCAATTAAGAAAATATTGTGTATATATTAAAAAGGAAAACAGCTCTGAGAGACAGAAACAGGTAAGTTGTGTGTTGCTTTTTATTTTGACCTGTGCCTCAGGAATAAGTATGTATCTGTATGTCTGTAATTGAGAAATGCCTTATTTTCTCACTGTAAATTTGATATATTATCCTATCTCTGAGAGGTATCAGTAAATTAGATGGCAAATCTCAAAATCAAGGGGCTCTGTTTTATATTGGTTTATAGAGATAATAAATGTTTATATAAGTGAATGTTCCTAAAATTCTCTCAGAATATAAACTGAATTTTAAATGTAATAACCTTTTAAGCAAAACAAATAAACTACTAGCCCAGAAGCATATTTATGCAAGAATCCAAGGTCATATAATCAACATGAACCTTTGGACAAATAAAACTGGTTTGTTAGTTTTAGTTAAGAAAGGAATAGTATACATTTCCTGTGATTGTATCAAAGTTCAATATTATATAAAAAGTATGTGTTATTTTTTAAAGATTTGATTTTGTTGGCACAAATTTCCAAAACTTCTCATACTCTTAGATCAAAGAGTAGTGTTAGCTTATTGATCTAATAAGCTAACACTACTCTTACATTATTTTTAAGATTATGACATGTAATTTATGTTCAACTAAAATAAATTATAATTCTAGTAAGCTTTTTGATGTAAATAGTAATTGTGTTCTATAGAGTTTCAGCTTAAATAAAATTTCTTAAAACTTTAGTTAACTAAAAATCTTGAACTTATGTTAGATATAGTTAATTATTTGTTAATCCTCAGATATCTGGATAATTTCCACATAAAGCAGAATACTGAAACCCAAGGACAGGTTTAATAAATGTTACCTTTATTTCTTTAATATACTAGCAGGTAGTTATAATTTTGAATTGTGTTATTAAATGTGCTTATTCTTACCACTTTAAGAATGTATAAAACAGATATGTGTTTGGCTTGTTTGTTCTCTAAATTGCTTGTGTGATAGACAACTATCAATTACCTACCTCTCAGCAAATAGAAGTTAGTTTATTTGGAGAAAATTATATTTGGTATCGGTAATTGAGGTTATATCAGGATCATTAGCAGGTGAGAAATATAATTGTGCATGCAACATAATGGAATATGATTTTGTTTTTCCAGGAAAATGATACTAGTTTAGTTTTTCCAGGAAAATGATAGTCTGCACAACTTAATGAGGGGAATATGTTCTGAGAAACAAATCCTTGAGCGATTTGGTCATTGAACAAATATCGTAGAGTGACTTATACCAACATAGGTGTTACAGTCAGCTACACACCTAGGCTGTATGGTATAGCCTACTACTCGTAGGCTACAAGTCTGCAGCATATTACTGTAAAAAACAAGAGATTGAATCAAGCACAAGAAAAAATGATGCAATTAAGAGACATGGTAAATACAAGATATATGAAGCTGTTGTCAGCATACCAAGGCATACTGTTTTACAGCAAACTTTTTTTTTCTAGGTAGAAACAGTACACTCTAAATTAGCTATAAAAAGTATAGTATAGTATTAATAAATACATGAACCAATAACATAGTGGTTGTTACTAATATTATCAAATATTATAGAGTGTACATAATTAAATGTGCATATTGTTCTATTACTGACAGATCAATAGGTTTGCTTACACCAGCATCACCACAAATACTGAGTAATGCATTGCATCATGACATTGCAAGGCTATGATGTCACTAGGCAATGAGAATTTTTCAGTTCCATTAAAATCTATGACCATCATGATATAGTCAGTCCATCGTTAATCAAAACGTTATTATGTGGTGCATGAGTGTAGTATTGTCCTAAAAAAAGTACCAACTTTTTCCAGAATATGAAAGAGCATAGTGGAGAACAAAATTTGAATTTATATAACAAGTTGTAGATGTTTTATTTACCTTGGATTATATACCTAAATCTGAAAAAGAATAATCAAATATGTTTAAGTGGACAGTTTATGTAGTTTTGATGAGCTTATTCATAAGTTAATTTATTACAGAGCTTCGGAAACCTTACTGCCAAACACTATTAACACAAACTGAAACTTGGATTCCTCTCTATTAAAATGACAAATAATCTTGCAATATTGTGTCTTAACAATGGGTAGTAAAATGGTTACTCTTTTATTTCTGTGTAATCGGTCAAAAAAGTATTCCACAGTCACCAGGATAATTTTCTGTGCTTTGTGTTGTTTTATGTGTCATGTGCTTGATTATTATTTTCAAAAAAGGATGAAGTTCCTCACTTGTGAATATGTTGTATTTTGCCTGAGCAGATGCTGAGAAAGTTTGACACGTAGGAATCAAACACTGTGAGGACAGGGCAGAAGCACATTAGTGCTGAAATCAGTGTTGCTGGTCCCAACCCCACGGGGAGTTCCAGAATACATATGGCTCATCAGAGAGTATTGAAGGTTGGACCAAAAATGTCCATGACTTGGTCCCTGGGATCATTGAATATGGGCCACCCTTGGAAAGGAGTATGATTAGACAATAGCCTTCTGCCTCTGAACAAAACCCCAAGGTCGCCTAAAGCTGAGAGCTTGAGGATACATTCTGACAGCTGGGCAACAAGTCCTTCTAGAAACAAGGGTAGTTCATCCTCATGTCCATCACATTCCCCTACTGTCATTTTACCTTCTACTAATATATTTTAAAATATTGTTACCTTGATGAAATGGAAAGCTAAGTATTTTATCTCAGGAATCCATGGATTCTGTGTCAATCAGGTGAAAATCCCTTCTAATAACTCTTGATTTTGCCTTCTGAATATCAGAACCTACTTTTTTTCAATCTTGAAATCTGTAATTTTTTTCCTAACAATAACAATAACTTTGAAAGTTCCCATTCAACCTCTGGATAATCACAAATGTGTCTTTTTGCCTAATAAAAAGAGAGATACTAGAAATGATAGGGCATGTTTGATACGCTCTTTGTTTCTCAGTTAGCTCAACACTAGTGTAAGTCATCAAATCAAAGGATAAATGTATACAGGTTAAATATTTTAATAAAATTGTCTCAGAGATTATACCCCTTGCAAGTTTGTCCAAGTTCGGTCCCCAGACAAGCAGCATCAGTATTACCTGGGACTTGTTAGAAATGTGAATTCTAGGTACCTACCTCAGAACTATTGAATGAGAAATTTTAGGGATGGAGCCCGCAAGCTGACTTTAAAATAAGCCCTTCATGTGATATTAGTGCCTGATGAGACTTAAAATTCATTGCCTTACAGAACCGATTGAAAGGCCTGACAAATTTGTTAATGTCCTCAATGTCTATTACATATTCTTACCTTCAAGAGAAAAATTGATCAAATTATCATGAAAGATTTATGTACTTTATTGTAATAGAGAACTTTATATTCCTGTATTCTTATATTATTGGTTGCTGTAATAACTTAATCATAGTAATTAGCCTCATCAAAGAGGGTTCTGCCCTACCCTGATACTTGCCCAAACACTCTGCTGTCAGCTACAGGCATGAATTTCTATCTTCAGCAAAGGTAGTTTTAGCAACTCATGTCTGTACCAGATATTTCAAGGCAAGGAATAACAGATCAAGAGCTTAAAGATAACATCACTTAGACAACTAATTATTCCTGAAGATAGAGATAGGATTTGCAAATATCTTTTTGCTGCAGAAGCAGACAATCTCATGAAAGTAAAACAAAAATTAATTATATCAGACCAAATGAACCAATGAAGGAAGTGGTTTCTGAGGGCTCACACTTTCATTTTTAGTAACTTATGAATATTTAAGATTATTTTTAGTACTTTATTTTCTAATCGGTATATGAAATAATGCTTTTTCTTTTTTAAAAAAATGAAGCTCTAACTCTCAAAGGAGTAGACCATGTTTCTGTAGATTTAAATTAAATATTTGGTAAATGATATCTGATTCTTATTAACCCCTGAGAATTTAAATGATTTTATGAAATCTCCTTACTTTTAATGAAAATATTTATTTACTGTCTTCACTTTTTAATAAAAATATGGTAATTTATACTTATTCAATGACACTCTATCCTCCTTACCAGGATATAATTGTACAAATTAATTTTATAACCACAGCCATATCTAGAGTGTCATATTTAATAATGATGCTTACAAGTTGACCATTAAAGAATACAATTTAAAGGATGTATGGAGCCATTGCCCTCAATCCCTCCAAGGAAAATTAGTCTGGAACCTGTTCTACTGGTTAGAAGGTTCCAGTCTCACATTGGTAAAGAAGGTCATTTCTTGGTAGTCAGAGCCTTATAAAATTTTGGGAATATCTATGAGATAGGAATTCACCCTGACTGTAAGTAAAAGTTTATGAAGGGAAATTCTTGGCTTTGGTTTCCTAGATTCAAGACGGAAGAACAAATAATAGAGACCTTTAAAGTCCAAGCCAACATTTCTTTAGAAAATTTCTATATAGAAATTAATTTTCTCATCTTAGTTTGCAAAACACTATTCTCTTAAAGTGGCTTATATATGTTAATTTACCTCTTTTGTTGTATGTGTGTATATGTAGGTCAAATTAAATGAAGCAAGTCATTTTTTGTGATTTTTAAGAATAAATTTTGGAAATTATTTGAGGTCATGTTAGGGGTGGAGGGCAGTTAGGAAAGACTATCCAAATCTTAGAAATAAAGCTTAAGGACAGCTGTATGTTCTTTCAGAGTCATTGTTTAGGAATATATAAATATCTAGGAGAATGCACCCATATTTGACTTGGCTATTTAATAGTTTAAATCAGAGTTCAGGTACTTTGAAATTACATGATAATTTGTGGGTTTCTGTTGAGTAAAAGAGAAAAGTTTTCTTACTTTATAAGCCTTGAACCATTTTAAAAATCCATTCACACAAATTTATTTCCACATTCCTTGGACTGCATGACTATATAACTCAGTATTTCCCATATTCTCCTTTGAACCAGCCTTACCATCTTACCTGTTTCCTCATCAACTAATGAATTTAAAACCTTTGACATGTGTTCATTTTATATTTGCATGAGAGCCATATATATTTTAAAGTTTTTGAAAATTTTGCTTTGATACTTTGAACCAGATGTATTATGGAATTTACAAGTCATCAGATTTTAGAAACTGCAAAAATGTATATTTTATATAATAGATATTTTTGCATTATTACATTATAGATATTGATAACTCTCAGCAACATCTGGGATAGCATCCCATAAGTTAGTATCTTAGGGTTTCTTTGGTGAAACATAAATATTTATATTCAGTGAGATGAAAAACAAGATTATAAATAGTCTTGTGTTATTTCTGGTTTGATTTTACCACCAAATGAGCTCAGAACAGATCAGGATGCTACCAAATGAATTATGAAAAATTTGTCAGTTTTTAGCACTTGTTGGATTCCGGTAGGCAATTAAGGGACTGTGAACCTACAATTTCTATTACCGTCTCAAACTATACTTACTCAGTTACTAGGGACTCATGTCAAAGATAATTTTTAAAAAAGGAAGTGTGAACCCTTAGAAACCATTTATAATTTAATATCCTAGAATGCAATCCAGTGTATCTTTTGCTGTCTTTAAATAGTGGAATGCTTAAAAGCCAACACCTTCAGAGAAACTAGTAACAGCAAGATTGAAAAAGGCTATATCAAGGTATGAGAAAGGTACTCTTTAATGAATCTCAAAGATGATCTCAAAATTAGGGATAAGAATTAAAGACTAAGTTAAAATATGGATAAATTTAGAAAAACAGGAACAGAGTCAAACAGGAAGTTTGACTCCAAAAAAAGTTTTATTGTGCCTTATACCATGTAAATTCTTTATAACTTTTAGGTAGTACTTTGAGTATCAATGATTTTGATTTGAATTTCAAAACATTAAAGTTTCTTAATTTTTTTCCTAGCAAACAATCCTCCAACTTTTTTGGTTTGTTTGTTTTTGTTTTTTAGGAAAAGTTTAAGAGAAAGGAAAAGACTTCTAGCTTCTAAAAATGATATTTATGGTTATTTTCCTTTCTCTGCCCCAACCTCAATTTGTCAGAAGGACAAAATAATATAGAAAGAAGAGGAAAGGAGATGAGAAGGACTGGAGGTCTGTACAAGTAGGCAATCTGGGGGGTTACACATAGATGAAGGGGCTGCATGAGAACCTCATTCTAGAAATGTTCTCCATTGGTTGCTTGCAGATTTACCCACAAAATTGAACATCCGTATATCATATGAAGTGAAACCAAAAGGCTGGTATTTTTTTCCCAGCTACTGAACTTCTGGTCAAAATGGAGCCCTTTCTTTTCCATCTCTTTGGGGATACCATACTAATCTTTATAATACTCTGGGAAACCTGCCTTGCTGTATGGGTCTAACTTAGTAACAGGGAATTTTCTATGGGCACCACCATCTCAGTCCTCAATGGAGGTTTAGCATGCTTAACTGACCCTCTTCTACCACCATTCCAAGGATTTGCAGAGATGAGCTCACATCTATTTGTACATCAACTATCTATCCATCCATAAACTATATAAATATATACCCTAACACTGTATAATATGTATTCCCATTGTATATTTTCACATATAACAATTCATACTCATAAACTTTATTCTTAGAACTAAAACAAGATTTGATTGGATACAAAATGTAAAGGCCTGAGAAAGGGCTTTGGTTGATTGGAGGTTCTCTCTAAAACCCATCCCTCTTAAAACTTGTCCTATCAAAAAACATGATGGCCTGAATCATTTTTAACAACACTAAGAAATATTTATTGAATGCTTAATAAGTGATTTACTATTTGAAAAGCTGTTGTGCACAGAATCTTTCAACATTATGTTAAAAAAATTATAAGTAAGCTATTAATTTTTCATATTTATTAACATAGGAGTTAGCTGTTTTTTATGTGATATAATTAATCTTTTCCCTAGAAATAGAATATAAGATTCGTGGTTTTAATTTACATTTTATATTTAATACATTTAGAAATATATTTAAAATACATTATTTTCATGAGTCTTTAAATTGAAGATTTGTCTATGATGTTCTCCCTTTCTTTCTTTCTTTCTTTCCAATCCTCAATTTTTTCATACATTGTTCATGTATTAGTCTTCTACAATGAAGACAACCCTAGTGATATCTCCCTTACATGTTTTCCATCAACATTACAAAACTTAGCATGTAATTATTTAATTAGATCATGCATATTAGTTACCCCTGCTAAATTGTAAGTGTAACCCCACCTGGGCAAAAGAGGTGCCAAAAATACACACAGTTTAAGAAAGGAAGAAAACGTATTAAAATTGTAATACCCCATATATACTTATAACAAATGATGAATACACATGATGTTTGACTTCTGCAATTACAAGAGGTGCTCAAAGTGGTTTCCATCAGTGTCCAGATACTTTGGATTATGGCAAACTACTGCTTGGGCAACGTTGATCAAAGTGTCCACTTGTATTGCTGTGCATGGCGTTTCAATTTCTTCCTAAAGCACTGCCAGTGTAGTTGGTTTTCTATGGTACACTACATCCTTTATGGTTCCACATAGGTAGAAGTCAAGGGGTGTTAACTGAGGAGAATGTGGAGGAAACTCAAACAATGTTTTCTAATTTCAAATACCACTTTGACATGGTTAACGACATCCATGCTTCTGCCATTTTTCTTTGACTGTCCTGCCTATCCCACAGTGACGCTAGCATTCATTTGATTAATCACATCTTTTGAGCGATTGTCATATTACACATCACTACCATAATTTAATTCAACTTCAAAAAGTAATACATAGATAACATCTCTTAAAATATGTATACATTTTTTGGCACCCCCGGAAGTTAAATGCACTGGGGAAGGAGTTTAAAGAAAGGAAGAAAGACTCCAATAGTGTTTGACAAAATAATATAAAAAAGCCAGTGATTTTGCATAGTGAGGGAGGCGATCATGGCCTATCAGTTGGGAGATTCTCTCCAGATGTTCAAGAATAAGATGGACTCTACAACACTTCCTATAACTGAAAATTAGGACAGAGACTAAAACATGGCAGTGTCATTCTCATGTAGAAATACAATCCTAGGGAATGCAGATTATAGAAGAGTCCAACTACTTCAGTGGCAACATTGGAGAAGAATGGGATCACTGGAACTATAAAACATCAATTTTATACTTTAGGTATGAATTTCAAAACTTTTAACCTGAGGAGACCAAGAAATCTGTACAATTGGGACAGAATCCAAGGCCAGAATCCAATTGAAACTCCTATTTCAATGCAGATATCATGGATGTAGAAAAGCAGAGACTCCTGAAGAGAGTAACAACCAGGAGCTGGGGGGAAGAACAAGGAAAGTCCAGGCAAGTCCTGGACAGATATACCACTCTGTGCTGCTTATGGCTAATTAACTTGTTTAAAAGACTACAAGTTAGTTTTAGTACCATGCTGCATGTCTTCTATAAGCATAAGAGGTCCTCAATAATGTCATTTTGTTCAACATCGTTTCATTATAATGTTGATGAAAGGTGGTAGGAATATAGGTCTTGTTTATGTCAATTAGCCTAAGGTAAAATTGGTTTTGTAATACTTAAATTCACGGAACCTATCAATAATGTTAAATGAGGACTTACTGTTATCACTGTTTCCATAAGATAAGTGGCAGGTATGAGTATAAATGTGACCCATTGATACTGAAATTACCATAGCCCCCCAGCCACCCCAACCCAGCCTCGATTTCACCACCTCTCCTTTGGCAAAATCTCCTCCTGTTGTATCTGGAAATTGCTAAGAGTATTGCCCAGGAACTTAAAAAGGCATTCACTCATGTTATTCCACTTCTAGCCTGAGCTGTCTTCCCTCCCATAGGAATGCTTCACTACCAGTCCCAGCTGTCCTCATCTAGATACTGCTTAAAGCCTTCAGAAGGTTTAAGCTGACTTTGGTCCATGGCCAAATGGTTATTTTGCCTTTCATACAACCAGCTGTTGTCCTCACCTTTGTAGAAACTCTGTTATTTGCCTGAGACTTCAGATGGCTCTCTGCTCAATTTCCCACTGGATATATATGATGGATTGCTTATAAAAATGATGCCATTTCTTCACCCATCCTTTCCTTTATTCATGACATTTTCTTTAAGATGTGGGATCTATTTCCCTGTCCCTTGATCTAGGCTGGCCTTGCAATTTTTGTTGGCAAACAGAATGTAGCAGAGGTGACGTGTGCCTTACCTTCTTTGGCCCCTCAGACCTCTATAACCACCAAGAAAAAAGTCCAGCCAGCCTGCTAGAGGGTGAGAGATGACACCAACAAGTCACCCCTATCAGCCCAGGTGACAGCCAGCCAACTCCCAGAAGCAGAGATGCCAACCTGGCCTGCAGCTCCCAACAGATGTATGAAGCAGGCCAGCCAATATGAGAACCACCCAGCTGGGGCCAACCTAAATTGTTGACCCATAGAGTCATGCATCATATGATTGGTTGTTATTTTAAACCATTAAATTGGGGGTTGTTCGTTACACAGTAATAAGTAATTAACACAATATGCTGCCCATGAGAAATTGTCCACATCAGGTAATTCTCTAGATCAGTTAACACTCTACATAGGAGAAATATTTGAAATTCCCATCATATATTATAACATAGAGAATATTAAAATGTCTCCTTATAATACCACATTATATTATTATACTATTGTATTATATTGAATTACATTATATTATTATATGTTCCTCCTTTTCAGAGTACACAGAGATTTCAGTGGGAGCTGTATCAATCACAGGGATGAACTGGGAAGGAGAACAGGCCACTCAGACTCACACTATACACAGAACACCTGTTTCTTCCAGCACTAAGAGCTTGGGGCTCAGTCTGATCTACCTTGCTAAACTTCATTCTCCCTCATAATTTCCCCATAAGTTGCTCCTTAGTCTGGCTTTCAGTAAGACTTCATTTTTTTCAGACGTATCTGTAGATATTTCTATCACTTAGGATGCCTACAGATGCAAGCACCTAAATTGGCTCTCTTAAATAATGAGAAAATAAATTTTCTCACATACCAAGAAATCTAGATGTAGATAGTTTCATGTGCTTAATTCAGTAGCTCCACAATCTCACCAAGCATTCACATTTTCTCTCAACTGTTTAAGACGTCAGCTTTGTCCTCAGAAGAGCTCTCTCCTGGGCATCAAGTTGTTGCCTCAATTGTAGACAGCAGATGTATACATAAATATCTCTTCCTAAATGTTTTCTTTTTTTTTTTTAAGAGGCTGAAAGTCTTTCCCAAAAGTCCATCAGAACTCCTCTTGGATCTTATTACTTAGAATTGTGTCACCTCCTCCTTTCTAAACCAATCATTAGCAACTGGCCATGGTATGGTCATGATTGGCTCAAATCAGTTAGGATTTATTCCTTTAGCATTATCTGTTAAAATACCTAACTCTTATGTAGAAATGAATTCAAACCATTTTTACTGTGTCCAGAGGCCCTATGCACCATGGAGTATTCAGCTTAAGTGCCTGTTTTTAGATGTCTTTGCTCATTTCATGTCACAGGTCTTTTGGGGTAGTTTTTTCCCTAGGCTTATGTGTCAACTCAGTCAACATTCCCTATTGCATGTGGTTTAGGTAAGCAACACTGTAAGTAGTGGAATTAGAAATGTGTGTTTCACTTCCTGCTTCCACCCTTTCAACCATACTCAAATTTGATCCCTAGAGCAGCAGCTTCAGCACCACCTGGAAATTTTATTTTTGAGGGTCTTATCCTAGATGAACGAGTCAGAAAGTCTGAGGGTGAATCAGAAAATCTGTGTGTGTTTTAACAGGTCTCTCAGGTCATTCAGATGCTCCCTGAAGTGTGAGAACCACTGCACTACATACCAGCTGTGTATGGGTAAAACAACATTCTACCTTAGCCTCACATTGCTTGTCTTTAAAATTAGATAATAATAAGATCTCAAAGTGTTATTGTAAAAATGAAATAGAAAAATATATGTAAACTACTTAGTACATATATATATATATATATATATATATATATATATGCAATAACATGAATACTTAATACAGTGTTGATACCTATAAACATAATGTTAGTATCTTTACATACATACAGTTGCATAGTAATTGTTAAGATCTATATATGACTATAAGGTGTCTATAAATAGTGAACTGATTATTAAATTACATATTTTAAATATCTACATTTATTATGTTATTTTTATTTCTTGGTTTACTATCTAGCTTTTATTACTTTTATATTGATTTTTATTCTATTAAGTAGATGTACATAGTTAAAAAAGAAAAGTAATTTGTATAAAATCCTCATAAAAATAGTAGTTTCTTAGCTACACTACCACTAGTTAGCTATATTTTAACTAAAGTTTATGCTATTTATCTCCAGTACTAAAAAAATGTATAGACTTCTATGTCTTAATTTATCAGTTTTAGACAGTCCTATCATGAGAATGAGAATTTAATTCTCTTATACTACCATCACTAGTCTGTTGCCTCATCTTCTAAATGTAATTTCATGTCACTGTTTAGCTGGATCAATATTCTTCATATTAGTATGACTTTGTAAATGTAGTTTTTAAAACATAATTTACTGTGACAATGTTTCTTCTTATATATATATTTTCTCTTTTGGAGGCAATAATTGCTCACTATTCCAACAGCTCACATATTCAATAACTCAGAAAAATCACTCTCAATAATATTTTCTACACAAATGTATCAGGTAAACAATTCCTTTTTTTTCCCCCTGGAGTTTGAACTGGGTGCTAGGATGTCCCTAGCATATTCTTACATTGGTTGTAGGAACTCTTTTCCCTCTCCCATAGCTTGTTTTTTTTTTTTTTCTTAGTTTACTGATTAACTTCAGTGATATAAAGTGGAGGCATGGTTTCTTTTGAGAGTGCTTTCTGCTTAGCATACCATTATTAACCTCTCGCCAGATTTAGAGTCTACTCTGACAACATAATGTTAAGGTAAGGGTTAATTTTATAATTTCAGTTAAACAATTTACAATTCACAGAGAGAAATCAAATTAGTCCAGCTGGTTGTGTCCTATACATGTACAAAAATAGAACAATTTTCTAAACGACTTAGCTTTTTTAACTGATAGTTTGGGCGACATGTACATATAGCTCCTGTTACATAAATACTTCAATTTTTTTTTTCACCAAAGTAGCAACTGAAAATATTGTCAAAGAATATCTCCCTAGATACCAGTTTAGAAAGCCCAGACCACCCTTCAAAAATATTATGTATAAATCAGTGGATCAAATATTAGTAATAGACATTCTATTCTTTACTTATATTTTCAAAGAATGTGTGTATTTTTCGAGAAATGTTTGAGAAATAAAATAAAAAGGTACATTAATTGTTTCCATAAAGAAATGATTTGGTAAACAGTATTATCTTGAGAGCAACTAGTTCTTTTTAACGCTTATCATGCTTTTCTAGTATTTTGTTTAAATGTCACACATCGGCATCTATAGGTGGGCTATTGTCAGTGACCTTCATATCATGTTAAAAAAGCTCTAGGAATTTCTTTTTTTCCCCATACTTTCAAAGACAGGGGGAAAAACTTAAGTGCCACTGTTTCACTGCCAGAAATGTTCACAATTACAATGGTCCCTATTATATGAAATCACAAATGCAGTCAATGAATATTGACGACAAATACAACAGAATTCCGTGGATCCCTTTAGCTAACATTTACATCCATGGAGCTCTTCTTAGTCATAGGTTTTCTGTGCCAGTCTGTCTCTGTTGAACATGGTAACCTTAAGCTCGGCTCCACAGACACCTAAATACTACAAGGGGAGCATTTACGTGTATGCTTGAACATAAACTTGTGCCCTAGAGTAATGGCTACACACACACACACACACACACACGCACGCACACACACGCACACACAGAGACACATATAGTTATATGAAAAATTTACCCTGACTTGTAAACTAACAAGAAAAAATGTTGGATAGTTAAATGCTAATGATTCAAGCTGGGTGCTTATGTTTTGGATTACTTGCTTAATAGGGTTAGCATCTGAATGGTCAGCTTTGAAGTTAACAAACAGTCATTAAAATGCATCGGGGGAGTTCTCAGTGGTTTTTTTGCAGCCATTGTTTTATGCTGGCTGGCTACAGACTCAACAAAACAGCAGAGCTGGGATTTACACAGTGAAGGCTATTTTTGTTAGTGGAGGGAAGGAGATCTTTTCTTCAATATAAATAAATAAAAAGGATGGTTTTGAAAGACTAGCATGTGGGAAAAACTAAATCTTCAGTTCCCCACCTCTGTCAGCATTGAGATTTCCATTGTCATTCCCTCCTTTCCCTAGAAGGTGTCAATGCAAATTTTTTAGTTCCCAAGCATTTGCCTTGTACATTGTTCACAGCATCTCAGACCCCTCTTAAAGGATTCCTTGGATACCGAGCCAACCATCTTCAAAATTCATTAATTTGGACTTTCTGGGGTTAATAATCCAAATTCTCTCTGGTGGCAGTACAAGTCAGAGAAGGAATAGAAGGGGAAAATTACATGAAAATTCCTACAGGCATTGTCTATTGAAAAGAGGGTAATAATTAAGAGATAATGTGAAAGGGGAGAGAATGTTCTCACATGATAATGGTCTCCTGCTGCTAAAAGAATGCCAAGGCAAAGCCAGCACCACTTATGGAAAATAAATGTCATGGCCATCGAGGTTAAGACATTTACTTTTAAATTAGAAAAGCCAGTCCCTCGGCAGAGAGTCCTGTTATTCCAAATAACCAAAGCTGATTGAATCATTTTATCTAATAGATATTCATACAGAAGGATGCTTACTATGTTATTAGTAGCCTGCAGAGTTAAGAGATCCTCTCATAGATAGATAGATAGGTAGATAGATAGATAGATAATTAATAGGTGATAGGTGGATACATACATACATACATACATACATAAAATACTGGTTCACTCCTCAAGCTGGTTAAGAGAGGGGAAAGTCTTGCATAATTTTTAACGAAGTCTTCACTAGGTTATGCTCAGAATGATTCCAACTGCTTAGTATTGTATCATTACACATTCTATAGAAGTTTTTTTTTTCTTTTTTTTTCATCATTTTTTATTGTAAGAAAATACACAGTTTGAAAGTGTGAATAATGCAATATTTATGACCAAGATATGGGACTCAGGGAAGGGAAAGAAGTTTTTAAGACCAATGAATGCCCTTTCCTTTGCTAAATAGAAATAAAATGGCTCTAGAGGTAGAAACTGAAGGACAAAGGATCTGGGTAGAAGTAGGAAGTAGGTAATCAGTAGAGTGGAAATATTTTAGGGCAAGTGGCGCCTTTCAATGCTCTCAAATCACAGTCATAAAATAATTCTAGCACTATAGCTCACAGTATGAATTCCAAAGTTATTTCAAATAACTGTAATGAAATTGAGACTGCAACATGGCTGATTAAGCATTTTTGCCCATTGATGGAATTTCACATCAATTTATTGCTTAAAAAAAAATCAAACATTAATACAGGCAAATTTTTTCAAATAAAAATGCATATGTTCTAGTCAGTCATGAGAGAAATTCATAGTCAATTTATCACTAGCTCTGCACTTGTGTAGCATGCATAATCGGATTCACCATAAACAGAGTTGAAAAGTTACATAAAGACAACAAGTATTTGGTAAATGTTTACAATGTGTGGAATCTATGTTGGATGTTACTAGACACAAATATAAACAAGCTACGCTCAAGGCATTTGTAACTCAAGGAAAGGAGAAGAAACACTGTACTTATTATTATAAAAAACAAAAGAGTTGGTGTAATCCAACAGAAAGAAATATTATACAAATCCAGGTGGGACCAATAAATTCTAGTTAATAAAACCATGAACAACTTTGTGGAGATTTGGTATATGGCTGCCACGTCAGGCTGACCATTTTAAATGGGTCAGAAAACAA
The DNA here is from genome assembly GCA_004026885.1 of Lyroderma lyra. NCBI lineage: Eukaryota > Metazoa > Chordata > Mammalia > Chiroptera > Megadermatidae > Lyroderma > Lyroderma lyra. The sequence continues at coordinate 297,101 of PVJL010000910.1, forward strand.
AGGTACTGACACCTTGACTTTAGCCCAGTGAGGCTATGCTGACCATACGCACCATTTGAAATGGGACAGTACCGTTGTTTTCTGTCCCATTTAAAACAGGATGTTTGGCCAGCCTATTCAGAAGCATGACCAAATCAGGACCTTAACACTGTTCAAAACTCGCCGTGGCTTCCCGTAACACTCAAGGTAAAAGCCCAGGTCCTTCCTACAGCCTATGAGGACTATATTGTCTGAGAGTATCTCCTACCACTCTTTTCTCATTTATTCCAGATGCACTGGACTCCCTGCTGCTTCTAGAAAGTGACAGGCACACTGTTGCCTGGGGCCTTCGCATGTGTAGTTCCCTGGGCCTGAAATGTGCTTCCCGCAGATATTCTCATATTCGTGGCTTGCTCAAGGATTGTTTTCTGGTCTTAATTTAAATATTTCCATTTGCAGCAAGATCTTTCTTGGCCACAATTCATGAAACTGTAATAGAATTTCTGATCCCTTGCCCCCAACACTTTCTGGTCTCTTTCCATGCTCTTTTTCTTCTGCTTACCATTTATCATATTCTAAATTACAATACAATTTTGCTTATTTTCTGCTCTTTCAGTTAGCAGGTAAGCCCTATAAGGCAGAAACTTTTTTATGTTTTGTTCAATTAGATGAGTGCTTTGTCCTTAGTTAGGTATTCTTAACTGAATTTTTAAATGAACAGCTTTATTGTTTTCATGTTTCATAGGAGGATTTTATTGTAGAAGTCCTAATTCTCTAGCTGGCAATATAATGCTATTCCTATAAAATCTCCTTGGAACACTGTAGAATGTCTTTAAACAACATGGTTTTTCTATACTTTTTTATCAGACTAAAATAGAACACTGTCTTATACCAAATCATTGAATTTTACCATCTGAAAAAAGTGTTCAACGAATGATAATCATAATTTGTAGAATAATCAACCATTTAATCAGTGTATACTATGTGCAAAAGCTACATTACATTAGTCAATCAATGTGCTAACAAATATTACTGCAGTTTCTAAAATTTGCTAGCTTCTAGAAATGTACAGTGAATAAAAATGCAAATTAATTTGTTTTGTCCTTGAGTCCCTCCATAATCAGGTCCACCTATTTATTCAATCACCAAATATTTATTCAGCACCTACTATGTGTCAGACATCCTAAAATGTTCCCTCCCTTTACCACAATATTTCCTCCTACTCTTCAAAGTGAAAAAGATTAGCCTTCTCATTTCCTTTTAGGTGTCCATGATGTATTCATTCCCACAGCTATTTATGCTGTTCTCCAAGGCAATTCCTTTTATCTTTACTTGTTCACACATTACCCTCTGAGAAGTGCTGGAGCATCATACAATCTGGTTTCCTTTTTTTATTTCCCTTCACCTTGATTTCACTTTAGCCCTTAAAACATCTTCCCACCTGTCATCTTGCTACTCTTCCTCTGAACTTGACTTCACACCAAAAAGATTATTTTTAAAATAATAACTAAATTTGAATTCCAGAAACTGACCCAATTATTGATTTAGACCCAAAGTGGAAGACAAATACCCTTAATTTAAATTAAGATTACTGGCCCTAAATTGAATATGAATTCTGATATCATTTGCTTTACATTATAATGTTATCAGGAGGAGATAATTCACCAACGTGGCAATTTTCACCTTGTATGTTTTTTGCCCACCAATTGAGATAAAACCCTGGAAATAGTAGCTAAAAGCACATCAAATGTTGCTAAAGGACCTCATTCTTTATTTGTAATTACAAAAATAGTGAATTTTGTAATACCTGAGAAACAGCTAGCATCACCTAGTTTGCGTCTAGTCTCATTGTTTTTTGGACTGTAGAATTCTTTTTAATTAAGTAAAAGGCACATAATGAATAGCTGTAACTTTTAGCTATAACTTTCTACCTTTCTTCTAGTGGTGCAAGCTTTTAGTGAACATGATAAAAGTTTGGGGAACTTATGATACTCAAGTCTTAATTTTTATAGTTCTCAAAAGGATTTCTGGATGAATAGATTTCCTTTCCATTAAAAATATTTTTAGAACAAGTGGAAGATAGAGGTTATTTGAAAAGTAATCATCACTTTTTTAAATAGGTATTTTCCTTTAAACAGGGAAATTCTAAGTTCCCCAGAGTCCAGCTATCTTCTCATAAAGCACGGTTTAAGAGAATGATTGAGAAGGAGGAAAAGGAAAAGTCAGAGAGGTCATCAGTTTAACAGATGATATTACTTCCTGAAAGTGTAGTAAATCTTGGCTTCTAATCAAAATAGTGGGTTCTAACAAAACCTCTCTCACAATCCTATTGTAAAGAGAAAGAATATGTGAGTAAGTACCTACCACTTAAAAGTAACACAAAATGGTTTATTCTTTCATTTTCTCTCTACCCAATTTCAACTCTACCCACAAGCTTTTCCCTTACATTTTTCATTCATGAACTGTAATTATCCCCTAGGGAATGTTGATATTTGAGATTCCCTTTGGATTTAGAATATGATAGGCATTCAGAAAAATTATAAAATGATACAGTAGTAAAACAAATTTTGATAGAAACCTTTACTTATTTACTGCAGTACATGAAATAAAATATATTTTTACTTCTTCATCCATCTACTTCACAGAGGAGGGTATAACCAAAGTGTTCTAATACATAATTTTTGTTCCAAGGGTCCTTCATGCTTCAAGAGACAGATTATGAATCCATCTAACTTCCTTGAACATTGATATTGACTCTACCATCTCTGCATAACAAAAACTATGGAAAATTAGATCTAAACTGACATTCCCATTTGGCTATCTATCAAATAGTGTCTTCTATGCATTGATTCTTTCAGCAACAACAACAAAAAATTCATAAAACATTTATCTTAGGAAGTCCAGCACATGTTCAATTTATTCCTGATGTGTAGGAATATGACGACATCTGACATTAAAACCTGAAATGTTTCATATTAAGAAAGAATATATTCAAATCATACTGTGTTAAAGTACAGATAAGGACACCTAGCTGTCTTGCTCAAATATCATACTGGAAATTAAAATTATGTATCTCCCTCTTAGGAAAAAATGGGCTCTGAATCTGCATACCTCTTTAGCTCTTCCAGTTAAGTTTTAAATTCTAAACCCAAAAAGTCCAGTGACTTGCACATAACTCCACCACTGTTGTGCCACACTCCTGACATTTCTGATGCCAGCATCATTTCTTAAGGGAATTGAAAAACATTGATCCTTTTAACTTGTAAGCATTGTATCCAGGGCACTATGGTTTATTAAGCAAAGAATTTGTTAAAATTCTTTTGTCTGATTAAGCCAGTATCACTAATTCTCACAGAGAGAGCATGGTTCTGCCGGAATGGTGTCTTAAAGTCTTATTATTATATTTAGGAGGGAGAATTGGGAAGGGAGAAGTTAGGTTGTCAGCAAAAGGTCCTTTCAGGAGACCAGGAGGAGAAGCAGCAGCAGCACCAGAAAGTTGAAGTAGAAAGTAGTCTGCTTAATTCACCATTTTGCCCAGGTGTGAATACCTCTACTCACTTTACAACTATATGCTGGAAACTTCTGCTAATTTTGGATTTTCTTTAAACTTTTTCAGCTTCCATGAAAGCAAATGTTGACCTAAAAAGGAGCTTATTGATTCTGCTTTCATACTGGGAAAACCATCTTGTAGGGAACAATTACTACTCAAAAGCTTTGACGATATTTTCTCTTTTTAAGCAATATACTTGCTGCCTGCAGCAGAGCAGTAAGATGACCACTCATGATATGAAATTAACTGCTGCATTAAGAGACCTTCCATTCGATGGTTCTCAAGCATTGTCTTATATGGCTGCTCCTTCTGATACCAACTCCTAGATAGGATCCTTCAAACAAAGGAGGTCTATATCCTGGAGTCCATGCGAAGGCCTATAGATCACATTCACCCCCATGTCAAGTTCAAATATCATTTGTTCTCAACTTGTTTGTTTGTTTTTCATTCATTCACTCAACAAATAGTTAAGGCAGGCATGTCTAATCTGTGGCCCAGGACGATTTTGAATGTGGCCCAATACAAATTCTTAAAACATTATGAGATTGTTTTATGACCTTTCTTTTAGCTCATTAGCTCTCATTAGTGTTAGTGTATTTTATGTGTGGCCCAAGACAATTCTTCTTCCAAAGTTGCCCAGGGAAGCCAAAAGGTTGGACATCCCTGATTTAAGGAATGCTTATAGTGTGCCTATCACACCTCGAGAACACTGATAGCAGTGACTAAAAGAGACAAAAATTCTGTCTTACACTCTAGTTGGAGGGGAAAAGACAAAGAAGTAAGTACAATGTGGTCATGGGCAGTGAAGCAAATAGGTTGCACAGGGGCTGGGGTAAAGGGGTTAGAATTAGGGAACTGAGGGATGACATGGCATTCTGAGGTTCTTGTCGTGACTGAAGTAAACGGGACACAACGAGGTGATCATGCTCTCAAGGTAGATGCTAGCATGAGGCTGGAAGAAGTGATGGAAATTCTCACAGTTTTGGAGCCTTTACTCTTGCAAACGATGACAGGGAGGTAGTGGAGGGGCTGGGAAAGTGGCCTTCTTATCTGGAGCTAGGGCCCTGGAGGGCTCCCTCCTGCCTCCTTTGTTCATTGACAGAACCCTTGCAAAATTCCCCAGTGACTTCTCATCCAGGTCACTGTCACCTAAATAAATTAAAATAGAAAAGTTCCTCTTTAAAATCCCTGAAGAAATTACTAAAAATACACCTACAAAAATAAAAATAAAATAGATAAAATAAAAATACACCTGCAGTATTTTCATACAAAGTGAGAAAACACGCATGTTAAAATTTTGATGGCTGTGTCCTCCCAAGGAAATTAAATATAATTCACAACTAATTTGACTCTTTCCTTTCCAAGTGACAAAAATGGTCTCAATTATTTATTTTTCTGGCATACTGTTGTTGAACCGGGTCTTAACTATAAGCTACCTACTTAAATTGAGAAAAAAAATGTGTGTAGTTTTTAAAACATAACCAACATCACAGAATTGTACCTAAGTCCCAGTGAGCAGTGGCAGGAAAGGAGCTGATGGGCCATATCAACCAAGGAAAAGTGTCCTTAATAATGTGATTACTGGCTGCCACACATTTCAGCTGGAGACTTTTCTACATGGATGCTTCTAAGAACCCTGGGGAGAGAGTATTTGGAAGGAGCTCAGCCTTGGACATTGACTAACTGATTTTCTAGCTATAAATAAGAACAAGCATGTCTGAAAGAAGTAATGAATACGGCTGATCACAGAGGACAAACAGAGTGAAGTGTACATGGATGGTTTTCCCTAAGTGTGCACACAGCACGTTGCGTACATCTAGTTTTATTATGAGTCTTTGTATATAGGTGGCAAGTTGTATGTGGGGGCTGAAATAAATAAACATTATCATTTCTCTAGTCACCAAGCCATTTGCTCCAGTGAGGGGACACATTGCACGTCGACCTGGGGGAGATGACTTTTGTCTAGATGTTGTATAGGCTCTTGGAGGACCTGTGTGTGTGCATGTGTGTGTGTCTGTGTGTGTGTAGTGTATCTTACAATACTTTCCTCTCTCTACTATATATTCAAATTCTTCCTATTGAATATTTTTATTTAACCTAAAAACATTATTAAAATATATGTATTAAAATCTTAACATTTTCCTTATTCATTCCACAAACCACTATTTCCATCATTAATTTTTGTTAATTCACTGTCTCCAACACTTACCCCCTTGTTACATCCTGCAGTTTGCATTCAACCACTCTGCTGAAACATCACTTTTTATTATTAAAGTTATTGGGGTGACATTGGTTAGTAAAATTACATAGGTTCCAGGTGTACAATTCTACAGTACATTGTCCATGTGTTGCATTGTGTGCTCATCACCCAGAGTCAGTACTCCTTTTATCACCATTCATTTGATGTCCCCTCCCTCCATTCCCATTCCCCTCCCCACTTACCCTCTGGTAACCACTAAACTATTGACGATATCCATGAGGTTTTATTTCTTAGTTGCTTTCAGTTTTACATCCCACATATGAGTGAAGTCATATGGTTATTGATCTTGTGTGTCTGGCTTATTTCACTTAGCATGATAACCTCTAGGTCTATCTATGTCATTGTAAATGGCAGTATTTCATCTTTTCTTATAGCTGAGTAATATTCCATTGTGTATATATACCATAACTTCTTTATTTAGTCATCTATCAAGGGACACTTTGGTTGTTTCCATGTCTTGGCCACCACGAACAATGCTGTGATGAACATTGGGGTACATATATCTTTATAGATTAAAGTGTCAAATTTGGGGGTAGATACCTAGAGGAGGTATTGCTGGGTGAAATCTTACTTCTAACTGACGTAACTCTTTCCTTAGTTACCAAGTCCACCCACTTCTTTGATTGTATTCTTTTTCTGCCACATCACATTGCTCATCAGCATCATTCCCCCTAAATCTTTCTACCCTGGCACTGTTCATCCTGCTTGTTTGTTTTTCCCCCTAGAATTACTTCTTCACTGACCTCAACTCTAGTCTATCTCTTTGCCTCTGGTGTCAGGAGTTTTGTATTTAGCCTTCTTCTCCTCTCTCTGTCTTCTAGGACAATGTATTTATACTCATCATTCAATTATCATTTCTAAGCAGAGACTTCCAAGAAGCTATAGAGAGTTATGACTTCTCTGATGAGCTCCAATTCCAAACATTTCATTGTGTGCCAGACCAACTGGCCAAATCTAACTGCTGCAGCTTGCAGCCAGGCCTTGCAAAGGCACCTTTCTTCAACTGGAGTAAGAACCAGAGCAGCCACAGCCTCATCCCTTTTATGGGGACTTTCCAGAAAAAAAACAAAACAAAACAGAAGTTGTGAAAGATAGAGGATAAAACAAGAGCAGGGAATAGAAAGGGAGAAAGAAGATAGCTTAGGTGGGCTTCGGCTTCTGCTAGGTCCTCAAAGTGCAATTTCCTGCTAGTAGCTCTAAGTTAACGTAAAGGATTTGAACTTGTCACTCTCCAGCTCATCCTTAAGTTCTTCTCCCTGGGAACCTTGTTTATGTTATACCTGTTCATCTTGCAATCCACCTTGGTTCCAAACATCAACACAACCAGTTCCTTTCCATTTTTACCTATGCAATAATTTTTTATTTCATGTCTTCTCTTCATGCTCACCACCTTCACCTTGGTTCTGGTTCCTGCTACATTCTTCCTGGACTGTTACAATGGTGCTACCTAACTGTTTTCCCCACTCCCCAAACTCCACCTCTAATCTCATTCCAAATGAGATTATGTGGATATATTTTGATAAGAGACTCAAGTTCTGAAAAGTCTCAAGATAAATAATTAAAACCTCAATGGTTAAAAATAATTTAATGAAGTCCATAAATTTGACTGGTAGGCAATTCTGTAAAGCAGGGTCAAGCTCTATTTCTGTGTGCCAGCATCAAGAAGGAAGTAATTATAAATATTCTTCTTTCCATTAAATAGTGTACTTTCCTTGTTTATAAACAGGATTATTTATTAAAAATTAGTATAATTTACAAGGTCTGGCCAGAAAAAATAATGAAAATAGTTGGCGTGACATCGGTGTAATCTGGCAGCCAAGGAGAGTGGAGTGTAATGCACATGCGTGAACATGAGGACTTCACTGTACTAGTTCAGCGGGGGCACTAGACTTTATTGAGTGAAAATGTGTACTCAGTAGTGGTTGCCTTTAAAGTGCCTGACTCAGTAGAACAATGAATCTGCATCAAATTCTGTGTTAAGCTTGAACATTTCACACTGGAAACTATTCAGATGATTCATAAGGCTTTCAAGGATAATGCAATGAGTACTGAACAAATAAAAGTGTAGCACAAATGCTTCAAAGATGGTCAAGAATCTCTTGAAAGTGACTCACATTCTGGAAGACCTGCAGCAATATGGAATGTGTACAGGCTGCCATCAGCAAAGATTGGTGATTGACAGTGCAAGAACTGTGGGTAGAAGCTGATCTGGGGATTTCTAAAACTACTGTATCTGAGATTGTGACACAAATCTTTAAAAAATGCCTCAATTTTTTGTATTACATGGCTAGATACTTTCCTCCAGACCTCGTATGTCAAAAAATACAGTTGTAAATATTCACTTGTGGCCTAGGGAAAGAAAGATTGGAAAAAGGTCTACCAGTAGGTAGAAGATTTTGTACGTTGGTGGAGTGAAAAGTGTACCATCTAAACAAAATCTTAATAAACCAAGAGAACATGTTATTCTGTGGAGTTTGCTAGGCAAGTCTTGATGTGAGAAAAGAAAGTACAGGGAGGTCTGTGAATGATTGTGTGTGTGTGTGTGTGTGTGTGTGTGTGCCCCCACAGCTCAACAAAAGAGCTTTGTTTCCTCAAAATAATCAACTGTGAGTGAGCAAAAGCTAAACTCAAGGCATTACACAAAAATTTCAGAATTTAGGAAATCAATGTTCACTATTCTCCCTGAATGATAATGCTGGACTCTGTAAATATACTCTTCACCATTTACCTTGACCCAGGAATGACAGCTAATGACCGAATATTGAAGAGTGTCCTTAAAGGAAGAGGGGAATGGGGGTCAGTCCTGCAAACTCCAGGGATTTCCTTCACATTCTCGGAAAGAATGCCTATCACCACAGCCCCATTTACATAGAATACAGTGTGAATGTGCAAAGCAAACTATTAATATGGAGTTCCTTTCAAAGGCCACTTGCCCATTCAACATCCTCTACCCTGCAAAAAGAATCAAAAGATGTCCCCAAAGTAAACAGTTCTGAAAATAGAAGCTTCCTACTGAAGAGAAAGGCATGAATCTATCCTTCAGTTTGTATTTTGCCATGAGAAATTTTAGTAATATTGGTGATTTAATGCCTATGCCCTTTTCTCAACATTCCACCTTCTTCGCCTATTGGTTCGTAGTTCATCTTCCATCTCCTGCTCGCTATCCCATCCCACCACACTGCACCATTGTCTCCTTGAAGGCAATGAATATCTTACTTACCTTTGTACTTGGCAGGTATGTAACAATATGTAAGTTAATCAATAAACCAATGAGCAAATGTACCCCATCACAATGGTTTTCAAAAAATGAGTTTAAAAATATCAAAACACAGCACTCAATTTGACATAAAAGCTATATTTGTATTAAAATATTGCTAAAAATAGATTTTTTTGAAAACCTCTAAGTTATAAGTTTCAGAATTTACTGGGAAAAAACCTACACCCAACTGGTAGATTAATTTTGATCTACCAGATTATACCTACCTGGTCCCCATCTACAATTTAGCTCAACTGTGCTCAATTTTGTTCTTGCTTCTTAGGATCAATCTTTAGACATCTTCTAATTTCTCTAACACTCCACAAACTGGCTGAGTTTTGTGATTCCATATGTTATACTTGATCTGCCCAAAATTGTAGTAATATCCTTTTTTACCTTCTTACCATTCAGGTCTCAAGTCAGTGGGGATGTCCTCAACATTAGGGCATTTTTAACACCATGTTTTGGTCACTTCCCTGATGATTTTCCTGTGTAAATATGCATATTCTACATCTTCTAAAGATTTTTAAATCTATATAAGTATACACAGTACTTTACATGGTAAATATGCTTTTTAAAAAAGTTATAAAAAAATGAAATATTTTCCAAGTGAATAACATTGTCATTTTAAGAGTTACATTCTCTCCATTTTTATTGTATTTCTTCACATTTTGTTTCTCTGCTTCAGAATATTTCTCTGAATCCATTAATTATACAAAAACTAGACTTAAAAGTATTAGAGGAATATTTATAAATAAATATTTAAATGTTTCCTTTTGTCTTAATGAATGACACATTATTCAACCTTCATGTAATAATTCTCTGCTAAATAGTCAACACATATCTGGGACATAATATGCCCTTTTAATGAGAATGTGCAATCAAAAATTTATTTTTGCAATGATGACATTCAAATTCAGTTTTCTCTTTTTAAAAGATTTTTTTTTCACTCTTACATTGCCAATATTGGAATTGCCACTAACATTTTTTTCAGGAGTGAGGATGAAATGATGTGTGAGATAAAAAAAAAATAGGTGATAGGGAAGTTTGACAAAGTGTTTTAACTAAGCAGAGGCTGAAATTAGAAGCAATGAGGCATAGCTAAGAAGACATGACATTAAATACGCATTGAAACACTGTTCAAATAATAGATCATCACAAGTAAAGACATTAGGATTATGGTTAACTATTTATACCATAAAAATAACATAAAAATTAAAACATCAGAATCCCCTCATAATTCAAGCCAGAATAATATATTCAGAATCAGAAGAAGGGGGAGGTGGGTTGGGATTTATGTAGCCTCAACATGAAATCTGCATGAAAAAAGGCACAATAGAACACTAGAACAACATGTGAATCTTGATACGTATTTCTAAATCCAATTATCAAAAAAATTTTATTGCCTATATTAAGGAAGTTTCATCCACTTAACCTTTAAATTTTACCACATAATCGGAGAAACAAAAATAACTCAAGACACTTCTTTGTAGCCACAACCATGAAGAGAAGGTGACTAAGTAATTTCTCCCCATGGTAAGTGATAAAAAAGACATAGGTTAATTTTCTTTAGGGAAGAAATAAGCAAGTTATCTTAAAATATGTTTAAGAGGAGAGGTCATTTTTGTGAACCATCAAGAAAGAAGCCTGGTAGAGAAGAGCCATTAAAAGGCACACTTTTGTTTCCTACTAGGTACTGATTTATGATCAGTGCACAGGAAACTGTACTGTCTGGCTTCCTAGCCCTACTTACTGCACTTCCCCAGGAAGTTCTCCATCTGCCATCTAGGTGCTGGTTTGGTCCACATTTATTTTACTTATAAGATTCAATGCAATTGGAGGAAAAGTGATATGATGGCAGGGTTCCTAATTCCCTTGGGACACAACAGTTGGATGTGTCTTTTTCTGGTGGTTTCCTTCTGTGTGCATGCCTTGGAGTCCAGAGTAAACCAAGGTGATATTGTTCTCCTAATCCTCATGTAATTTCGTTTGAATTTATAAGATGGCAGAAAACCCAAGACAGAGTCTCAGCAGAGCCTACTACTTTGTCTATAAGAAGATATAACTTGTTATGAAGAGGAAAAGTTAGTTGGCTTATACTTTGGTTGTTCCTCAATGGATCATCATGACTAATTGTCTCTAAAACAAATGATTTCTCCAATGTCTCAGTGCATCACTTGACTAAAAATACTGAAAGTAGCTGCTTGGTTGATGATTGGTACTAATGTGCAGTGCTCCATTGCACGATGAGCTGTTTACAGAGTTACAGATTCAAATCAGTGTTAACTTAAGCCTGGGAAAAACCATTTCAAAGGCCAGAGCAAAAGGAAACCTCAAAGCATCTTCAGAAAGATAGTGTCAATACCAAGTCATTAAATATAAATGACACAAGTGATGCTACCCTTTAGGACACTTAAAAGCAACAAATCACAATTAAGCATTATTCCTAGCTGGACTGGTCTACTCTGTTGGCTACAACATGGACTTTAAAAAGCAGAGTTCTGGCTTACTACCAGAGCTGGACATGAATTTACTACACAGTCAGGGGAACAGGTTAAATAGTAAATGTGATCCTGACTCTCTAACACACCCTGGATGCTTTTCAAGTGACCTCATACTTGAAAGGGCTTTCTCCCTTGTCTTCATATACAAGGAGATAGCCCTCCATGCAGCCAGCCATTTGCTTTCTGAGTCACAGAGGCACTTACTGTGGGCTACTGGTCTGCTCCAAGGACATAGTAAAGACCTGAGTCTTAGCTCGGAAATTCCTTCTAGGGCAGTATAAGACTCTACTAAAGTCAGATCTTCTTAAATAACAGATGCAAATAAGAGACCATTTGCTCAAATAAAATACAAACTATATTTAAAAGATCCAAAGGAAGTATACAAAGTTAGCCAATCTCATTCAGACCCAAGCAACCTATGTGTTTATTAGTTTTAAAAAGTCCTGCTATTTTTCACAATAAACCTGTAGGGTAGCTGTTATTATCCCCAGATCAAGGAAGGAGCTAAGAAAAGTTTGTCTCTCCCATTGAGTAAGGTGAAGAGCCTAGAGTTATCTGTTTCCAAAAATTTATGTTTCCATTAAAAGCTGTTGTCTGTTTCTTAAAAACCAATTGTAAAAGAAGACTGGCAGAATAATGGTGAAATGTTCATGGAAACATTAATTACTGTTTTCATTACCATTGTTCAAACTTATTCTCTACCTCACCTTCGTGATAAAGGTGCTCAATCATTTTTTTTTCTAATCAGCATCTGAAAAAATAATTGAGGCCCACAAAGAGAAAGTGATCCACCTGAGTCCATGAACAAGTCACCAACAATTGTGTTCCTTTGACTCTATTACTAAATCTCTTTTTACTTCAAAATCCTAATTAGTAAAAGGAGATACATTATCTTTTCTCCTCCTATTTCAATGTCAGGGAAGAAGTCAAGAAAGAAATTCAGAACCCTAGTTCCTCTGCCTAAATGGTTTATTGACAAAACTATATTATATCTGCATGCTCAAATTAAAACTGGGACAAAAAAAAAAACCTCAAGAAGGGCAAGAGGGGCGTGGAAAAAGTAACTCATTATGTCCTTCCTCAAGAATAGGCAACAATGGCCTCGATTCATTTGGAGGTAAAACTCTGAAAGTACAAGACTATGGCTTTGACTGTTTAACTCTGCTCCCCACTCTGACTCGTTTGCCTCTGGCACTTTGGCACAGACACTGCACCATTAAACACGAACAAGGATGGAGGGCGGGGGTGCAGAACCATGAGAGACTCATACAAGCCCAAATATTCAATTACACACTTTATTTCTGGTTTGCAAAAAGGAATTTCCCGGGTGTGCTGACTACCCTGGGATTTGCTAAGCCTTCTGCTAGGAGCAGTATGAACTCATTCCTAATGTACTATCTTGCACAAATATGGCAGCTTCCTCTTCATTCTCCCTGTCCTAGAGGAACTGAGCATACATTTTGCCAATAACAAATCATTCTAGCAACTATACATCAGTGGGTATAACTATGCAGCGTTATAACAATCTAGAATTTTAGGAACACAGTACCAGGACACATAATGAGTAGATAGTATATGATTTGTTTAAAACTCCCAATTTACTCATCTTTAAATGGGAATTTCAATATTGGTATCATAAATTATTGGGGACAATCTATAGACTATATATATATATGTGTGTGTGTCCAGCATACAGTGAGTGCCCCTCCCGCTTTCTGACATCACCCATCAGTGGTGGTATCCAGAGATTCCGTATTCTAGGAAGTAAATATTTAAATGCTCCTCACTTTCATAGATCCCATGACAGGAGAAACCAGAGGCAACCACAGCATTCCATTTGCACAATTTCCTGCTCTCGGTGCCTGTTCCTCCTGCTCAGGAGGCTCATGACTTTTCTCTTCCAATTCCTGCTTATCAAATCTGCTGTTACACATTTCCTTGACCAATGCTTGCATCAGAATCAGAAAATTTAAAAGCAGAAATGAATCTAACAATGTAATTGAGGTTATCCCTCCCCTGGGCATTTGATTCCCAATGTGAATCCAAAAATGACACTCCTAGAAACAGAACTTTGGTATTAGCCATTGGGGTGATGAAAAATATGTGGTTTTATACTTGGGAGGAACGAAGTAAAGAAAGAGTGGGGAAGTGAGAGGCCTTGAAATCTCCATGTTCACTTTCATCATTTCCTTGAATTACCTACTGTTCATTGATTCTACATTACAACTAATAACTTCTCCCAACAAAAACATATCTACCCCCTTCCCAGCCATAGATGTGGGTAGGTCCTGACAGATCCTGTCTCTACCCACTCCCCATTACGCCATTGAAACAGCTCTTGCTAGGGTCACCAGAGACCTAGGTCAAGTGATAACACTATTTTCATCTTACCCGATTTATCAGCATTTCCGTAATTCTGAACACTGACTTTACCCTGAAACTCTCTCTTCTCTAAATTTTTATAACAACAACAATCTCTGGTTCTCCCATGCTTCTCTGGATGTCCCTGTTCTACCCAGCTACTAAACATTGTGTTTCTTCAAAACTACCCTAGGTTTTCTCTTTTCTCTCTTGATTCTTTCCCAAGACACATCATCCTCGTGTGCTTCTGTGAACACTTACGTACAAGTAAGTTTAAATTTATACCTGGAGCTCACATGTCTCCTCTTATCTGCAAGTGCACATATCCAACTGCCCACCGCCTGGTTCTGCTTGGATGCCTTAAAAACCACAATCCTATACTGCCTGTTTGAACTCACAACCCTTCCTATTTAGTCAATGTTCTCCAGAGAAATAGAACCGATAGGATATACAGAGAGACATAAGGAAAGAGATTTATTCTTGTCTCTCACATAATTATGGAGGCTAAGAAGTCCTGTGGTCTATAGTTTGAAAGCCAGGGGAACAGGCTAAATAGTAAATGTGATCCTGACTCTCTAACACACCCTGGATGCTTTTCAAGTGACCTCATAAATGGAAAGGCTTTTCCCCTTGTCTTCATATGCAAGGTGGTTCTGCCACCTTGGGAAGGTGAGGAGGTGTGTAGCTCCAATCTAACCAGAAGGGCTGAGAGCCAGGAGTGCCAATGCCCCAGTGCAAAAACAAATGAATGTCCAAACTCTATCAGAGAAAGCAAACTTGCCCTTCTTCCACCTTTTTGTTCTATTCAGGTCTTTGATGGCTTACATAAATGGTGGAGCTCAGGCAGAAATGCAAGTGATGGGGAGCGGCTGTAAACACAGATGAAGCTTCACTCTCTTGCCCACTGCTCGTCTCCTACTGTGTGACCCAGTTTCCAACAGGTCATGGACCAGTACCAGTCTGTAGCCCTAGGGGTTGAGGACCCCTGGCTTAGATGTTGTCCATTCCCATTAGTGAGAGTGGTCTTTCTTATTCATTCTTCAAATTCAGATGACTTCCATTTAGAAGTGACTCTCCATCAGAAACACCAGCCCAGACACACTGCAAAATGTCCACCAGCTATTTGGCCATTCCTTAGCCCAGTCAAGTTGACACAAAGAATTAACCATTACATTCCCCCTAAAATGTGGTAGATTTACTGTCACAGATGTCCCCATTATGTAGAGAAAAAGCATTTATGACAACTTGATCTCATTACCTTCACTCTCCATATCCTAAGTGTAGCCAAGTCCTATAGAGTTTTTCTTGCAAATATCTCTTGTCTCCTGTGTTACTACTTTTAATGTCACAACTCTGGACTACAGCAGTCAATAGCTTTCTTTCTCTCTGGTCTCATTGTAGCCATTCTTGTCTCCCTCCAATTCATTTTCCACAGTAAAGACAAAGCGATATCCTAAAATGCAAATGTAATCTTGTCATTTCCTACTCAAAAACACATCAATGGTTCCCCAATTGCTTTTAGAGTGAAGACCACAGTTCTTAATAAATTTCAAAGTCAAAATTTCTCTCCTCCTGTCTATTGTCCTAGCTTCATCTTCACCTTCTCTAGCCACACTCACCATTCTGTTTTTATACAACACAGAAACTGTTTACACCTCTCTCCTCTGCCTAGTTAAATTATCATCTCCCCATCCCTGTATCTACTCTATTAGTTTCCTAGGGCTGCCATAACCAAGTACTACAAAATTTGGTGACTTAAAACAAAAGAAACTTATTATTCCACAGTTCTGGAGGCCAGAAGTCCAAACTTAAGGTAATGGGAATGCCATGTCCCCTCTGAAGTCTCCAGAAGAGAATTCTTCTTTGCCTCTTCCAGTTTCTGGTGGCTTCAAGCAATCTTTGGAATCTTTGCTTGATAGTTGCATAACCCCAATCTTGGCCTTAATCTTCACATGACTTTTATTTTCTTTTTTTCTATATTTCTATTTTGTATGCCTTCTCCTTTTTAAAAAAATGTCACTTGTCATTGGATTTAGGGCCCATCAGGTTAGTCTGGGGTAATCGCACCTCTAGATCCTTAACATAATTACACCATCAAAGGTTCTTTTTTCCAGTAAGGCCACATTCACAAGTACTTGTATTTATCTTTTGGGGGCCACAATTTAACCCATTACAGCTACCTTAAACTCTATTCAACTTTCTGATCTCAGCTCAAGAATCATTTCCTCAGAGTAACAATTACTTCTCTAAATAATGTCTCACAGTAATGTATACCTCTCCTTTGTGGTCTGCTAGCCAAGTCCTATGGTAGTAAAGCCACACTTCCTCTTCCATTATCCCACACTGCTACACAGAACCATGTATATAGCAGTCACAACCTGGAATACACATTATCAGGCAGCTAAACTTAGTCCCTGAAAAATTCTGGAAAGTTTAATTTCCACCCTCCACCACCACCTCATACACAACTATAAACCTGGAATGATTGCCTTACCTGGGGCCTGAGGTACATATGAGGTGAACTTAGCTGGTGTCCTGTGAGCTGGTTATGTGTATGCTCATGCCACGACTGATGCCCACCTGGGTCATTAAAACATTAGCCAGGATCCCAAGTAGCCCCCAAAGTAGTCCTGTTTGTACTTAAACTTTGTTTTCACTTGAGCAAGGGGTGTTTTTTTCTAATATTCAGAAAGGCATGGTATAAGTAGGTTGTCAGTGGCACCACCCAAATATATCCACTTCTCTTCATCACAACTGCTCCAGCCTTGATCCAGATGTCATAAGTCCTTGCACAAATTGTTGCACCACCCCCAAACTATCTCTGTTTTCATGGTTGCTTCTTAACAATCCTTTCTTCTATACATTTCATTTGTAATGATCTTTTCTTTTCCAAATCAGGTCACTTAAAACTGATGTCATTCCATTGCTTAAAACATTTTAATGGCTTTCCACCAGCCTTAGATTATTCAAGTGCTTTACTACTAACTTCTATATTCTCCTCACACCACCCCAGCTGCAATGTGACTTCTTTCTATTCTTTAAATAGACTAAGTTTGCTCCCACTTTAGGGCTTCTCCAGAGACTGTTTTCTTTGCCTGGAATAATGCTTCCCTAGGACCTTGTACAACTAGCTCCTTCTTATTATTTAAGTCTAAGCTGAAATACCTCCTATCTTATCTAAAATAGATCTCCCCAAATCACTGTCATATTATCTTATTTTATTTTTTTCATAGCAATTATCTTAGTTCAGGCTGCTATAACAAAATACCAGAGACTGAGTGGCTTATAAACAGCAAACACTTATTTCTCATAGTTTCGGAGTCTGTGAAGTCCAAGGTCACGGTGCCAGCAGACTTGGTATCTAGTGAAACCTGCTTTGTTGTAGCTGGCCATCTTCTCACTGTAACCTCACATGGTAGAAGACAGTAAGGAAGCTTTCTACGGTCTCTTTTATAAGGGTGCTAATCCCATTCATGAGGGTTCTAGTTTCGTGAACAAAGTACTTCCCCCAAAACCCCACTATTTAATATCATTATCCTGGACATTAGGTTTCAACATAAGAATTTTGAAGGGAAACAGATATATAGTCTATAGCAGCAGTTATCACTATCTGGATTTGTCTTGCCTCTTTATTATTATTTCCTATATGTCCTCAGAAAAATATAAGCTTCATGGTATAGAGTTGGTCTACAATAAATATTTAATGAATAAATAAATGCTTGGCACTACTAAATCTGCTGTACACACATCTTGTGGATGTAAACAAATAGTATGTCAGCAGCTAGGACTGAGCCATGAGGATGTTCATCTATCTCTTCTTCTAAAGGTTTCTCTCTCTGTTTTTCCCTTCTACTTTACCCAGCAGTGAAAGGTTCTCCAGGAGAACTCACATGGTTTAGAATCTTGGATATTTATCTCCACTCTATTCTTTGACAGTCTTGGGGCCATTTTACTGTTATTAACCCTAAACAACATTTGCAAGGTCCAGAACAATGAGATAATCTTCCCCTTCCTCTGTGGCAAAAAGCATAAGAGAAATTCACCTTATCATCTTTCTACTGGAAAAAGTCCCTTTATAGTCTACTTCGAGCCAAAGTTATTTCTCTTCCAATTCCTTAATTCCAAACTTATCTACAGATTTAACTTCATACCTCTTTCCAATGCAGAAAAGATTATGTCTTACTCATCTTTGTATACCCAGATGTACCATAGGAATGAACATATAGTAAGTATTCCATAATATTTATTGAAGAAAATTCAATATGTTTCAAAAAATTATTGAACTAAAAGAGAGACTAGAAAAAAAGCAAGTCCATCCTAATAGTGGGAAAAATAACTCTCTTAGATGAGATACTGAAGATATATATATATATATATATATATATATATATATATATACACACACACACACACACACACACACACACACACATATAATATATATAAACTAGTTAGACAGAAAAAGCCCTCCATAAAATTAAAATCATCTCCCAAAGGATGTAATGAATGTTTCCATATTTGCATCACTTCAAACTACACTAAGAAATCTAAAACATGTAATTATAAAATCCTATAAAAATAAAAATCTATGTTCCAAGGAGCTGCTGAGCTTCTGAGTTGAATCCAAGATGGACTGGCATTCACTGCATGTTAATCTCCTTAAACCTCAGTTTCCACATCTGATAGCACTTACCTGTCTCCAAGGCTGTCAGGAAGCTAATGAGCTTGTGTCTGCAATGCACATGAAGACCTTTACTTGAAAGGCATTACAGAACATCAAGAAATTTATCTTGGCATTTGTTTCAACTGGAAAATTTCTTCAATTATTATAGGAAAAAATTTCACAAATGACTCATCAGGTTTAGATCCTTTGTAAATTTTAAAATCAAAAGATCTTTTAGTTTTAAAATGTAAATATAATTATAGATAAAGGTTATGGAAAATTCTGCTATAAGGCCAAGGCTCTGGTAATGGCCAATTTTAAACACCAACATATTCTCTTCAATTGCTGTGAAAGGGGGAATCGCCTGTTTATTCTCTGTGATAGTTTGCAGACAAAGGGACCAGTACTTACATCACAGCACAATAATCACCAGCCATTCTACGAAATCCATGAAAGACACTTCAGGAAACATTCTCTCCAATACTCAAAAGCAGAGCCCTTGATTAGTTCTGTCATTTATATTCTCCACTGATTTGACTGAACCAATCTTATTTTTAAAAGAATATTATTATGAAGAAGTTTTTCCAAGTCTTTTTGGACTTCACATTGGAAAAAAACAAAATAGAACATGTCACTCTATCCTCTCCTTCTGAGTGTATTTTCTGAAAGGACAATGTCATAAGTGACTTAAGCATTTATACAGAGAGAACATAGATAGCTTTGTTACGTTCCAAACAAAAAAGTTTTTTTTGCTAAATTAGCCTCTTTTCTGTTTGTATTTTATAAAAGAAGATGCAAAAATTGTTTTTAAAATATTTTGCATATACATATTTTTCTACAAAAGAGCATGCTTGCAATGCAATTTTTATTAATGGTAAAAGGCAGTGGTGAGATAGTGAGAAAAGTAAGAATGAAGACCTGTAATCAAAATACTTGGATTTTTATCTCTGCCATGACTAAAGTACTTCCCCAAAGTAATCTTACCATGTGATTTTGATAAAATTGCAAGTCCCTTAGTTTTCTCATCTATTTAAAGGAGAGTGTATTTTAGCTACTCACTTAACAAGGTTGTTATGAAGATTAAATAAGATAATGTATTTGAAAGCATTAAAAATATAATTTATAATATTTTTAAAAACATTCGGAGTTTTATTCATACTGTTAACATCTAGATTACCTTGTTAAATAGTTATTATTGTCATTTGTCAGAAATATGTTATCCAATTTCTGTTCTTTTGAAAGGAAGGAACATTTTAACTATAATCATTGTATCTTACTTTTTGGGTTGTTCAATATTTTAGCTCTAACTTATTTTTATCTCCAGATTTGATATTATTGTCATTTTACTCAGTCAATATTAGTTTAGGTTGACCTAAAATTTACCACACGTTTTGCTCAAGATTCTGGCCTTCCTTCTTTTCTTCTGGCTCATATACTGCTTCTAGAGCAGTGGTTCTAATCGGAGTAGCATCAGATGACCTAGAAATCTTGCTGCAACACCACTTACAAACCACCACAAAGTGTGATTCATAGGTTGAAGGTAGGGCCTGAACATTTGCATTTCTCACATATTCCCAGGTGTGGCTGTTGCTGCTGGTGACCATACTTTGAGAATCACTAGAAGATCCTTGAGTGAGAGTTGGTTATAAACTGTTTTTGCTTGTCTAAAAAAAAATGACTTAATTTGCTCTTCTTCTTGAAGAATGGTTCAGATAGATGCATGAATCTAGGTTGACAGAATTTTTTTTCTTTCTCTCAGCATTGGAAAATATAATTTCATATCTGTTGGTTCTGTTTAGAAGTCTAACATTTATTTAATTATTCTTTTCTTTATGAGTAAACTTTTTTTCTGCCTTTTGGCTAATTTTAAGATCTTTCTTTTCTTTGATAATTTGCAATTTCCCAAGGTTAGGATTTCTTCCCCCACTCCCTTCCTCCCTCCCTTCCTTCCTTCCTCCCTCCCTCCCTCCCTCCCTCCCTCCCTTCCTTCCTTCCTTCCTTCCTTCCTTCAGTATGGTTTCCTTAATTCATTTGTTCATGTCTTTCATTAGGTCTGGAATGTTCTTTGCCATTATTTTTTCAAATACTGCTTCACCCTTACTTTTTTTGTTTTTATTTTCAAAATTCAAAGAGAGATTTTCTGCTTCTCTCACTGGGTCATATTTTCCAATCTTTCTTCCAGTTCCTTGAGCTTCAAAGTGTGAGCATCAACCTGAGAGATTATTTGAAATGCAATCTTCTGAGTCCCACCTAAGACCTACTGAAACAGACTCTGCATTTTTCACAAGCTCCCTAGGTGATCGCCATGTACATTGAAGGTTAATAAGCATTGCTCTGGTTCACTAATTCTCTTTCTTCAGGTGTGTCTAATACACTGCTTAACTCATTTATTAATATTATTATTGTAATAACTATGTTGTTTAATTTATAGACTTTTTTGTTCTTTTTTTTAACTTTCCTGATTGTCTTTGTAGTCTCTTTTGCCTTTGTCCTGTTTTTCACTCCCTTTTTATTTTTTTATACATTTTTAAATTCTATATTCTTTTTGTAATTATTCTGTATCTAAAATCATTGGAGGCCAAAGTCTTATTTAGTTGTGTTTTCAATGACTTTGGACTGCAAATTTTTATTAGACTTACGTGCTTCTGTGGAGTGGGAGAACACCTGGTTGATAGATTGTTCTTCCAGTGTGAATTTGAGTTTTGCCACGTGTCCTCAGGCCTGACAATTGAAATACAATTAAAATTATTTTCTTGTCTTGAAACTTTTTTTTCTAACACTGAAAGAGTGTTTTTTAATCTTCAAACTTGTGTAAGGAGCTCATGCCTAATTATAAATTCTTGGGGACAAGCAAGTATCTGTGTCATTTCCCTCTGCCCAGAAGCAATTTTTTTCTAACCAGCTCTTCACTGAAGATGTGGTCCTATGAAGGTTCTAGCTTTGTAGAGTGTCTCAATGCTAACTCCATACTTCTCAAAGGTCCAAAAACTTATCTCCTGGCATCACTGTCAACGCCAATAGCTTTAAATTCCTCATGCAGACAAATATGCTCAGGGCATCTGTAGCTTTTCTTGTCATTCTGGTCTTTGCTCATTCAGGTTTTGTCTTGGGATTTATCTCAATTTCTCCTGAACTCAGCTTTGGGGGATAGGGGAAAGAGAAGAAGAAGTAAGAGGCAGAAGGAGAGAGAAAAAAGGAAGGGGTGAAACTAGAGGAGGAGAATGAGGGAGAGAGATAAAGAAAATGGGAAGAAGGAAGAGGAAGGAAGAAGAAAAAGAAGGATATACTCATCTGGCATCAGCTATTTTGTAGCACACAGACATTTCTATTTTTACCATCTTGACAAAAACTCTGTAGAAGCCTAGCATTATATTGAATTTCTTTCTCTTGTTAGACCACATCCTTTTTCACCTTTGGGCCTTTGCTCATGTCTACTTGGAATAGTCTGACCTTATTTGACATCCCCCAGCTTCACTTTACCTGGTTTATGAATATTTTCAGTAATAAGTAAGAAAGTACCAAAAGAACAATGGTTTAATCAATAAATAGATTTAACTAGCTACCTGACAGGAAGTTTGGATATAAATGACCCAGCAGGCCAGTGACATCAGGGCACGTGGCCTTCCCTCTGGCCACTGGACAGCTGGAGCACTACAGTCATAAGACCTTGCACCAGCGTCCCAGACAAGGATGAGCAAAGGCAAACACTTTCTGATCCTCTTTATTGGCCCCACTAGTAGATTTTCCTTTTAATCTTATTAGCTAAAACTTTCTCACCATGTATCCCTGGCTTCAAGAAAATGATGTGGTCCAAAGAGCATGGGTGTCACTCAATATGCACAGACTTACATTTCCTGATTTCAAAGTACCACTGTTTACTACCTGATCGAAAAAGGGGGATTTGCTTAAAAATGTATGTTGTCGAGCAGGGAATCTTGTTTTTCTCACCTGGAAACTCATTTAGGTCTTTGCTAAATTGTTATTATGCTAAATATGTCATGTATCCTTTTATGCATTCTCTTCATAGCACTAAATTAGGTTCCCTTGGAACTTTCTTATAGGATCTTATTTTTACCCTATTGTCATACTCCTCATATTTGACATTATTTGTGAGATGTCCACTTTCCCTGCTACATTGTAAACTCATAAGGCAAAGGTCAGGGATATTTTTGTTCAATACTTAATCCAGATAATAAATACCAAACATATATTTGTTGAAAATAAAAAACAACAATATAAGCAAAATGTGATAGGTCTCTACCCGTACTTTTTATTCCAAAATTCTCCTCTGAGAATCAGACCCTATTGCAATAGCTTACTTGAAATCTCCATTTAGTAATCTTAATATAGTCCTAAGATAAAAATTATCTTACAATGAAGTGCATTTTTATGATGGAGTTAGCTTCTAAAGTAAGCATGAAAGCCACAATAAAATATATACATAGACATCCTTAGGAATACATAAAGCACAGTGATATTCAGAGACATTATTTCTCAAGTCATACCAACATAGCAGCTAAGACTTACTATAAAACTTTCACATAGCAGGTACCATAAGCAATAGTTGTTTATTGAACATATGAAGCTACAGTTTTGGATGTGGTTGGGTCAGCAGGGCAAACCAAAGAAAAAGAATTGTGTTGTCCAAAAGGACACATTCCAAATTCCTCATGCCTTCTAATCATGCTTGTCTAGAAAAAGCTGTCATCAGATCTAACATGCTGATTTAAATCTTAATTATGCATTTACTAAGCCCAACCACACAATAATGGGTATTTCTTTTTTTTTTAATTTGGACCTAAATGATATATTCTCCATTAAACAATTAGAAATGAAAACCACTACACTGAAACTGCTTTCAAGCAAACAAATACCCGGAGACAACCCGTCAATTTTGAAGACTTGTATTTAACTGTGAATGTTGCTTTCTATTACTGGAAACCACTTAAGGATTCTCTAAAGTGGTCACTTAAGCAGAAGGTATTTCCTCTTAGAGGCAACTCTGATTCCTAACTTCGCAAGGTTCTCTTGAAACACTTTGACCAAATCTCCAGTGTTTTACCCGTTATGACATGGGAGGATAGGAAATACAGCAAAACATTTTTGACCTGGCCCTGGAGTTAGGAACATCAGGAATGTCACATTGTATTTATTCAAAATGACTAATTTAACCTGATTTTCATTCTATCATGATTCATGGGATTCTTATTCAGTAGATGTATGCACAAACACTACTCCAGGCACCAGGCCTAGCCAAATATAAACAACAAATGGGTTACAAGAGTGAATCACTTACCTAGTGGAAAAGAAAGGAAATAACTTCATAGATTATAACAAACTTTAAGAGATAGCACATACAAATGTGATAGCGAAAAGGGGAGGTGACGATAGCACACCAGCAGCCTAAAAAGAAAGAACTTTTCATTTCTTGCCCTGGTTCTACATTTATCTTAAGACTTTTCTTCCATAAAATGTCTATCCTGAATCATGTCTAGGAGACAAACGAGGACCATTTTTAGGCCCACTCTGTAAGGATGCTATTGTACACTGAACAAAAGTGTGACATCTAGGGAGGCCTTCCCCATCCTAACATGTACAGATAAGGGAATTGAGACCCAGCTGTATTCAGGGGTGTCCGTGTTACTTTTTTAAAGGTTTTTATTAAAATATAGCTAACATGCAATATTATATTAGTATCAGGTATTCAACATTTATATGCCTAAAGAAGTAATCACCATGGTAAGTCCAGCAACTGTCTGACGCCATACTGCACTATCACAATCTTATCCTAAACGGCATATTACATCCCATAATTATTTTATACCTGGAAATTTGAACCTCTTATTCCATTTCACTCTTTTCTTCCTTTTATAATTTTTTATTTACAGTTGACATTCAATATTATTTCATATTAATTTAAGGTGTATAACATGTGTTTAGACAACTATATAATTTAAGAAGTGATCTCCCTGACTAGTGTAGTACTCACCTGGCACTACACATAGTTATTATCATATTATTAATTATAATAGATTCCCTGCACTTTACTTCACTTCCCCATGACTACTTTGTAATTACCAATTGGCATTTCTTAATCCCTTCACCTTGTTCACCCTCTCCCACAACCCACCTTTCATCTATCACTTTGATAAATCTAGTACCCATCGGACACCATAGTTATTATAATATTATTGTCTATATTCCTTATGCTGTACCTTGCAGCCTCATGCCTACTGTGTAACAACCATTTTATACTTCTTAATCCTACTCCCAACAGCCTTCCCATCTGGCGACCATCAAAATGTTCTCTGTATCTGTGAGTTTATTTCTGTTTCGTTTGTTTATTTTGTTTTTTTAGATTTTACTTACTGTACTCAGCACAATACCCTCTAGGTCCATCCATGTTGTTGTAGATGGCAAGATTTTATTCTATTTTTTTATGGCTGAGTAATCATCCATTATATATATATATGTACCACTTCTTGTTATCTATTCATCTATTTGGGTACACACAGGTTGCCTCCATATCTTTGCTATTGTAAATAATGCTACAGTGAATACATGGATGCATACATCCCCTCAAAGTAACATTTTGGGTTTCCTCAAATAAACACCTAGTAAAGGGATCACTAGGTCCTTCTTTGTTTCTTGTTATAGCCTTTATCATTTTGTAGGGTATAAGTATTGCTACCTCAGCTTTGTTTGTTTGTTTTCATTTTCATGAAATATCTTTTTTATACCCTTACTTTCAGTCTGTGTGTCTTTCTATCTGAAGTGAGTCTTTTGCAGTCTGCACATGTAAGGGTGTTGTTTTCTTATTCATTCAACCACCCTATCTATCAATTGGGCCATTTAACACACTTACATGTAAAGTAATTGTTGATAGATATGTAGTTATTGCCATTTATACTTTTGCTTTTTTTATTGTAAAGTAGTTTTTCTAATATTCCTTGTAATACTGGTTTGGGGTGATGAACTCCTTTAGCATTTTCTTGTCTGGGAAGCTCTTTATCTTTTTTTTTTTTTTTTTTTTTTTTTTTTTTTTTTTTTTTTTTTTTTTTTTTTTTTTTTTTTTTTTTTTTTTTTTTTTTTTTTTTTTTTTTTTTTTTTTTTTTTTTTTTTTTTTTTTTTTTTTTTTATTCTATGTGATAGCTTTGCTGGGTAGAGTGATCTTGGTTGTAGGTTGTTGCTTTTCATCACTTCGAATATTTCTTGCCAAATCCTTTTGGCCTGCAAAGTTTCTCTTGAGAAATCAGCTGACAGTTTAATGAAAGCTCCCTTGTAAATAACTAACGGCTTTTTGCTTGCTGCTTTTAAG
>PVJL010000911.1:0-53646 GCA_004026885.1 Lyroderma lyra
CTAAGAGGAAAATATATCAGATAGGACAAAAAAGCAAGACCAATCTTCAAAAATATGTTCAAAACACATAGCTCATATAGGATTTACAGCTAGTATATATAAAGAACTCATACAACTCAATAATAATAAGAGAAATAATTCAATTAGAGAATGGATAAAAGATACTTAAACACACTTGTCAAAAAAATTCAAAATAAAAATATGAACTGATTTTCATCATAAGTCATCATCAGGAAAAACGCAAATAAAAGTCACCATGAGATATCAGGATAAATCCACTAGCATGGCTAGATCTGATGAAGATGTAGAATAACTAAAACTCATACATTGTTGGTGCAAGTACAAAATAGCAAATACACTTTAGAAAAGATTTTGGTGGTTTCTTATTATTTAAATATATACTTACATGTACTGACAGTACCTCTTGTATGTCTTTATCCAAGAGCAATGAAAATGTATTTCTTAGCCATTTAGAACAGCTTTATTCATAGTAGATAAAAACTGTGAATACCCCAATGTCCATCAATGAGTGAATGGATAAACATATTTGGTATCTCACAAAATTGAATAGTACTTATCAATTTAGTACTCAGGAACAAAATACTAACATATCCACACATGGATGGATATCTAAAACATTATGCTAAGGAGCCAGACATAAAACACTAAGTAATGTATGATTACATTTATAGGAAATTCTATAAGAATTTTAGGTCTTATGTATAGAATTATATTGTGCATGGTTTATGCATGATACAATTTACCAATTTTAAGTGTATAATACACACTTAAATGTGTACAGCCATGCAACTATCACCACAATCAGGACATAGAATATTTCATCACTCCAAGAAGTTCTTTCTGCCTTTTTACACTCAATCCCCTTTCCAGAATTTAAGACTTTGCATTGTACATAAACTATGCCTCAAAAAAGCGGGGTGGGAGAGAGAGAGAAGAGAGCACCAAGGACCATGTCTTGAAGGATGTCCACAGCATGTAGAGAAAGAGGACAATAATCCACTGAAGGAAAAAGAGGGATAAAAGATGCAAGAAGGAAAAGAGGAATCCACTTGAGTCAAAGATGAGATAATCTACAATATTTGTTCTGAAGATGTTTCCAATTACTTACTAAGGGGTATTTTAGAAATTTTTACCTGATAACATACTAGAGAATAGTTTTACACTGTGTATGGTAGGAAGAGTTGGAGCTGAGGAGTCCTAGACAAGTTGCAACATATGAAACAGTCCCACATAATGAGGAACTATCTTGCGTGAAACAAATTTTTGAATGACTCATAGACATTTATATGTTTTTTTAAAAAGTGTTTAAAATTTTTTCAGTCTAGGATCTAACATATCTTATAAAATTACAAAGATTTTTGCATGTTTTTAAATACAATAAAGTGTTTTAGAAATGCAACTACTGTGTTGTTCTTTCTTTTATTTGAACCTTTATCAAAACTTGTTTATGACTTCGGAAATCATATTTTTATAGCAATGCTGCTGATGAATTTGCAGGTCTGATAAGATTCAGAACAATTATTTTAAAAGAAGTGATTGTTAGAAGAGTTGAATTTCAAAAAAGCATTGAGAAGAATAGCAGATTGCTGCAAGTAATTTTGTCAATTTGAAGTTCATAAAAAATTTAAAGAATGAATGAGCAGGCAGCGAGAAATGGAGGCAGAAAGACATATAGGATATGCACTTGAAAGTTTGGTCAATAAAAGAGGAAAGAGAAACAGAATCATTAGCGAATACAACAGAATCAAATAAAGAATTATCAGGGTGAGTAAACTTGTGTATCATTAAAGGCAGAGGGAAAGATATCCATGGACAGTGAGGAAGTAGAGATGAAAAAAGTTAGACAAAGCACCAGATAACCATGAGAACAAGATACATCCTGAGCTAATTAAGTGGGAGAAGCTCTTCCAGCTTAAGATTTAGCTTTGAGCTGATAAGCAGGGCAGAGCAGTCCATCCCTGTAAAGAGAGAGAAGATGGCCCTCTCTATGAGGTAATGTGACAGGAGGACACTTCCCTCCAAAATCCATTAGTCATTTTCAATGGCGCCTGATATCCCTCAATTATAAATGTGTTTCTTTGGCATGTGAATTCTTTATCCTATTTAAAATTATTAAAAACTTGTGTATGGGGAGAAATAACAAATTGAAACTTTAAGAAATAACAAATTGAAACTTACAGTTCCATGTTTCTTTGGCTCTTCTGTGAGTTCATATTTTGATTGAGGCATGTTGTGGTGCAGTATGGACCCAGGGCTTCAGAGACAGAAGGGGAGAAACCTTGCAGGCTAAGAACACAAGCCCTAAGTCAACCCTCAGGGACGCTACTGTTTCGTGTTGAAAAGCCAGTGGGGGGCAGCTCACCTGGCATTGGACAGGGCGGTAAGGGAGTAAGGAGCAAGGGGGCTCAGGAGTAATGAGTGAGGTGAAAAGGAGGTGCCCTATGCCAGATAATGTCAGTGTTCTCATTGAGATACAGGATGAGATCACGTGCCAACTGCATTGAGGACTTGGGAAGAGCATGCCTGGAATGGCTCCTGGGAGTCTTGAAAGAGATGACTAGCATTATCAGAGAGCAGTTGTGACTGCTCCATTGTCACTGGGGTCCCTGACGTTGCAGATGGCTGGAGCTGCATGGGTCTCCATCTTGTTCGAAGTTGCCTCTATAAAGCAAAAAGACAAGCAAATAGTAGGGGCGCAATTGGTGTGGTGAACACAGCAGAAGTTTGGTGAGGTCCTAGGAGTCAATGTTGAAGATAAGTGTGGAGGCGAGAAAGGCAATGAGGGTTCTCAGAAAGAACACTGGGCTGGGCTTCAAAAGGCAAATTGTTGTCTCTTGTCTGAAAAACAAGAATCTGTTTGATCCTTAGACAGACCACCACTAAGGCCTTCTAGAAATAAAGTTCAATTACTGATTTGACCATGAAGTCTTTTGGGGGAAGGAAATCTAAATACAGAGAAGAGAGCTGATGATTCAGTTGAAACGAACAGATAAAGGCCTGGAAGTTTCATTGGGGACAGAGGGAGAATTCACATAGCAAAGGGGAAGGGGAGAGATGCCAGGTTGAGTGTTCCCTCCAAGTTTCTCACTTTCATTCCTTTGCCAAGCAAGTTGAGATGTGGTTAAGAGTTAATAATTTCGGAGATTAAATTCCTGCTCTGCCTCTTATTAACAAAGTGACTCTGGGCAAGAATCTCTCTGGACTTCAGTTACCTTGTCTATTAATGGCAATGATAATAATACAACTCTGTGTCACATGGTGTGGTACATATAAGATATCTAAAGGCGCACAGTACTCCCAATAGAATTGTTCCCTTTCTCTACCTGGTTTTCAACAATTTTAGCTCAAAATTTACTTTTTCTGACTTCTTGTTTATATTCCCATCTTTAGCCATTAAACGAAATGCTCTGTTGCCTTTGTTTCAGAGAGAGAGAGAGAGAGAGAGAGAGAGAGAGAGAGAGAGTGTGTGTGTGTGTGTCTGTCTGTCTGTCTGTCATCTTATTGCCTTAACCAGACAGCAAGCTTTTGGAAAGTAGAAAGGTAAGTGTTAGATTTCTTGTGTATTCCTTTTCATTTCTAGAATATACTATAGCATTCAGCAAATACTTGTTAAATAAATGAGGTTCTAATTCCTAGATAGAAAACTTTCCTGTGTTCTATATCAATTACACAGCATAGGAAGAAACAGGTGTAAAATAATTCAGCTGGGGGTTGGGTGTTTTTGTGTGCTTCCCATTGGTCTGTGACTGTACATAGATTCAATCATAATGAGGCTGACAAAGGAGAGATGACATTTTGGAAACAGAAAAGGAATTTTGGATATTACAGCCCAACATTTGTCACCTCCCTGGCTGATAGCAGCACACGTTTGTTCTTTCCCTTTGGCTAAATTTGGATCAAATGCTGGCTGAGTGCACTAAGCAAGCCAGAACTACATTGTACCTCTATTTTTGTGACATATGAGCTCCCTGCTTTAATCTCCCCTCTACTGTATAAAAGAGGATCTGAGGCTGTTAGACTTCAATCCGGTGATTCATGCAGCTGGCACACAATAGATTCCACCTCTCTCCTCACTGCTGCACAATATCAAGCTAAACAAAATGTCTTAGAAAGCTTCAGTACATGTAGTTAGCCTGTCACAGATCCCCCTCCCACACACACTCTCTCCTTTTTTTCTTCCACTGAGCAGAAGAGTCCAAATGCCCAGCACCTGCCTTTTTACTGACATTTCCACAAAGGTAAAGGAATGAACCTTTTGTCAATTCCAACCAAACGATCTGTTTTGAAACAATGAGATGAAAAGCCTGGGCCCCTCTCCTGGCTACTGGATTACAGTGCAGAGGCTTAAAATAAAGGACACTTGACGTTATTGATTTAAAAAGGGATGGAGACTTTTGCAGGAGCATTCCTCGCGGCAGAGGCACAAGTCTTGTTGGCAGGTACCTCCACTGAGGCACTTCTCTTCCATTTGTTTGGTTTTGCAGTGGTGCTTGTTTATGGCTTTGGCTCTGAGGATGACCCATGGTGTTGCTTCCTGTGCTGCATGAAGCAGTCAAATGCCTGCAGTGGTTTCAGTGTGTGTCTCTAGACCGGGAGGCATGGAGGAGAGGCAGCACGGTACTGCAGGATAAAGAGCTGCAGGAAGAGGTGACAGGGGAAAGCACATCTTTGAAAAAAAGAAGAGTCAAATAAAACAGACTGGAAAAGAAATAGCACTTCAAGCTGCAAAAGAGATTGTGTGCCAAACCTATTATTTCTCAGCAGAGCCTATTTCAGCTAGGTCTCGAAACATCCTCTCCCCCTCCAGCCATTTGCTTCCCCACCCCCTTCTTCCCTCTCCCCCTGCATTACCCAAGTTTGAATAGTGAGGAGACTAAGGGGGTTCGGGCAGGATGTTTTGTTGTGGAAGGGTCCAGGCACAGCTAGATAATCTTCTTGCTTTTGTTCTCTTCTTCTTTGGGGCTTCTTGGGATATTATTATTGACATTTTCATATGGAAATTTTTGTATTATATGTTTCTTCTTTTATATTTGCCCTGTTTTTTCCATACAGTCTGATTTCATTATCCACTGTGTGAAAGGGACACGGCCAGTCACCCAGTGACCAAATTTAAGCAGTGATCTACTTTTAATACCGAAATGGACTGTGTGTTTGTTAACAGACATGTGGATAGCCAGGACTGCTGTTAATAGGAGCATATGTCTCTATACATTCTATACATGTATTTTAATGCATTATTACAGTCTACCCGTAGATTAAACACCCTCAGTTCCCTCTGGTGTGACTGTCTCTCTGGTTGCTAGCTTAAAGAGAAACAATTCCTGAGAGCATATGGTTTCCAAAACACAGCCCTTCCCCCTCCTTTTCAGTTTCCACAAAGTGAGCGGCTTCCTTCCCCTCCCCCTACAGTTTCTCTGCTCTCTGGCGCAAGCGAGTCTGAAACCAGGGGGCAAAATCATTACTTCCCAATTACCTTAAGCCACGGAAGATAACCTCTCTCAAGGGCTGTTGGTAAAATCCACACGTGATTCCAACGTCTAGACAGGTATGAAGCATAGGTGTAGGGCTCAGCCCTGCAGAACACCAAGGTATCGCCAATGAAGTGCTTTTATTAAGGTATAATCACCAGGGTAACTAATTACGTCAATACCACATAGTTAATTAAACCCATTATAGTTACTATTCCTATGGAGAGGAGGTCAAATAAAGCAACCATCCTCTTGATGCCACTATGCTAACAAAAGAAGGGAAAATTAAATAACACACAAACAGACCTCTTCATTTTAAAGCTTTCCTTCAATTTTTAATAACTGCCTAGGATGTCATCCATGAAGGTCTTCAAGTGTCAGCCATCCCTAAAGATTGCTGGGGTGTTCAAAAGACCACCTTGTAACATACCTGTACTTCAATTAAACGATTGCCAACTGTTGGCTTGATTGATGTAAGAATTAATGACAAGTCAAAGTGAAAAACAGAATGAACAGCCACTGTGTTTTTATTAATGTCTTGCAGAGGAGCATGATACAGGGCAGTGTTTATGTTTTAGTTTAATCTGGCTTCATGGCTAAATGACAGGAGATAGCCTACATACCCCTCTGGACCCTAGTCAGGGACTTGGAGAGTGACACATTAAGGTTAGGTATTACAGCTCATTAATGGACCAAAGGCACACAGATTACATATCCTGCAGTTTCAACAACAACAAAATCTTCTTGCACAGATGCCCAACTATACAGGGTGATTCACATATGAACATGGAAAAGAAGAAAATTCAAGAACTCTATTGTACAGTGACATTGTTTGCCAGTGGAATAATGTTGACAAAAAGATACATTATCTCCCTTACCCCCCCCCCCACCACACACACACACATAGAGAGATCCCTCAAATACTAATCTCTGGAAATTAAAACCAAGATATTTTGATCCTCTTTGAAAATTCACCAGGTCATTATATCACTGTCACACCTTCTTCTCAAAGCAGTACATTGTACACAGAGAGGATTTGCAATTACTTCTCCGGATTAACAAAGAAAACTTTGTATAAAAGGGCTATGCACTGAGACGTGCAAATGTGGCAGGCCCGACCCCCTGCAGGAGCAGGCAGACAGGCAGTAGGAAGAAGAAGTAGATGAGGAAGGAGAAAGAATGCTTTGATCCCCATGCCGCACACACAATGGCGCAGGCGGCACCCCCAGCAAGCCCTGACCCTGTGCAGGCTGAAGTTTGGCGTGGAGTCACTGAGTGGGAAGCAATATAATGAGTAGCGTTTCATGTGATGGCGCGCAGAAAGCCTGCGCCACCCCTGGTCTTGCTGGATTTCCTTGTTCCCATTGTTTTGATTGCTGTAGATGTTATTGGTAGTGTTGTCATGGCTGTTGTTTTTCAGCTTGGGAAATTATAATATTGTTACAACTGCAAGATAGGCCTAGCAAGTACATACTCATAAAATACAGACTGCAAAAAAAAAAAAAAAAAAAAAATCACAGAGGCCCCATGGAAAACAAAGGTCAGGGTTAAATCCTTTACTTGTCCGGTGGTTTAAGCTGACGTACAAGGCATTTAGTTTAGATGGAAAGCAATCTTGTATTCACCATCCACAGCCTTCGTCTCTACACCAAAAGCTCCTCCTCAGATGTCTTTGCTCTTCTCATGAAGCCATCATGCTACCAGGCAGCCAGACAGAAGCACTGGGAGGAAGAGTCTTTGCATTTCTTTACTTCAACTCCTTTGCCCCCTTTATCAAATCAATTGCCAAGCCCAGGAGATCTCAAGCCCAGGAGATCAACTGCCTCCCTCCAAATCCCCTTCTACCACCACTCTCAGCACATCTCCTGCCTTTGCCCTCTCGGTCTCCAGTCACATTCTCCTTCCAACCTCTGCTGCACCAGCCACCAGCTTGATCTTTCTACTGTGTGGTTCCTATCTGATTCCTCTACTTCAGAAACATGCACTGATCACCCAGCATTGTTCTACAGAATAAGTTATGAATTCTTATTTTACCGTTAAGGTTGTCTCCGTTCAGTCTCTAGTCCCTGTGCAGACTTACCTCTCAGGACTTCCTTCCCTATGACCTGTGGGCCCTCCCTCATCGGGTCACGCTCTCAGAGACTCCAGGCCTTGGCTCCATGCATGTGCTTCAGCCCCAGTCCCTTCCACCTCACATCCTTCGTGAACTCCTACACATCCTCCAGTGTTCATCTCGTTGTGGTAGGCAGGGAGAACCAGGCCACGGGAAGGAGGAAGTGTGGGAGATGAAGGAGGTAAGATCGTTCTTAAGAAAAGGTGCAGCTACAGCTAATTGTAATGGATTATAAAACTATTATCATTGCAAGGAAAGAATCTCCACCCCCTGTGTCGCCATGACAGTTCTGACAGGGGCCAAGTAAAAACAAGGACATCCCACCTCCTGATGAAAAAAAGAGGTCATTGAGGACAGCAAGACCCCTCCTCGGGATGCCTATAACACTACCCCTAAAACTTGAATTTTTTGTGCCCTCATTCTAATAAAATCCTTTGTTCTTTGGGACAGTTGCTCTCCTCCCGGCCTGACCAATCCCAAAGTTTTTGGAAGTGTACTCTTTTTCTTTGCTTTAATAAATCCACTACTTACTTGGGTTCGTTCACTTGGTTTATTTGGTAGATACAAGAAAAGTTTTTTCCATCATTCATTTTAATGCCTCTACCAGGAAGCCTTTTCTGATGTAACTAGGCAACAGATGCCCTTAGCACTCTGATTTTCCAGAACATGCTTTGTTCATATGTATTTTATGACCATTATCATAACCTATCTGTAATAAGCATAACTATTGATTATCTCATTTCTTCCAATTTTAAACTATCTGTAAAAATTCAGAGACTACATCCTACTGGTCTCCATAAGAATTCAATTAAGTATCTGTCTTCTAGAATTGAATTAAAAGTTCATTTTATAAGATTATGGAGTCTTCTTATGTGCACATATCCATGCACATACTTGGAATATTTTTGTACTTTCGTAATTCAAGGGAATAAAATAAATGAACCCTTTCAGACACTTCTCACTCCACCATTTTATGATCTAAAGAGAATGCGCTTCATCCATTATTATAGTTAATTCATGAGAGAAGTGAGGTAAACAAATCAGCCTCATAAATTACCCAAAAATTACTTTGATGCCTTAAAATAGTTTATAATTTTGTTTAAAAATTTGGGTCCATAAGTTATGTTCATGTAAATTTCATGACATCTAAGCAGACACAGAAGAGTCACCCTGTGATTACGAAAATTTTAATGCTCTTCACCTGCCCTGATCTGGACCATCATAATTTTCCTGTTGGCCTAGATGCACACCTTCAAATGATTTTTCTTAACCTTTAGAGACGAAGGCAATTGATTATACTAATTATATGAAGGGTAGAATAATAGAGAAGAAAGATCAGTTTATTAAGACTCATGAGATCTGAGTTCTAGTTTTAGTTCTGCCCATTCACCAGTTGGCAACAAGTAATATTAATCACTTAATAACTTCAAATCACTATGAGCCCCTCCCCCACCACACACACACAAAGCCATGTTACTGGACTTTCTAAACTTTAACAAAAGGAAATAGAAGAGAAGCCTTAAAATTATTAAAAGAAGCAAATTGAAAAGAATTAACATATTTATTCATTATTTTAAACTGTATGATATGTAATTTTATATTGCTTTAGAAGAAAATCAAGTTTTCTGCCCCTTTGATGTGGTAATACAAATATGATTAATTCAAAGAAAAGGGACAAAGTAAAATTAAAGAACTATAATACAAACTTTGAACAATACAAAACAAACAAAAAAGAGTACAAAATATAATACAAACTGAGAACAATAACTAAGTCACCATTACCACTTGATGTAACTACAGAAGCACATGGAGTAACAACAAAATGAAGTGTTTTACAAATGCAAAAAAATATATATTATATTTTATTGTTTATGGAATATTTTTGGCTTAGTGGTTGAGAAAAGCAATTATATGGGTCAAAAATGATTTTATTGTTTAAAAATTGACTTCTCTTCCCATTGAATAAATTAGGTTTAAACTAGTGAAGTATGAAAATTCTGAGTCAAGACACAATTTTGACTCTGACCTAGCCTGGAATAAACCCCATATAGTTCAGGGTTTACCCATGTATGACATGTGAGCTGCTGCAACCCCATTTTTATTTAAAAAGACCTACCTGAAGGGAACAGAAATATAGAATCATGTTCTGTGTTGAAGGAAGTAAAGAAAAAATAAAACAGAGGAGGAAATAGTGTGAGGAAGAGAAAGACTGAGAAAGGGGGGAAAACGGAGGAAGGAAGGAGAAAGAGAAGAAAAAATATATAAAGAAAAATTGCTTGAAGAAAATCAAACGGTTGACAAATCTCTAAAACAAAGTGACTACCTTAATTTTCTCTCAAGATCTCCACAAACTTCTTCACTTTTCTCCTGTATCTGGATTCGTGGCATGTCACTCTAATTAGTTTCACTAGGAAAATGACAGTGCATGAGAAACAACAACCATGAATAAAAAGAAATGGCAACCCTAAGCCTAATAATAAAATGTTTTCCTATCGATGGCCAACAAACAAATATACCCAGTCTATGCAGGAATACACCAATGACATTTCAGTATACTTAAGGCATCACTATCACTGCACATAAACCCAGTATTTCCTTCTAATGGCTCCCCATTTCCCACAAAATATATGATTCTTAGCCTCTCCAAAACCAAGCACAGTTTAACTCTGAACCCTCATTTTCGGCCACACATCTACCCCCACGAAATATTCTGTAGAAATGGAAAAGGACTCACACTTCCTTGTGTATGTTCACCAGAGAGCAAAGGAGAGACAATCATTTCAAACAAGGGATACAATGTTGACTCAGAAATGTCAGACAGTATGATCTGTCCTCTGTGAAGCGTCCCTTGACCTCCTGGGAGAGGTGGACCCAACCTCACTAGAAAGCCTCTGGCCTGTAGTTTTCCTTTCCTAAAACAACTACCTCACTCGATTAGCTTTCTCTTTTACATTATGCCTCTCTAGTAAACCAGAAGTTCTGAGAAAAGTAGGACATTTAATCATTTCTGAAACAAAAAACCATCACAATGTGTCTGATACATATTAATAACAACAAAGGTTTAAATGTCAAATAGGCACTCAGAAAAATTCTCTTATCATGAAATTTTTACTAAACTATATTAATTTTTAACATTTGTAAAACACTTAATGGCTTAATTTGCACTTTCACAAATATTACCATAGTTTATCATTAGATCGGTAAAGACTTTTTTATTCTCAATTTCGAGTTGAGAAAAGTGTTAATAGATCAGATTAACTAACCAGATGAACTAACAAGATAAACTCAGTTAGAAAATTTTCAAAAATTCCATGTCACTGAAAACTATAGAACATATTCCTAAAAAATGTTTTGGTTAAAGACAAAGACATGAGAAATACTGTGAAACTTTATAGTTAAATAACAATAAAAACTTCTAGGTCAAATTCTGGAAATAAAGACTTACTAAGAGAAGTAATTTTAAATACATTGATCAGAAACCAAGAAAGATTTAAATAAATGACATAAGTGATTACTCAAAGCAGCAGGGAAAGAGTGACAAAGTAAACCAAGGAAACAGTAAGGAAATAATAAAGGATAATGGCAGAAATTCCAGTTAAAGATGAGGGATTGGATGTGTGCCTTTTAATTCACCTCCTCCGTGAACCCTATAAAACAATGGTGAAGGAATCTTTTCAGGCATAAATCTATAGGACAAAGAGAACAGAGGATGAAAGAATAGTAATAAAATTTCAGATGATGAAAAACATAAGAATGAGTATTAAATGACAGTGAACAAAGAAAGAGAATCTTAAACTAGTAGCAGAGACATTTGAGAAACAATTTTATCTCCCAAAGCCTTCCTAACCTTCAGATGTTTTCAGCACCATGCCTCTGAAAAGTAGGTAAAGGTAGAACCAAACAAAAGCAAAAAAAGACTAACACTGTTCATTTAACAGATGTCAAGATATCTTCCTCCATGCTATGTGAGAACCCCTCCCTGCTCCACCTAAGAGAAGATCGGGGAGCTTTTTCTCTAGAGATCGTAACACAAAGACTCCCTGACTTTGGGGACACCAAATCTAATGGGAAGAAAAAGAAATGCCATGTGGAAAATAGTGGAATTAAGTGAAAGTTCACACACTGAAGGTGAGATCTCCGTTCCTTTTTCTCACTCAGTTACCAGGATGCTAATAGTCAGTCTTAATGATATTGAGGTTGGAAAGTAGAAGACTTTTCTGGGAAAACTGGTAAACCAAAAAGAAAAGGCATCAAGACATTGGTAGTGCATGCTCTCCAGCATCTTAGCCAGTTCAGGCTACAGTGAAACCCACAATTGACAAGTTCCAACCATGAGATCAGAACTCCCAATCAGTTTTACAAAACACCACTCAAATATGGCCAGGCATTGGGTATGGGAGAGGTGAGAAGCAAATTGGAGGAAAAAGGGATTTTGCAAAGAGTAAAACATTAAACAAACATATAAAGCTATTATTATTTTTAAAGAGATAAAAAAAGTTATTACATCCTGAATCAAAAACAAGATGTTACTACAAGGGAAGAATCAAAAAACATGATAGAGACCTTGACTATTCAAGTTAGGATAGTCAACATAACAATGCAAGAGAAGACCTGAAATATACAGTTGAGAACATCTAAAGAACAGTAGAGCAAGCAGACTAACAGATGGAGAATAGGAAAGAAATTATTTGAAAATTAGAGAATTAATTATTAAATGTTAGCTAAAATCTGTTTTAAAAAAACTACAAACTCCCACAAATATCTAAAACAATATCAGGGAAAGAAGCAAAGGCAATGTATTTCGTGATAACTGTGTAGCAGCAAACACCAGTAGAAGAGAAGGCAGAGCCTAGGAACAGCTCCATGTTTATATGGATTTGGAATATGATATAGGTGGCATGGCTAATTTTGTCAGGGAATAGA
Source organism: Lyroderma lyra (assembly GCA_004026885.1). NCBI lineage: Eukaryota > Metazoa > Chordata > Mammalia > Chiroptera > Megadermatidae > Lyroderma > Lyroderma lyra. The sequence continues at coordinate 12,526 of PVJL010000911.1, forward strand.
TACACACATATAAGTGAAATACTGTATGTTTTTCAATTATCTACATATAATTAGTAACAAATAGGAATAGGACAAACATACTTGGCTGAAATTGCTGATATTCAACAGTTTTTGATGTGCATAAATGTCAGTTTCATGAAATTCAAGCTAATATATTAGAAGATTAATGGTTATCTAAAAAAAGGTATAGAGGAATTGATTAAAGACTATACCCCAAAAAAGTACTTTCTGAATGTGTGAGAAGCTATGAATTGGAAAGAATTCAGTTCTATGCAAGAGGTAATGATGTGGAAGGCTTGCAAATTAACTTACAAAATATAACAGATTGGAAAATTACCAAGATGGAGTTCAAAGTTGCTACATAAAGAAAGTCAGCAAAAATGTAAAAGGAGACAGATGAAACAAGAAATGATAAAGCTGTCTTGGAGAGAAAGAAATGTTTAAAAGATATATAGCCATAACTATGAGAAAGGGTAACAGACTAAATATGGTTTCAGAAAACAACAACAAAAATCAAAGCATAGGACTTAGAGGACAAAATGAATGTTAAATAAAAAAATTTTTAATAATACTCCAGGATACTTCCTCACAGAAGAAAAAGACTATGTACTTTCTTCAATGAGCTAGTGGGAGTGGTGAAAGCAAGGCAGATGGCCAACACGATTTTTCCACCTCCTACCACCACCACCATCATACTTAGCACTGTGTCCAACATTTGATATACATATGAGTATATCAAATTCATAAGATGTGCTTAATGAAGTCCAGTGGAAGAAGTGATCATACACAATTTTATTTTTTCCCCTTAAGAGGGAATTTTCTTTGGATTGCATCATTTCTTAAACTTCAGACTTAGAAAAAGACACAGGCCTCCCATATTTTTCTGGAGAAGGGTGATTATTCTTGCCCTCTTCAACAGACACTTATGACAGTGAATATTAAGCTTGTAAATTATATATATTAGACTTGACCATGACATGATACATCTTCTACTTATAATTTAGGTGATCTTATATAATGTGCTAGACAGTAATGTTATCATTATTTACAGAACCTTGAATGCAGCAGTAATCATCAATCTAAGTGTCCGTGCATTATTTTAAGAAGAGCTATGATCTATTCCAGGCTAATGCACAGTGAGTGTGATAGGGGAATTAAACTGGAAGATAGAAAAGAGATTTCTCTGTAGCTACAATGATGGTCTTCTGAGCATTCTCCTACTGCCTACCACTCCCTGGACCACTCTTTCCCTCCTTGGTTATCCATTAAGCCAACTTCCTCAAATTTCCCTTTACAGTTAATCCTTTATAATTTTTACAAATGAAAGGGGAAGTGTGGTAAATTACTAAGGACATTAATTAAGGAAGCAACACAGAATGTTTGCACATCCACATCATATTCAATAATCTCTCAAATATAGACTAAATTGTTGTACTTACACTCACATACTGAAACTCAAGTTATTTCACAGTCATAATAGGTTTTAACATTTAATTTGTTTGAATTATTTTTTGTTGATATAAATAGGATGTTTATTTACTTTGGCTTAGCAATAATAACTGAAAGGAGAAGCCTCCAAAGACAAAATACTCAAATACATCCTACACCAGGAATCTATGAATCATAACATAACAATTCAGACAAGTGTCTTGCATCAATCTCAGACATCTTGTCCATTTGCAGCACGAGACCAAAATGAAAGATCTAGGTAGTTTTCTGGTTCTTCCAGAGTCATTTTAGTGTAGAAACTGGATTATCTTGATTGAACTCCCAGAGTGTCTGACCTTCCCTCAATTTTAGTGTGTTCAAAACCAGTCTCCAGCCCTGAAAGAATACTCAGGTGCTTCATAAATATCTGTTGACTGAATCAAATGAGTCTGCCAGTTTAAATTATTTACATCATTTTTGCTGTCCTTAACCACAAACCCTTGCTCATCTTTATTTTTAAGGTGAATAATAATGACCCCAAATATTGTGAATTCTCTACATACCTACTATCAACATATTAACTAAAATACAAATAATTTTTTGTTTCCCTATTACTTGGGCATTTTCCTATGCCACATTTCTTTACATATGCAGAAATAAGCTTTTCTATGTACAAATAAAATAATTAGGTTCTAGATCAACATCTTCACAAATTACAAAAGATATTCTAATTATAGAACCAGAGGGAAGAGGTAAGCAATAGGAATCTAGTAAGAAATTAAATACATTTTTAAAGTTTTTAACTTAAGCTCTCATTGTACAATGAAATTGAAGATGTAATTTATGAGATTTGTTATATAAATTGCATATGCATTTTTAGAATATATATTTGTGTGTGTGTGTGTGTATACACACATATATATATATATATATACACACACATATAAATTTAGGCTCTGCTAGTTACTAGTTATATGATCTAAGGCAGTGTACTTAATCTCTCTGAATCTTAGTTTCCTGACCTATAAAACAGAGATAATAATTATGATATGGGCTTGTAGTGAAATTAAAAGGAAAGAATGGAAATAGAAGTAAATGGTTCATTTTAAAGTGCAAAACAAATGAAATTAGTGTTCATATGTACCACCTACTATGGTCGCAAGGCTAATCTTTAAGTTTGGAGAGAATATAAGAGGAATACAAGGTATGGTCTCTTCCCACAACGAACATAATACCCACGTGGAATCATAAAATAATGAGAAAATGAGATGAGACTGTACAAAACTCAGTTGCACGGTACAGGCTACGTGTGCAGTAACAACTCTGAGAAAGGAGAGTTTTAAATGGACTGGAAATTATGACCATTTTCTTTCCAAGTGGAGCAGGCTCAGTTTTGCCTGAACAAAGAAGCAAAGATATCCAACAGCTGCTTACCACCCTCTGTTGCTTAAAATATCGAAGGAGTATGAGGATTAGGCAGCTCTGAGAGCTGAATCATCTTCCTCCTAGCATGGTATTTATTCAGGACTCTAACCCTGGTGACAACAGCATTCCTGACCTCTGAGCTGCTTAAAATGCTAAGACATTCTGAAGGTGAAATGGACACCTCCTCCAAATTCCCAAGCAGTTACTATTCCCATTTAAGCTCCTGCTGCCTCCTTGTTTTGTCACAGTGTTTGTTCTAAATGAGGGCGGTCCTAATAGCTGAAGAAGAGGATCCAAGGCCAAATGAGAAATATCCTAGATTTTCTTCTCATGACGATACTCGGGGCTCACAGCTGAAGCGACTATAGAAAGGGCTGGAGCATGAACCTAGGCTATATACCTTTGCAGCTTGTATACATACCATCAAGTTCAACCAATTCAATTTAGTTGTTCAAGTTCTATGAGGACTTATTTTGGGCAAAGTTCTATAACTGTCAGATACATAAGACTTAGTAAGGGAGATAAAAGATTAAAAATATGTTGATGTCCCAGACAACCTCACACGTTCTCGTCTAATCTGGTAACATCTGTAACTGAGGCTTTTAGCACTACTTTTCCAGGTGAGGGGCTGAGGCCCAAGTAGGTTCAATAACTTGCCCAAGGTCATACAATTTATAAACTTCAGAGAAAATTTAAATCTAGAAAATTCTGGCTCTAAAGCTTGTGCTCTTTATATTTACATCATTAGGAGAAATATGAACAAAGATATAGAAGTATTCTTTTAAAAGAAAGAAGGGTTTAGGGAGTAGAATATTCTATTTATGATGATGGGGTATTTCCATAATGAGGGAATTGTAGAGGAGTAGGCTAAAAAGAGGTTGAGGCCATATGATGGAGAACTTGGTCAACAATGGGAGTTACCCTTGGCTGATCAAATATGGAGGTGTTAGCAGTAGTCCCAGGTACAGACAATAAGAGGCAGGTACCTTGTATATAGGGAATTTAAAGCAATAACAAAATTGAGTTGTTCTAATTTTAATCATCACCTCATACCTCCAATTCTAACTATTGAAGTGATAAAATATTCCTTCTTCATGAAAAATATCTTCTGTAAATCTTACTTTTAAACAGTTGCTGCCATCAATGTTGTTTTAATAATACATTACAAGGTTTGAGTTATCACACTTTTTACTATGTATATTTTACTCAACATTGGTTCTACATGGAATTTAATTCAGCCAACTTCCAGTTATACAGTTGGCACCCACACTTAGCTGCATGCATGCAAAAGTAAATTGGAAATCCTTGAACTTGCCCAAGACAAACATAGCTGTGACTTAAGTCAGAGAATCAGAACTCAAGTTGCTTCACTTCTGTCACTCTATGATATCACTAGAGTTTTGTATTTTTGTTTAAATGCAAAATGCAAGTGCAATGTTTTTATTTTAAAGGTGCAAATTTTAGTTCATACATTAAATATTCTACAAACTTCAGTACTCTTTAAAATTGCAATCATTTCCTTTATTTGCTGTTTTAAAAAAGGTTTTAAAATTATGTTGATTACCAATTGCTACATAAAATTAATTCTAATACATAGTAGCAGGTGGGGGCAGATGCCACAAGAAATAATCTGAAGTGTCAAATATGCTAGCAATGCCACTGGGAGTAGTCACTAAATGTTTTTGATGGGAGGAGTCAGATAAGAATAGTCAAGGTGAGTCATAAGAGACACCATCATTACATCTATTATATATGTGGTTGTATATATGTCTAGTTACCAATATGCTGTCACTGGAGAAAGAAAATAAAGCAAGATGTATGTTATCAAAATGATAAAAAGTATTAAGTTATGGAGAGTATTCTGGCATGGGGTCTTGATAGGCTGCTGCATTTTCAGGGTAAAACATCAATCCTACCCCCAGCTGGTTTGTCCATGAAAGCAGACAGCTCTCATTTTTAACTGTCAGCAGAGGACATTACATTTCAAGGAGTCAGTAGGAAATTAATGCAATTTGGAGGGTTTTGTCACCCAATATCTTAAAAAATGTCAGCTGAGAAAATCATTCTTTAGAGTTTTTTGTTAAAGATGCACAGATGTCCTAACTTGCATTGTTGTTTACAATATCCTGTTCACCTCCCCATGGAAATGTTGTCCATCTGTCCCCCTTCTATGGAAGACTGGCTGGGCTCAATGGCTGACTTGCTTCAGCCAGTGAAATGTCAGCACAGTTAACTAGTGTTCTGAGCCCAAGTTTTAAGATTGTTCTACTCTCCAGTCTCTGTGATCATGAAAGCATGGAGCCTCTCCACCTGAGTTCCTGAGCAACTGCAATGAAGATAATCCCTTTGTCAACTTACGATGAATGTATAGCATGGACAATAACTAAATATTGGAGTTTTAAGCCACTAAGATTTTCTGGTTATTTGTTATCTCAGCAACCAAAGAGCCCAACTTAATTGGTAGAGTAGTCCTTCCACTGGGGCAGATACTCTCAAAGCAATTCCCAAATGAAGCCTGGCGGGGGAAAATCATATTCATGGAACTCACTGTATTAGAATTGCGTTTACTGAACAGCACTTGATTTGAAGATGATTCATATTGACAGACACTATGAACATGTCTCATGAAACTCTGAAACTCATCCTGGTTGACACTTAACAATGTTGTCAAGGATTAGGGGTATTCCACCAGGTAACCCAATAAACATCCTCAAAAATGCCTCTGCCTAGGCTTTGTGTTACGAATCGTTACAGTTCTGAGCAAAATCAATAAATACTGTATATTGCATACCTGATCAAGTTCATCTTTTTCAGGTTGGTAGTTACCAGGAAGCTCAGAGCCAAATCTTTGGCAAGTATGCAAGTCTTTGCAGGATTCATTTTTTTATTTAGTCTTAATTTTTACTTTATTTTATACAACTAGTCCTATGTTACTTTCTTCATGACAATTTTCATTAGTGTATTTTATTTTATTTCATTATCTTAACCTCTTCAAGTGCTTCAAACAACAATGTGAGGGAATAAATAAGTAAATAAGTAAATAAGTAAATAAATAAATAGCAGTATTGTTATGTGATTGTTTCTTTCTAAAGATGTAAATGTTATGAATCTATGTCATGTCACCGAAAATCGCTCTTAGTAAATATCAAAATTGTAGTCCCACTAAAGCAATAATTAATGTATTCGAAGAGATCTGACTTGAACTTGAGTCCTGAATAGCTCTGGCCAAAACAAACTGAAAAGGTTCAAATGTTCTTACTTGAGGAAAATGGTTCTATTGATTGCATAAACTTTGGCAGTATCTTTCTTTCCAGAAAGCCTTTGGGGTTCAAGGTGGATGGTGTAATTATTTTATTAATTAATCATTTAGTCTAACACTTTTTGCTTCATTGAGCTCTCTTTCTTATTGTAAAAACTACTAGGCACTATTAAATCACGTAAAGGAATGGAAGGCACATTCCTAGAATTGGGGAAGTTTTCAAATTCTAGCTGGGGAATTCAATTCAGTGGTGATAGCAACAAACAAAAACAACTGAAGACAGACAAAATAACTCTGGGCCAGTTAAGAGCCTAGGACCTGGAGGAACTCAGAACCAAAGGATGGTAGTGCAAGAATAAAATTAATTAAAAGAGGCTTTCTACAGGAGGAAAAAGTTGAGGCAGAGCTATTCATCACTATTTCTTCAAAGCTTCCCTTATCATATTTTCCTCCCCCTCCTCCCTTAAACATCAAAAAAAATAAAAATAAAAAATTTTTAAAACCTACCAATTAAAATGTGAGCTCAGCCTCCGCCCTAAGGAATAGGCAATCTGAACTTGGGCCTCAGGACCCCTAAGGTTTCATTCTGGTCTAGGTGCGGATCTGCCATTCGTGGACAGACCCTTTCCCAGAACCAAGTATGCTGGGGTCACTGGGAAAGAGGAAACTTATGCATAAATTTGAAAGGGGTTCTGAAAATGTAGATGAATGCCAAAGGAGTCCTTTGTGAAGAGAGTTAAGCAAGTCACTGCCTTAGAGGACGAGCGTTTTAACTGGCTCTGCTCCACAGCCGCCTCCCCAGGCTTCCTCCAGGAGGCGGAGGCATGGCTCTGTGTTAAACGGCTTAATTTTCCTAATCAACTATTGCATTGTAAGTTTTTAATTTCATTCCCATGCCTATTTTTTTTTCATTTTGCCATAATACAGCTGTAAGTACCGTGGCAAACATTTGACAGTTTGCTCAGCAGGTGCTGGGCTCTGTGGAGCTTACATAGCTCTACCTTTTATTAATTGCATTTCAAAATGTGTTCTTGTGTGAACAGAAGCTAAGATGGGACTATTGTACCTGTCAACATGAAGCTGGGTGAAATAAAATATTTGGAATGTGTTTTAAAATAACTCATTGTAAGTTTGATCAGTAGAGAACCTAAAAGCAGAAATATTCTTTAATGTTGAAATAAATAATCATGCAATCAAAAACTCAATAAAATTAAAGAAATGATGGGGTTTGTTTAAGGTTCTTCAGGTTTTGATAACAATGAGAACATTTTCTTTGTGCTCAATAGGTTATGCATTGACAAGATAGCTCTGAAAAGCATTTTAATGAAAAATCTAGAGAACTAAGGAGGTAGTAACGACTTTGTAAACCAACAACTAAAGCTCTCTATATACCTTTGATGTTTTCAATTTCATTTTGTCTCCATTTGGACTCTTTTGTATCATTAAGAAAAACTCTCAATCTGAAATTTCCAATTCCAATCTAAAAGAAGTGCTGCCTAGCACTGACCCTCTGAGGAATATGTCTCTCTTCTGGTGAAGCAGAAATACCTTTGTGACTCTTCTCCCTTATACACAGATATGCTTCAAATTCAATGAAGTTTAATGACATGGATTCTAAAATCTCCACCTAGCACAGATAAAAGGGAAGTGAAGAGAGTACGGTAAAAGTGGATGAAATACTCAGAGATGTGTCAGGCCTTCTTTTGTCATTACCAGTCATCTCCACCATTATCTTTGCTCGACTGGGAAATAATGTTCCCTGTGTCCTCTCAAGGGACTATCTAGGTAGTTCCCCTAAAGAGGGTTGCATCCTAAAGGTTAAACATGGGGAAAATAGAGGTGAAGTTGTCATAAAATGAAAACCTAAAGAAGTGAAAAAAAGTGTATATACAAGGTCCAGCAGAAGTAACACTGGACCCTGTATGTGACTGTCCCACACAAGATGGACAGCAATTTGAACATTTCACCTCAAATGTCACCTAAAGTGGGCTTGAGTGTGCTATTGTTATGTTACAGAATTATATGCTTATGATTTTGTAATAAAATATTTGGTTTAGATTGCCAGCTCATAAAAAAGGTGGTTATTTGTGCCAGACCCTGTATATTCATGTTTGTTTCTGATTAAAGAAAATAAATATATTAGCAGTGCAAAACTCTTGAAGACTTGTGGCAATGGACATAGTAAAAACTGAAAACACCTGAAATTCTACTCCCAGAGGTGATTACTGTTTGATCCATTCCCTTCAGGGAAATTTACATGTGTTTTTATACACACATGCACACACTTTTTTAAAAAAACAAAAATAGAGTCACATCAAACAGTGTGTTTCAACTTGCTTTTGTAACTTATGAACATATCAAGTACAATATTTTCATCTGCTATATAGAACTGCCAGATTTTTTTTTAATGTCTGTCCAGTATTTATTTCACTTAATGGATGGAAAATAATTTCTTAACCAACTGCCATTGAAAAGTGTTTATGTATGTATGTATGTGTATGTGTATATGTATATGTATGTATAATCACTTGGGTGAATATTTCTAGAAGATAGATTTCTAAAAACAAAATGAAGGAATCAGAAGTTTAAACTTTGCTACATGTTTTCAAATTACCTCCAAAAATGTGGTAGTGGTTTACATTCCTATTGACAATGTATGAGGAAATATGCCACTCCACATATTTTTAAGCTTTGATAATCTGAAAGATAAAATATATGTCATTATTGTTTCAATTTGTAGTTTTAGCTACAGTGAGGTTCTTTACACATATTTACTTGGAACCTTTACAATATTGAGTCAGTTCACCAAGGAACATGGCATAGCTTTGTATTCATTGTTTTCTTTATGTCTTATAGTAAAGTTACATTATTTTCCTTGTATCTTGTAAATTTCTTATTAAATTTCTATATATTATATATTTTTATTGCTGACCAACTGGGATTTTTGTTATATTTTCCAGTGATTTTATTTACATAAGTAAAACCTATTGATATTTGAATTTGTATTTTATTTCTAGCCACTTTCCTAAATTATATTTCTTTTAGTAAAATTTAAGTTAGTTTCCATTGTTTTTTGGTTTTGTTCTTAGGTAATCTACCATAATGCTACAGGGAATACATTTTGCCTTATATTTTCCAATATTTTTGCAGCAATGGTAATGGTTATCCTTGTCTGAAAGGATGTCAGTCATAATTTAGTGACAAAGCCTTTAGGTGTTTTCTCATCTATGTGGGGCCTTAGACCACTTTGAGACTTTAATAAAAGTTATAGATCCCCTTTCTCCTTCCTTCAAATACATCTGCTATAAACAAGCAGATTTTTCATATATTTTTAATATTGACTCATACGCGCCTCACTGACACAAAAGCATACCACAGGACAAGCTCAAATGACATAATTAAAGTTGTTTCAATAGGATTGGCTAAAGGGAACATTTCCAAGTAGGCAAAGGGTGTCAATTTAATGCAACAAGCAATGGTTAAGCTCTCATTAGGGGTTCCCATTACCCAATAGAAGAGTCAGCTTTCCAATGCAATTAAAAACAGACACTCTGAAAGCCACTGGCTATAAATTCTCCTTGAATTACTCTCAATCTATCTAGAAGGAGAGACCAGTAAATAAATAGAACACAAATAGTGATATTAAAGATGTGTGTTCTGGGTGACAGCAAACCTGGCTACTGTTTTCATCAACTGCAGGAAGTTTTATAGAAAATGTGTCTTTTGGAATGAGAGTTTAAAGATAGTATTGGAAAGGCAAAGGCATTCCAAGAAGAGAAACACCAAGAGCAAAGGTAGTTTAGCCTGATATATTTGCAGAATGATGGGTAGTTCCTTATGCTTAGAACATGGAAAACATGCAAAGATTTTCATTGCACTGTTTGAAATAACTTTGTTGTTATGGTAGACTCAGCCAAAGTAACATGGTGTTACAAATCTTACAAAATAAAATTCTTCAGGAACCTCACACAAATTGCATCATTCTTGAACTATTTTATTTCAGGGTAGATACCTCATAGACATTGTCACTAGTAACATTGGCTTACCAGTTTAGTAGTTTTGTTTGTTTCTTACTGAATTGATTCAGAATATTGCGGCCAGCTGAGAATGACTGAGGCTTTCTTTGTATGATACCAACTTCAGGGACTTCCAGCTGAATGCATAATGGAAGTTGTCAGCAGTTACTGGAATTTAGGGTGAAGAAACTGGCTTTGGGGTGATTATCCCAGAAATACTAATTATCTACTTCATATTCATACATAGAAAAGGACATGTCTCTTGGGAATATTCACTTACTTTCTACACATCACAGTTAAATTTCTTGGACATCCTTGTCCATGAATGGCATGCCTCTTTTCCCACTGTTTCTTTCAATTCATTCTCTCTCCTATTTTGATATCCGCTATATTATAATTTTCTTGATGGTTTTTCTTTCATCACTACTTCTAAGCATTCTTCAGTACCAGTCCCCAAACCAGAGTTGGCAAACTGAAAATCTCTTCTTCCAATCTTACCCAAAGATGGTACAACCATCCCTCAATATCAGCAAGGGATTGTTTCCAGGAACCCCCATGAATACCAAAATTTACAAATGTTCAAGTATCATATAAAATGTGTAGCATTTCCCTATAACCTAACCTCATCCTGTATACTTTGTCATCTCTAGATTACTTATAATATCTAATACAATGTAAATACTATGTGAATGGTCATCATCCTATATTATTTAGGGAATAATGGCAAGAACACAAATTTGTACGTGTTCAATACAGACACAACCAACATAGGCATAACTACATAGTACAGGTTAGCAATACGTAACACCCTTTGTTTGTTTATTTGTTTATTTTCTAACTGCTGTTGGTTGAATCTGTGAATGTGAAATCCACAAATATGGAGGGCCAGCTGTAGCTGGTTTGTCCTCCACTTTCTAAATTAGAATATGAAGAGTGAGAGTGTTTGGGGTGGGGGTGTAGATGTGGCAGACATCAGTATTTCTTAAAAGCTCCTCAAACAATTTTTGTGAATAGCCAGGATGGAGAACCACTGGGACAAACAGCATCCCTTATTAATCCCTCAGGATAACCCTCACAATTTCTATCTTCCTACCCTGCCACCCATTCCAAAATCGGCTCTAATTAACTGAAGCTAGTTTGTCTAGGAAACAGCCAATAGCTGTGTTCTGCTGTGAAAATGACCACTATTGCATCACATTTTCTTGTAATTATAAGTATCCATTAATTTTCACAGATGAGATGTTAATCTATACACATAAAGGAAAAACATCATTAATAAACACATTGTTTCTTATTTTTTCCCACCTCTCTCTCCCCAGTGTAAAACACGGAGTTGTCTCTATGCTCTCTGTCCATTGGTTATTTGTCTCAATTCTTTAATCTGCGAATTCATGTGAATGGGAACATGTTTATGTAATAAAATTACCATGGCACTGATTTTCACAGCAATTTTGGTGTTCAAAGCATATTAAGAAAAGAAAACAGTGATAATAATGCTGAAGAACTCCTAAAATAATTCTTTAGTCTTTTAGAAAATGCTTAAATGTAAAATATCTCCTAAAGTATTCCATCATGTAAAAGCTAAGACATTCTATTCCAGACACAAATTACACCTATTTTAGTTTTCTTTCTCCTGCTATTTCCTCAGCTTTATCTGCATGCTTTAAGCCAATGTTGCTTTGGTAAACTCTTCATTAGTATTTGTCAAATTATTGTTAGATTCAGCTACCCTCTGTTTTGCTATTATAGTCATATCCTCAAAGTGTATTTGTAGTGCATTCTTCATGGATGATCCTAAAACAAGCTGCTATTAAGCATATCACTATAATACATAGAGTTGAAAATTATTTGTACAAAATGCCAAATAGCTTGACAGGCCTCTGGAGGATACTCCTGACAGAAACCACCCAAAAGCCATTGTAAACTTGCTCTTTTCCTTTCAGGACTAGCTCCTCTTGGATCTGCTAACTCTCTGACTCGTCTTCCACCAAGCATCACATAGTAGTTTCCCACAGGTCTTGTGGTACCCGTATGACGGGAGGGCCACACTTGGTTGTATTGACTCCATCAAATTCTGCCTTTCTCCCAGTCTATTACCAACCTCATTGGGTGAATCAATTGAGTGATACTGTTTTAAGGTCTGTGTACTTCCCCAAACTAAAATGTTACACTTATGCTTTAAAGCAATTTGAAATAAGTAAAAATAATAGTAGGTCAAAAAACAATTTTCCTAAACTTTGTTGATTTCATGCCCACAAATAGCAATTATTTATTTCTATGGAAAAGCTCCTCAGCCCTGTGCTAAGAACTAAAAGACATGAATTCTACTTCGGGCTCTAGCACTGATTTCCTGCTATAAGTCTTTCAGTTTCCACATTGATGAAACCAGCAAGCTACAGAAAAATAAACTGGTGTGTCCCTTGAGGAATGAGGACCTCGGGAATTAATGAGTTAATAATTTACACACAACACGGGTTGCTCAGAAGGGAATAGTCCTCATAACACACCATTAAGTACAAAGGTGAAATAACTAAGGATGATAAAAGTAGCTAACTCCATTAATTTGGTGATGTGTATGGCATTTGGATTCCACTAACTCTACCCTAACATATGGTAGTGTTTAGCCAATACTCCCAATAATATTTATAAGTAGATTGAGAATTAGCTCACAAATACAATTCAGGAAGTTTATTTGGATGATTTGTTCTTCATGTTTTGAGAAATAAATTGTGTTACAGGTCAGAAAAAGTGCCTTAGAGGAGCACTTCTTTAATATTTAAAGTTGATCTACTTGAACATTGTAATAAACTATTCATAATTAGCATCTCTTCGGGGAGTCAAACTCTATAACTTTCTGCCCAATTAGTCGAATTGTTGCATAATGCACAGATAGATGGCAAAAGGCAGAGCAAATGGTCTCACATTTACTGTTTTTCATTTTTAGCCACGAGAAAGAGGTAAACATCCTAATGTTTATGATGAAAAAGCAGGAATTGGAACCTAACTAAAAACCTTGCCACATCCACTGTTCTCACAGTTTATTGCAACATGAATGCAGTTCCCACCGAGTATATTTAATTTGATCCAGTGACCTCTTGACTTGTCAGTCATATTTTTTAAAGCAGCAGGGTTGGGGGGAGAAAAGAAAGGGAAAGAAAGAAGAGAAGCAAGAAAGGAAAACACAGCTGTCAATCAAGCAGAAAGCAATCACCTTCTAAGGTTGACATCAACTCCCTGAACACATCATCACTTACATACCTCCAAATCTAGTTTTCTCCTCCACTACCCACCCCTCATATTCCAACCATCTCACCCACCCACCCACCAACTCCCCCTCTCTCTCCCTGCAGGTGGAACCATACAACTATTTCAACAACATTGGTATGAGTTAACAGCTTAGAAAAAATATATACAGAAGGCTAAAAAGGAATCACTTTAATACTTTTACAAAATAATTAAAAAGAATACAAATTCACGTATTTTTGAGGGCAATTTTCTAAGTAATGACTTTGCAAAATTTCTCTTTGAAAAGGGAAATAGTATACTTCATACATTGTTTTCCAACTTTAGTAACCATTTGAACATGTTTTTAATTTCAAAACTTATTTAAAGTTCAAGTTTACTTGTGACCTACTAAAGTCTCTTCCTGGATCAGAAATAAGAAAATAGAAACACTTGTTAAGAAGTCTATAATATGCCTTAGACATAAGAGTATCATAGAATTTTAGGTCGGAGAGCTCTCTTATAATAAAAAGACAACATTAAATGTGAATAAGTCAGAAGCACACACTAAATGTTTCATTTGTTGCCCCAAGTGAGCAAACATTTTTTTTAAACTCAGCAAGATATTTCATGGATTCCTTCCACACTTACAAAGATTTTGAGATTTTTACATTGCTATATGTGGCAATAAGTTGTCCATCTCTTAATTTCATTTAGCTTATTATTTTTCTCTGCCAATGAATCTTGGCTTAATGCCCCCTTTTAGAATGTGTAAACAGAAACATAAGCAGATGACTTTTATTGGACCCACTCTAACTAAAAATAGCTAAGTTAGTATTAAAACAAAATATATACACCAGAATATTTGTGTCAACATTTGGAGCAGTCATTTTCCTGACATGAACACATTTTCCTTACACTGCAGTCACCTGAGAATATATGCTGGAATCTACATGTTACAAGGCCATAAGAGCCCTTATTATTATGAGTATATTCATTCTCCACTCACCAGAGTATCAAAGCACCTGGAACATTAGTGGTAGAGTTAACGTAGATAGCAAAGAATTTCCTTACAAAAAGAGTCTAGTATCACCTGAAAACAAACAATTTTTGTCCCTCAATTATATAATCAAAAAAGGCCTCTAGGCAACAGAAATAGTTTTCCTGAGATCCAGGTGGTAAAGCCCATTTACTGCATGAGGCATTTTTCTCCTGTTTTCACAGAATTTTAAGAATGCTAGCTATGTACTTCCTAGACTATGGCACATTAGAAGCTGTAAATGGAAAAGGGATAGAACTGAGCAAGAGTGCAAGTACTGCAACAATGACAAGGATAAATAGCTAATAGAAAATCTACTAAAAGCAGACAAATAAAATATAGTCATTTGAGATAATATACAGATTTATTGAAAGGCAAAATTTCTCCATGCTTTTAATGAGCCATAAGTGCATTGGAACATTTATATTTATAGTTATAACTAAGTCATAAAAATAGTTATGTTTAATATCCTCTTTAATATGTTTAAGAAAGCAGAGAAGTTTCAAATATAATAGTAAATGTTTCTAATAAAAATAATCATATTTTAAAAAGTGTTCAAGTTTAAAAAGTGTAAGTTTTAGATATTTAGGAAATTTATTTTTGCAGAACACCTCATTTTCTGGTAACCACAGAAGTAAGTGAGATATTTGGCACTGCTATAATTTTAAAGTTCAAATGATTATTTTGTTGAAGTAAAATGCTATCAGAAGTTCAAGTGAAAGACTAGAAGTTTTATCTAGAAGAAACTAAGCCATACTATCACTTTAAAAATGTTTCTCTGGTCACTAGACAAATGCAGTGAGTAAGGTAGTTTTATTGTTTTTCAACCCCTTAGCGATGTTTTCACAAAGAGGACAATAGCTGAGTGAATCACAAAGATGTAGCAGCTAAATCAGACCAAGGTGCCTTGCTGCTGACTTCATTTCCAGGTTTGGCTAGACCCTGCATTTTTCTAGTCCCAGGAGAATCTTTATTTTTAAAAAATCTATTGATTCTTTCCAAACAATCCACTCATACATAAGTATATGCATGCCAATATGGAAGTATAAACCATTCTTGGTCTTATGTTTTTGCAAGAAACAGCAAAGGAGGATGTTGCACAGGATGGTAGTTTTTAGATCAGGCAGTTTAGAAACCATGAAAACTGGTTAAATGTGAGTTTCCTTGAGCATAACAACCAGAAAATAAATTAGTTAGCAGATGAACCTCATCCTTGGTAACTACTCACTAGTTAACTATTGGATTTGGCCATGTTCTTGCAGATGAGACACCAGACTCCTGGTCACCGTTATCTCATGCTGTTAATATTGTATGTGCTTTATCCCATCATGCTTTGCATCATAGTGGCAATCTGATATCACAAATTCCAGTAACACGATAACATCTAACGTCTATTGCTCAAACGAAGGGAATACTCAGTATGGGTCGGAATTGCTGGCCAAGCTGATGAATTACTCCTATCTGATCCAGATGTCGGAAGTCATTTATAGCCAATTCTCTAGTCTAGCCAATTAGTCTTAACATTGAAGCAATTGACTTACCTGCTGATAGGCTGAACCAGCAGATAATTTATGACCTGAACTTTTGTAATTATTTTAATAGCCTTTTCATACCCTTTCCATTCTATTTATTATAACAGGAGCATTTAAAATAAGAACTCTTCACTAAGGGAAACAGGCATGCCATTCTTAAACATTTTATTAAAGACATCAGAGACCTGCCCTTTTAAGAGGCTCCATATTGGAAAATCTCACCTATTTCTCCCTTTAACGAATCAGCTTGGGAAACTATTGGACCTTTTATCACTATCTTGAGTTACTATTATCTCTTAAATTCCAACTTGTTTATTTGTCTTGTTTATAGGTCTTGTTTGCCTATACTAAGACCTTCAAACACCTCAAAGATCAACTTACTCTTGCCTACATTCCCATTATTAACAATGAGAGTTGAAAAAGAAGCCATTCCTTGGAGTCTGACTTCTCCTTCTCCTCACTAAACAGGCCAAGGTTCTAGACTTCAAGAGGCCAATTTGCTGATGAGATGGTGCCAGGCTGTCTCCAGTCTGTGTGCATTTACTTTCTGCTCCTCACTGCAGACTGCAGGTGGGTATTCCCAATATCACCAACATTAATGACAACACCATGGCCACCAGAGGTGGGCTAAGGAACAACATAGAACAAGGCCAGTTTTGTGAAGAAAGTGAATGAGTAAATAGTTTTAGTGCACTCAGCTAATGAAAGAAATTATGGCTCAATATTGAACTGCTATACTTTACGACATACCATGGAGAATACCAAAGAAAATATTGCCTGGGGAGATGCATGCTCAAACCTTCCCATCTGCAGCTGCTATCAATTACTCTGCCCTGATGTGACCAGAAATCTCAGTTTTCAATAGAGAAATATGAGTTGTAAAAGAATCCTTATTGGCCACCCTTACATTCCCCTCCCCACCCCCACCTCCTGATTCTGTTTTGCTTTTCAAACATTTGAAATGTCCACATACTTTGTATCCTAGCCCACTGGGAAGTTAGAAAAGCAAACTTAGCTAGTTTCAGGGCAGAGGAGAGATTTTGTGGCTTCCAGAGACTCTCCATTGGATTACAAAAGCTCATAAAAAGGACACCTTCACCCTAAATGTTATATAAACAGAGTTCTGTCTGTGTGTGTGAGTTACACTCATATTAAAGATCTTGAATCTTCTTTCTCTTCATGCTAGAAAATGAGTAAAGGACAAAAGCCTAGTTAGAACATTTAACCTGATCATTTTTTAAAAGCTATATGCAAATCACTGGGGCTGGGATCCCGTTTGTCAACCAAATTGTCAGGAAATAATTTATTACTGACAAGAACAAAGTGTGCAGCTGGATATTCCAAACAACGGCATGCTAAATGAGCCAGAGACTTGTTATAAATATCTTCCCCAGGACTGCATTTTCTATAGTCTAAAACTATTCTAGAAGCAGCATGGTATAAAGAAAAACAAGAATTGTACTGGACATCAGGATGTCAGGGTTTTCTTTTGCCTGTTTTAGTAACTAGCTTTGTTATTGTTTGCCATCTCCTCATTTTGTGGGAGAAAGAGAAGAAGAAGAGGAAGAGGAAGAAGAAAAGGAGAAGAGAGGGAGGAGGGGAGGGAGGGAAAAAGGAAGGAAGGAAGGAAGGCCAGAAGGAAAAGAAAGAAAAGAAAAGAAACAGGAGAGTTCGTTGTTATCCTATACATTAGGGGTGTCCAACCTTGTGGCTTCCCTGAGCCACACTGGAAGAAGAAGAATTGTCCTGGCCCACACATAAAATACACTAACACTAATGATAGCTGATGAGCTAAAACAAAAAAGGTTCATGAATAATTTTTGTAATGTTTTAAGAAAGTTTGTGAATTTGTGTTGGACTGCATACAGCTCAGGACAGCTTTAAATGCAGCTCACGGGCCGCAGGTTGGACAAGCTTGCTGTACGTGGAACACTGCCCCTCAAATGCTATACAAATTAATCTAAGCGCATTCAAAACATAAGAAAACAGATGTTAGAAAAAGGAAAAGGACTATTGTAAAATAGCCTTTTGATTACTATGTGAATTACGTATTCAAGAAATTATTCTTCTGGCACAGAAAATTCAAAAGTACAGAAAATTCAAAAGATGAAAAAAGTTAATAACAAACTTAAACACAAAGTAATTGGGCATTAGGACTTCACTTTAAAAATCTAATTTTTAAAAAGAAATAAACAAAACCACTCTCCTTTAGAACTCCCAGTCTTTAAATTTTGTTACATTACACCTTGCTTTGCAAGGCAGGTCTGTCTTCTGTATTAGACTATGAGCACCTAGATGGCAGGGCCCATATTTTACTCATGTTTATATTTTTCACATTGATTTCTTCAGAAAGGCACTCAGTAAATATTTATTGAATTGAATCCTATTTTCAACATATTGAGTGAGTGTAGTAAACACTTAGATGGAGTCATCAATCAAACGCAACTTAGCTTTTTGTAAATCTAAATTTTAGATGAATTTCCAAACTTTCCTCTTTTATAAATGATTTGGAGACTGATTTTACGTAGAACCTGTGACGTGTCAAACCAGCTGGAGAAGATTCTTCTTAGCTTGAAAGAAAGAAAAATATCAAATCCTAAGAATATAATTTTATGCTTATCTATTAGAATTGGCATCACTCATTCATTCACATATCCATTCATCATATATTTAATGGATATCAGATACTCTGGTTACACAACTGTGAACTAGGTGTGGTTCCTACTTTCAACAGAGTGTTTCTAGTCTGTGGAGAGAGAAGGTCAGTTACAACACAGTGGGAAAATTGTGGTGATATTTATATGCATACAATACATTGATAGCTTGTAAAAGGGACATCTGAATCAATGTTGAGGATCATTTTAAGATTCTCAGAAGAGATGTTGTTAAGCTGAATAATGAAGGGTAATTCTGAGTCAGTCAGGCCAAAGGCCTAAGACTTATGAAGACAGTAGCATTTTACATTTTGTTAACAAATTTTATCAGCATTTTTTATATGTCAGGCATTTTCCCAAGCATTTTCAAAACAGTAACTCCTTTGATACTCATAACAACTATCTAAGGAAACTATTATCATCCTCATTTTTCAGCTGAGAAACCCAAGGCACAGAAAGGATAAGTAACTTCACAAGATCAAATAGCTAGTAGGTAGCAGAGTTGGGATTTGAACCCAGGCACACTGGGGTCAGAGTTAATGGCTTTAATCTTCTTGGTTATATGCTGTTGCTCTAAGACTGGGAGGCTAGAGAGCCCGGTTCCTCCTCCCTCACATCTTCCTCATTTATTCTCTGCCTCAGCATTCTATGCATCAGATGTCATAACGATTTGTTTATCTACGTTCTTGTATGCTGCTTTTCTTCATCATTACACTGCAAGCATTGCATGCGCTTCTCGTTGAGAGCTTCAATGCAGGACAGTCATATCTTATTTCAGAAAGAACACTGATTGAAGCAGAGGGGAAAGGATGTCATTTTGGTTATATATATATATATAAGAGAATTTTTAGAGAGGAGAAAAGATATTTGAAGAGGCCTTTGCTCAGAGTCACAACCACTCCACCTCTGGTTTGAGACAGCAGTAGAGAGCCCTAACCTCAAACCTAGTCAGAGAACCTCCAGGAAGAATTTTCTGGAGAGAGCAATAGGAAGCTTGGCCTCTCAACTCACACGGAAGAAAAGCAGCTTCACTGGGACTACTCCAAGGACTTCATATTGGTTCTCTGCAGGTTAGGTCTTAACTGACTCCTATCTAAATGTTAAAGGATAAGACATGGGCTGTTTAGTTTTGTCAACAGGGATGTGGAGAAGGGGGACTTGCTGAGATGGGGTACAGGCCTGGAGTCCTGGAAGCAAGAATGTGTGAGCATGGGACAAGGACCTGTTGGAGGCCATGTGTGAGAGGCCCTCGCTGACCTGAGCTGGCAAAGGGCTGTTATAGGTCCCTCTAGGAGGCGTTATCTAGGGGTCACTCAAACCTCAGTGGAAGCTGGAACTTCCCCTGAATTCATAGGGTCTGAGGGCTGAGTAAGTGATGGGCCTATGCAGAATAGCATTTGCCCTTCTCAAGGGAAAGTGTGGTGAGACCCTCACTGATTTGGGTTACCCCACAATTACAATTGGCATTTATCAGTAAGAGTAGATCCACCCAAGGTTTGCTGCTCTAACCCAGGCAAGAGCCAGAGCCATGGCTTATAAGTACAACAGGAAGTCCAGTCACCACCATGCTCCCCAGGGAATCCCAGGTCCCACTCTGGTTACCCACAAAACTTGCTAAAGTGCACAGTTTTTCAGTGACAAGTTATCCCACGCACCTTGCACCCTTGCAGCCTCAGTGTTTCTCCCAGCATGAGCATCAGAGCCTGACAAACCAGGTTTCTCAGGTTTACTGCTGAGGGACGAGGACACTCATACTGCCCTTTGGCCCAATAACAAGAAACAGGAGTTAAGTCACTCACAGCTGGCCCCTCAGTCTCGCCACGCTGACACCTTCAGCCTCATCACCTGCCGCATTTCCTGCTTGGCTTCCCCAGTACAACCGCCAGTGCTGCTCCTGGTTCCTTCAACAGAAGGAGAGTTTCAGTTCCTCCACACACCGTGCTCCTTCACCCCTGGGCATTTACACTGTGGCTCCCACATCTAGAACCCTCTCTGATTCATTCCTGCCCTTTGTCTGGAAGCCAGGTATGTGATTAAGAGCCTGACTCTGGAATTAAACATGTTGCTCAGAATCTGGCTTTCTCTACTGAGTAACTTTTTGACCTTGGAGGACTTATTAAGTCATCGTAACCTCCATTTCCTCATCTATAAAATGAGAATAACAATATTATTTACCTCATCAAGCTGTTGTGAGGATTAAATGACACAATGCACAAAAAATATTTAGCCTATGGCCCGGCACATATGAAGAACTAATAAACATTTATTGAAAAAACTGAATAAGAGGGCTCTGACAACACGTTTCCTCACATTGGAAAACCACTTTCTCGACCAGTTTGCCTGGCAAACTCCTGAGTGATCCTGAAAACCCTGGCCCAAGAGACTAGGATCCTCACAGAGAATGAGTAACCTCTCATTGCATAACGTTTCAACCCCCAGATACACTGTTAGGTGAAAAAAGCAAGGTGTTTAAGAGTGTGTATGGCACCTTTTGTGAGACCAAGTTATGTCAACTTTTGTATAGAAAGAAGGGAAGTAACACGTGACAAGTGTGTATTCCATTCGGCTAAGTAGAAACACTAAAACAGTAAGCCAGGAACTTCTACTAGTGATGTTTGAATTCAGCCTCCACAAATGGGGTTCCCTTAGATTTAGGCTGTTCATGTACGTGATGTGGATACCTATGCACTGAAATCAATTATTGTGTAAGACATATTCTGTGGGACCCAAACCACTAATTGATGCAGTTAAATTCATTCTAAAATTCTCTGTCCCAAGCAACAGGAGAGGAGAAAGAGAAGACAGATGGCACCTTGTGCCAGGCACTTGAAGCACTTCCTGTACATAAACTCAAGAGATCTCTCCAGCCCTTCAAGGTGGTTACTGTAATGCAAAGGAGGACACTGGAGATCACCCCTGGAATTCCAACTCACTTCTGAATCTGACACCTTGCTCCCTTTTAGCCACACGGTGTGACCTCTCCATACTGCCCAGTTTGGTAGCTGACATGGAATTGATAAGCATGACTTACTCCTACTTTAGTACTGCACTTGCTAATAAAGGCACCCAGCAGTGGCAGCTGAGCACAGACTCTCACTGCAAACCAACAGAAACCTCCCCATTGGGCATAAATTATTTTACAGTACTTCTTGCATATAGCCCTTCAGCCAATTATGAATGCATATAAATGTGCTCTCCTCTGCCTTTATTTCTGCATATTTTTACAAGTATAACCTAATATTCCATTGAATTCCAAGCTGAAGACTAAAGATCACAAAAATGAGAACAGTTTATTTTGGCATGAATTGTTTTAACAAGTCAGTGGTAATTTCTAATTATCACTGCTTTCTAGTCTCAGTACTTACAAACCATGAAAATAAGCTGATAAGTTTAGTATAATTTTATAGAAAGTTCTTAGAAAATTATCATATTAATGTCACCAGCTTCTTTTTATTTCTCAGATTCTACTTTAAAGGAAAAATTTAGACAATAGTAGCCTACATTTATTCTTTTTCAGAACAAGGGAGGCATTTCGAATTTTCCATTGTTTTCCATCTTAGACAGTTTGTGAGCAAATACACAAAAACCGTATGTTCTAAACATGTACTTTTCTGAGTTTAGACACTTTACGTGATTTAAAGAAGACGGATGTGTCCTTACTATAACTGCACCAGTTTAGGGTTTCAGTCCCACCATAAAGGCAATGTTTGTTCACTCATCTCCAATGTGAAGATCCTTGATAGAGAATATGTGATCAGCACCAACCTGTAGTTCTGCTTCTCTGAGACATTTGTTAAGGTTACACTGTCTGATTGGGTCTCCATTAGTCGTCTTTCTCTAAATATTCCTTTTAAAGTCATTTTTGTGTTAATTAGTATTTTTCACAAGTCTCAGCTCATCCTCAACTTAATCTTGTTCACAGTTTTGAGCTACTCATATTGTTGTTGCTGTTGGTCAGTGATACCGGGTCCCTCCTCTCATGTTATTTACACACCCTTTTGAACTCTGGCATCAAAGATGGGTGAAGTCACACAAGTGAAAAATATTTCTGTAAGCCAGTGTTTTTACAGGCTTAAATTTAAATGACATGGTCTGATTGGTAGAAGAATTTAGGGTTTGAAAATATTACCAAAACATTATAACATTAACACAGCTTTCACAGCTTTCTTTCCTCCTGTTTTTCACTGCCTGTAATTCATGAATGATGACATTGAGAATTAATCTCCCAAATAGAACCTATCAAGCACAAATATTACAGTGGGAAGAGGGTATCGCTGTTTCCATAACCTAGCCACTCACTCCTCAGATGTGTTCAGACTGAGATACTTTTGTAATTGCCAATTGGGAAGTTGGTATTTTTTTCAGGGGTGGACTAATTTGTTTTGAAAATCAGACTGGAGAAAAGTCAAACTATAGAGCAGAAGCAAATCATTTGTGGGGCTGGAGAGATTATTTGCTCCCCTAGGATAACTTCCATTTGTAATCCCAGTGTTATATAGGACTCAGTTCATCTTTTTCTGTCTTATGCCCAGTCCATGGGGAAATTTCAATATAAACAGAGATCAGCAAGAACTCTATAGCTTTGAAAGTTCAGAAAACCATTGCTTTGCTCATTTAATCTTGTTTGGGTCATTTTGCTTTTTGAAAAGAAACAAAGAAAACAATTTCCAGGGGGCATAAGGGCATATATCCTGGACCAGATCTAAATGAAAATTTATTTTTTTAATATTATTAAGAGACAGTTCTCTTTGCTGTACTTTATCCAGGTGACCACAAGTTCTTTCTCAGCTGAAACATCATCAGTTCTGCTTTGCCTTGTCTCACAAACAAGCACGTATTTGCCAAAAGATTAAGAGCATTGTACACGTTACAAGAAGCAATAGGCAGCCTTCCGGACATGGGCACTGCTTCAACACACGGTTTCCTGGACTCTGCTATTACAAGCCATGCCTTTTTCCTAAACCCTTTCCCACATTCATGCACCAATGGGGAAGGAAGTAGGGTCTCATGTCATTGCCATTTCCACCTTCCTATGAAGATTCTCCTGCTTTTCTTTAGTCTCAGCTATAAAGAGAAGACTCCCAAGGACTAAAAAGCTCATTAGCATGGAAAATACCTATTTCTAAGACAGAATCTGTTTATTTAATGAGAGAAGAAATTGACAGCAGTTAATGTCTAACAGAGGAAACTGTTCTTTGGACTATGCTACATGGAGGCCACTGGAGGAATGAGTCATAAATTGAACTCCTGTTTTTTATATGTGTATGTATCTTTATAATATGTTGTCCTTTCCTGACTAAACAGCTTACTGAACACCAAAAATATGAAGGAATTAAAAAGAAATCTATCCAAAGGCAGCAAGGACTTCAAAGCAGGTTTGTTCTAACATTACCAATGCCCAACAGTAGCAGTGCCTGGCTGGCTACAGGTCTGTGAAATTAATTCCTTTTTAGATTTTTTATTTGTTTGTTTCTACAATAAATGAGACAACAAATGAGAGGACACTGACAAGGCCTTCTAAAACTAAGACATTAAGAAAATAACATTACCTTCTGTCACTTAAACTCAAAATAAGCAAAATAGGTCAGAACACAGAAACCTGAATTTCCCAATGGCCCAGCGCTTTGCAGATATGATTTTAGCTCATAAATTATATATTTTTGGAGAATTCACATAACTTCTATGCCTTACTTTTCTCATCTATAAAATTAAAAGGTTAGCCTAAAATATCTCTAATTTCTTTCCCACTTCAAACATACCATGAATCCTAAACAACTTCCATAAATGCCTTAACTAGCATTGCCCAGCACTAACTTCTATGGAAAATCTATTTGTTTGTGGGGAATAGATGTAAGAAGCCAGGAATTTCAGGATGTCATACGTTTCAGTGTACTGTACTTCCCACCACGTGGGATCAATAATCATTTCTACTGTTTCAATTACATGCCTTACCTTCTTTTGTTTGCATTTGGGTTTTTTTAAATAAATCAAATAAAGAGCTGAGAGTCACAAAGTGACCTATGCAAAGTCACACAAAGTACTCAGAGATGAAATCTAGGTTTTTGTTTTGTTTTCTTTCCCAGGATTCTTGTTGTGTTAAATGTGGCCTTATTTTATGGTGTCATATTTATCACCATCACAAGACTTTTGGAGCTCCTGCTGGGTACACTGCAAGTTACCAGACCTCATGGGAATTTATGTGGCTCACAAAAGGCATGACTCCTACACATGCACTTTCAATCTAAAATAATGCCATCTGTTTGACCTTTTGAGTTTAGTGCATAAACATCTCTGTCCTTCAGTAAGCAAATGAAACCACTATAGCTCCATTTGAATGGTATTTACAGATGAAGAAAGAGAGATTTAAAAGAAGTTAATTAATTGATCCAAGACCATATGGCTAGCTTTTAGTAAGACTGGAACTAGAATGCAGGGTCTTCTTTCTTAACTTATTTGTATCTATACTATTTTACTTCTGAGCCTGCATGGTATGGATAAAATTAAATCAAAACTCAGTACACTTGAAAATCCTGTCTCTTATACATTAAAAATGTTCATTCCAGGTCTCAAAGATCATAGCATAGCCATCTTAGACCTGGTACAGTGAGTATCACAACCTGTCCTGGATGAAACAGTGGACTTCAATCATTAACTCAGCATCTTCTATGCCTGAGCAAAGAGTTGGAATTCCTGAGAGTCACAAGAAAATGTGAGCCACAAGCCCCACCCTCCATTTGGAAAGGCAGACCTTGTAGTAGAAGGCAGGAAATAGAAACTGGCCATCTTCCAGGTTCACTTATTCACATAGTTTGTATCTTCTATATTTAAGTCCTGGTGTACTAAAGGCTGCTGACTATCTATTAACAGTGGTAAATAAACCCTAAGAGAAATCTAAAAAAAATAACCAAATCAATTACTGACAAAGGAGCATTACATAAGGGTTCCATGGGCCTATATATGCACCTGTGTGTACTTGCTCCCTCATCTCATTCTTGCTGCTCGTACCTGTCAGGGTCACTAACATAGTGGCAGAATTGCCCAGAGATCATAAAACGTTATAGATGAGAATGACCTTATTGGACACTTAGTCCACACTCTGACTTTCCTTCATATAGAAATATTTCCCTCACGCCCCTCACATGGGCACTGAACCTCTGTTTGCACATTCCCAGTGGAAGCAGGTTATTCTTTCTTAAGCTACCTCATGCCACTCGGGAGACTAACTCTAATTATTAAAACATTTTGTACATAGCAGGATTCTAAATTTGAGAGCCAGGGTTATGGTAACCCTAGAATGCATATGTGACTGTCAGGCCAGTGGAGACAGTGGGGGTGGGCTAACCAATGGAAGCGTGATTCAAGAAACATAAATTTGACCCAAAGTCAAAAACTGGTGTCAGATGGTAAGGTCATTTTGAAGAGACCTCATTCCATGTCTTCCATATTTCTCTCTAGCCCCTGAGGGCTCAATAGACTAGATAGATTGAGTCTTTTGAAGCATTAAGTGCATTAAAGATAATAAAAAATAAAGCAAATGTAACAATGTAACAGTGAATCAAGGTTGCATTGAGGGTAAGACATAAGTTGACTGCAGGAGGCATATCAGGGCTGGGATTTTTTTTTTCTTGAAAATAATAAGATCAGACTATAGCTGGGATGAGAAAAATGGATGTACGCTCATCAAGCTGCTCCAGGTTTCTGACCAACCAGTGGCCTCGGCAGTAGACATTGTCATAGGGAATCAGAACTGGAGAAGAGATATATGGTAGACAATAAATGATTAAGCACAAAGGGTAGTGGAGAAGCCTCTACCACACATAAGACTCTGTCCAAAAGATTCTCAGAGTTATACGAGAAGAATTTAAGACCAGACATCGCTAAGGGCAAGAGGGGATTGAAGTAGGAAAATGTTTCACTAATGTCATGGTATTCCTATTTTTCCATGAAGCTGAATGGTAAATACAACAATACCCACACAAACATGAGCATCTATGAAAACTTAGTATAGTAGGCCTTTTTGTGTGTTCTCACCCTTAATGCTGATCACAACACTACGAAACTTACTTTAGTATCGCTAGCTTACAGGTGAGAAAATTAAGTCTCAAAGGGCCTAAGTAATATGCCTTCAATTCTTAGCCAGTAAGATATGAAACCAGGATTTGAAAATAGGTCTGACTCTTCACATTATGCTGTATCCTGAAGTAGCACGGGAAAATGTCAGTTACATAAATATTAAATCAAAATCTGTCCACTTAAAATTTCTATCCAGTGGTCAGAGTTTTGTCTTTGGAAAAAACACTTTGTAGGCTTCTCTTCAGGGATTAGAGAAAATCCTATCGAGGACTTCACTGAACCTTCCTCATCTTGATCTCAGGTAGCTCACTGTCTGATCTTCTCATCAACCTGGACTTCTTTTGCTGAGGAGTACAGTTTATCAATGTCCTCAGCACTCTACATGTTCTCTGATTTCCACTAAAAACAATTCCCACTACAGGTGGTGCTTTCCCAAGCTCTCAGGACTCCTATAACACTACAGCAGCTCCCTATTATCCCAAAGTTTGACAAGAAACACAGTCTCAGCATCACACTCAAGAGCAGCTAAGGTGGTGGGCAATGTATCCCATAGCTCAGTGGGCTGTGTGAATTAATTCCCCAGAGCCCAGCTTACTGCTGTTCTAATGTAACTGCTATGATAAAATATTAAACGGTATGTATAATGAATGATTATAGTAATTCAGGGTCTTGCTTGTTTGAATAAAATTCATTATTTAAAATTTTCTATTAGAAATGATTTCTCTTTATCGATCTCTCTCCTTAATTGCTGGAACCATATGGCACATTTTCCTAAGCAGCACTGAAATAATTTTTATATTCCTCTTAGTTTAGAGTTAGCATCTAAATTTCTGATAGATAGTATTACAAACATTCTTTTTGCATAATGAAAAATTTCTACATCTGTATTACTCAGTGATATTTATAGACAGAGATAGTCCACACAGGCCATGCCTTATCCATCCTAATAACAAGTCCATATAGCTAAACTCTACAACAATTTGTTTAGGGATCAAAGAGACTGTGGTCTGTGTTTACAGACTAAAGGGCACGTGTAAGTGGAATACATTTTTCTACAGATAAAAAAATGTTTAACATAATTTAAAATTTTGACATCATTTATATTGAGGAGCAATATAAATGTTGGAAAATATGCCCTTAGCATCCATCCCTACCTGTGTGGTGAAGGACAAAGGAGGTCAAATGGAAATAATCTAGAAAATTCGCCAAGTCCCTCACTCAATGAAAAGTATTCTTATAGAGAAGACAGGAAGCCCATTTTTGCCCATCCAGGAGTGCATGTAATTCCCAGATTTGAAAAAGGAGATTCATGCCTACTAATACGAGTAAGCATGAATCTGAAGAGCTGACCTTATTAACTCATGCGGTAGATAACACAAGGACTAATAAAGACTAACCATCATACAATCCCCCCCAAAAATGTATATTTTAAAAAAGACATTACTTTTTCTGACCCTTGTTCAACTGTAAATCAACTGAGGGATTAGTCATGACAAAAAAGAGTATTCTTGATAAATTCTTAAATTTATGTATGTAAAAGATATTAATTATTAAGTAGTTTATTGTTTTACTGATTGAAAAACTACAAAATAAAACCATGTCATTTTTAATCATATGAAACACTATATCTGAGCCATTTGATACTTACTTTCCCAGTATCTTTTGATTCCCAGTGAAAGAAGCACGCATTAATCTACCCTTTAACAAGTACATAGAACTATCTGACATTCATTGCTGTCTTTTTTCATTTTTAAGTATGCAATGTTAATTAGATTTTAAATTACAATTATTCATAAAATCTTTAAGGGCAAATACCATTTCTCATACTACCTTCTGCCTTTCCGGAGTACCTAAAATAGTGCCTTTGATAATTAATTATTCATTCACTTATTCATTCAACGGTCTATGCGTTGACCACGTGCCAACCGCTGTGCTTATAGTCCCCAACCTCAGAAAGCTCTCAATAAATATTATCTGAAACAGAAAGATGGGACCCTAGCCCAGATCACCTGAAACAGGGGAGGGAGAAAACGGAAGAAAGCTGAGAAAAATCTGTGTAAAGGAAGTAAGGCTAGACTGCTCTTGGACAAAGGAGTAGGACTTTGCCAGGAGAAAGCAGGTAAGCGATTGATGTCAGTGGGCTTTTACACACAGTAGGCCCTTGAGAAGAATTGTCTCCCTGTTTGGGAAAAACTGGTATTGACTTGAAATCAGTGACCTCTCAACCCTAAGATTCTATGGGTCTCTGACTTCTTTTCAAGCCTCGAGAGGCCTAGTTATTAAGTCAATGCTCCAGGCTTCCTTTTCACCCAGGAAAACAGAACAGAATACAGGGCTGCGTTTTAAGAAAAGGATAAAATAAAATAAAATAAAACAACTCCTCAGACTTCATGTTCATACATCTGTTCTAAAAGTAATATACAGTAATTTTGACATATGTGGAAAATGAAGAAAGAACATGATCATACATCTGACCACTGAAGAGAGAATCAACCATTATTATTGAAACGGTGCATTTATTTCCAATCTTCTTTGTATTTTGCAAAGGGTTGATTGTATTAATTAACAGTTCATATTTAAAAATTAAACCCACAGTACTAGATGGCACATGGCACAATGTGCTAATTGTTAAATAAGTGGCAGCATTTTATGGGAGTTGTTTCTTTCATTGGAAACAAAAAGTAAGCTTTTATGTTAACATTATAAGATGGCATCATTAAAACTATCAGTTTTATTGGCTCCATATCCCATGAAGATTTCATAAGATACACATATTTTAATCTATTACTCAGTTATTACACATTTAGGTTATTTCCAAAATTTCAGTATTCTAAATAATTTTGCAGGGAACATGTCTGTATACGATGGTATTTTCCTCTATATTTTAGATACTTTTTAAGGATCAAATCTTAGAATGAATGAATCAAAAGGTAGGAAGTCATTAAAGCTCTTAATATATATTGCCAAATTGCTTGTCAAAAACAATTATATCAATTCTCACTCCTACCAGCCATGAGAGTATCCTTGACTGTTATTGGCACTGATTATTATGGCATAAATCTTTAATTTAATAGTTTTAAAAAGATTGTTCAAATTTGCATCCATTTGATTATTAGTGAAGTTGAATATTATCCCTTGTTGCCTGGTGGTACTTACTTACTTGGGTGATCTAAGGCTAAATTGACATTAGGTCAACATCAATAGCTCAGGTCATCTCCATATAGAATAACATTGAAGGCTTCTGAGATTCTGCTAATTGCTACATTACTGCTTCATGTGAAAATTAAAATAACCTCTTTGACCACAAATGTACACTAAGAATACTTCTCAGAGCTCGCACCATGTTTTGAACACACTCAGGGCCAGGTGCCCAGGCTTGGGCTCATTTGCACTACAACCTGTCATAGTTTTCTAGACCTCCACTTCCATAAGAGTCATCTCTATATTTTTTAATGGGTGTATTTCCTGCTAGACCAAATGGGCCACCAAACCCAGAACTTGTCAGTCTTGTTCACTGTTGCATCCCCAGTGCACACCGCACAGTCTGGGAGACAGCACCCGCTTCCTCTATGCATCAGACGTTGTCACGTGAAAGAAGTCAGCTGCAATAGGATACAGGAGCATCTCCAAAGAGGCTAATGCCCTGAGTCCCACCTCCCC
Organism: Lyroderma lyra; assembly: GCA_004026885.1. Classification (NCBI taxonomy): domain Eukaryota; kingdom Metazoa; phylum Chordata; class Mammalia; order Chiroptera; family Megadermatidae; genus Lyroderma; species Lyroderma lyra. The sequence goes on from PVJL010000911.1 coordinate 42,834, forward strand.
CACAGACATGCCCTACAGTAACTTCTATTACATGATTACTACTCCACAGTACTTCTGTCTTGCCTGTAAAAGGTATGTGGGCACATCGAATGCCTGCCTCTGTTTATCTGGAAATTTAACTTGACCTTTCTAACCATTAGGCACAAAGCAATCATCTCTATGCTGCTGATCAGGACATGAGATGATTAGCAAAGAGTAATTCCTTCTGCCTGTGTGTGCTATAAATAGAAGACTTCCATTTGACTTCCTGAGTTCTGTCCAATTGTCTCCTTTAGTTCGTATCCTAGATTCATGAAAATTCATATATAATACATGATTTTGAGCTCAGGTTTATATAGGATATACTACCTGGGGAAAATTAGTTGTAGCAAAGGTGTCTATTTCCAGTTGCAATAAATATTGTCTTACTCTGTGCTTTTCTGCTCATGAAATTACTTCTTGGGAAAATTTATTCTATTAAACTATTCATATGTGTCAGTAATTTTATTAACATTTACTCAGCTTTTCTGCATCCCTTCTACTGTGCTAGTTGCTCTCACATGCTCTTCCATTAAATTATTACAAAAAACCTATTAGGTAAATGTTTTTTCCATTTATTGTAGATGTGGTTAAATGACTTACTCAACCTCATCCTTCCAGATAGTATCCCAGACAGAACATAAATCTAGATCTCATAGTCCTTACTCCAGTGGTTTGGTTTTTTGTTTGTTTGTTTTTTCTGTAGCTAAGCATGACTCGTACGCATCTACCTCTGTATGCTGATACCTCTCCATTGTTTGTAGTAACATGCTGTGCATGCTGTGGAATAGTGATTCTAGCATTCATCACACGGAAATTGCTTGCCTGTTTCCCTCTGTAGGCTTTAAGTTCATTGAGAAGAGAAATCCTGTTACATTTGAAATCATATACTCAGAACTCAGCAGACTACCGAGAATTAGCGTGTGTGATAACGTATTTAATTAATACATAAATTTAGATCAATAAAGCACTAAATAAATGAGGGAGATGTTAATATTCAGGTTATATGCTCTGGTGTTTTGCAAATCACAAATTCTAAGAACAACTAATAGTCCCGTTGTCTTCATCTATATAAAATTTATTTTAAATTGAATATTTATTAATTAAATCACATCAGCAGCCTCTGTTATCCTGCTTGGACTTTGCTAATTCCACCCTCCAACAAGTTGTGGAATATTGCTTACAAGTATTTCTCTGCTGTCTTTACTGTTTTTTTTGTTTTGGTTTTTGGTTTTTGGTTTTTATATTTTTATTTATGTGAACTATCACCAAAACCAACCAATTCATCTCTATATAGAACAGAGTATGAACATTTCCCCCACCTCTTCCTTTACATCTACTTCCACTCCTAAATTGGGAAGAAATCTTAAAATCTCATTGCCACTTCAAATTCTCAACTAGATTTCCCTGGATAATATCTCATCCAAGTAACTTCCCAGAACCTACTAAAATTCCTCCAGGGAAATGGAACTCTCCTTCTCCTGATGGAGCTTGTGCCATATTTAGCCTTCTCAAATTAGAACTGGGAAGTAATGGAACATTTTATCAGGGAGAAATGTGAATTGGTATAAACTTCAGCAATATAAATCATGAGCCTTAATATTTGCATACCTTTCAACCAGATAATCCTAAAAATCTACCAGGAATTACCAAAGACATACACAATGATGCATATTCCAAGATGTTCTCTGCAGTGTTATTTATAATAACAAAAAGGAAAGAAAACTAAAAACCACCTGATTGCTTAACTACACAAATTGGTTGTGGTGACAATGGTTCATGTATATGGGTATAGTGAGATCAGTGAAAATTTATACCTTATGAAATGAGGAAATATTTATGGTATATTGGTATGTGAAAAAGTTACTTTATAGAACAGAATGGCAGTATCTGCATAACAGAAAATACTTGTTTAAAATTTATATTGATATGCACAGAAAAAAATCTGGAAATTTATAGATAATGATCATAGTTATTTCTGAGCAGGGGGATCATGAGCAATATATTTCATTAATACTTTACTTTTTTCTTGCAGACTTTCTAAAATAGTTTCTTCTGTAATTAGAGGAAAGGTAAGTTTAGTGTGTAGACCCTTCCTTGAATTGAACTGAAATTTCTCTCTCTTTTTAAAATAACTTCTGCATATTTTACTTGAGGATATATAAAGGAAAAAAATCTTACCTACTCATAAAAGTCTTTTAAACATTTGAAGCCCACTGCAGTGCCCCTCTCCCTGCTTCCCACCTTCTGTTACCAGTAGACTTGTGGTGTCCACAAGTCTGGCCCTCCCACCACCCAGTGGCTTCCCATCACACTTAGAACAAAAGCAGTGCTCATATTGGGGCCCATAAGGCTCTCTCTCTAATCCCACTTCCTACCATTATTAATCTCTCATTCCACTTTGGCCTCAAAGTTTTCTTACTTCCATGTTCCCACCTGTCTTGAGTCCAGTTTGGCTGCTATTACAAAATAGCACAGACCAGGTGGCTCATAAACAACAGAGATATATTTCTCACCATTCTGAAAGCTAGGAAGTCCAAGATCAAGGCACCGCCAGATCATAGACAGCTGTCTTATGGTATCCTCACGGGCTGAAAGGAGTAAGTAGGAAAGCTCTCTGAGGTCTCTTTCATAAGGGCTCTGAACCCACTCACGACTTCATGACTTCCAACCCCGTGACCTAATCATTTCCCAAAGGCTGTATCACCAAGAGCTCTCACACTGAGGATTAGGTTCTAACATATGAATTTTGAGGAGACGCAAATGTTCAGTCTATAGCACCACCTCATGAACTTTTCCTTTGCAATTCTCTTTGTCTAGGATACACTGCCCCCAGATATTCCAGGGCTCTCACCTCCTCAGGATGGTCTTACCTGAACACTCCCTCAAAACCAGCACCCTATCACTCTCAGTCCCCTTATTCTGCCTATTTTTCTTCCTAGCACTTACCACTACATAATAGTTTCTTAATGATTTGTCTGATTGTTTATGATCTGTCCCCCTAACCAGAATGTAAATTCCGTAAAGACTAGGACTTCTCTAGTTTTTACTCACTCCTATAATCTCCATTGCCTAGAGAAGACACAGACGGGTTAGGAGTTTGAGACACATGTTTAAACAGAGGCAGGCGGTGGTTTCATGTTTTCCTTACCCAGCTGTTGGACTTCCAAACTTCCCACTCTGAAATCAAACTGATGCCCAGGAAAGACCACCATGCTCCAAGTATGATCTGGCCAGAGGAGCAGCATGTCCCTCCCTCTTTCATCTTTCCCCATGCAGCTCTCTAATATGTCATCTAAATTCAAATGCCATTCCCAGCAGCCACATCACCCTTCTGACTCACACAGAGCATCTAATGAGTACATTGCCGCAAAGCAGGTATGAACCACAGCTTCCAATTAATATTTATTCACTCTAGCAACTCATGAAGAGACCTGAGAATACATATATTATTTTAAGGGGAAATGTACACACAGAGACATCTTTTGCGTTTAGAAAATTATGTGGGAGACATTCTCTCTGAGGTCAAAAACACTTAAAAAAAAGAGTGAGAGAGAGAGTAGAATTGACTAACACCTGAAGCTTGTAGAAAATTCAAGTCCTGGCGCCACTGACAGATTAAACAATGAACGACTTGTTTGTGCACCGTCTTGGCAAAAACACACTGTTGGGGAAGGCATGACTCAGAGAACAAGAAACAGGACATGCAACAGTTATATTCAGGCAGATCCACCCCAGGCAAGCAGACGAGCATCCACATTGCTAGTACTTCATCAACAACATGGAACAAACAGGTATATGAGGATGAGACTTTTGTATAAAAGAAAATATGTACCAATGAGATGACAAGATAAAAGTTATTGCCTCCTTTACTGCTGTTTCTGAGTCCCTGAGGAATCTGTCATAGAAGGGAAAAACCCCAGTGATGATCTGTGACTCTGTTTTTCATATAATCTTAAAATATTTTTATTAAAAAAAATGAATTGGACACCAAAGTAATGAAAACATTAAAAATGTATTTCTTTTGCAAAAACTTGTAAGTTGATGCCATAAAAAATGGAACTGTTAACCACGCTATTACTAATGGGATTCTTTGTGAAGAATGTTTGCTTGGATCAAGATGGTGCTGCCTTTCTCTCAAAGTCTGTAACTGCATTCAAGGTTACGGTGCCCATCGAGCCCCCTGAAAATGAAGTAAAGGACTCAGCAGTCTTGGGGAGGAGGAAGAAAGGATTGGCACATGGATAGAAGAGAGACTTTTAATTTTACTCCATTAAATTAAATGTCCTTTTTTTACAATCTTAATAAAATGCACATTAAAAAATGACCAACTTGACCATTTGTAAGTATACAGTTGAACAGTGTCAAGCACATCCACACTGTTGTGCAACCAATCTCCAAACTTTTTTTCATCCTGGAAAAGTGAAACTCTACACCCTGTAAACAACAACTACTCCTTTAGCTCTTACGTGGCTAGAGTTTTTAACCATTAGAATGTATATTTTAATCACAAAAAAATATAAAAGGGAAACCTGGATTCACAGAGTGAAAGAAGATGACATTTAGTTCACATCTGCATGGAAAATTCAGTCTCCAAATAAATACCTTCAAAGGACGGGCCAAAAATCTTGGAAGACAAAAAATTGACAAATAAAATCGTTGGTCTCTTAAATATATTTACCAAGGAGAAGTTATCTGGATGACTAACAAATATTTGGACTACAGATTTATAGGCAGAATAAATACTAAGCCATTCCATTCTTCAAAATGCGATGCCAAATCCATCTCCCTGTTACTCACTAGCAATTTCCATTGACTACAATTACTCACAGACAGATATTTGAATAAAAGCCTGTTACTAGTAGTAACTTGAGCTCTGGAGCCAAATGTGGCAGAACCATGGTCAAAAATCTCCTCACAGCTATGAACACATTGTCACTGAAAGGACATCTGCATATCAGAGGACACAGTTGACTGATCCTTTCAAGAAACTTGGCTTGGGAGCCTACAGACCAGCAATGACCTGGATTCAAATACCTATCTATGGGTTTTCCCTTAATATCCGATTTGCTTGGAATTTCCCCAAACACTGAACAGTCGTTTTTTGTTTTTCTTCGGTTTTTTTGTTTTTGTTTTTGTTTTTGTTTTATTGCATCATTTCTGCTAAGCTCTCTATTTACAGTGACATCACTTTGTTAGGGTGTGGGAGAGAGTAGAACGTCTAAATATATCCCTAGAATTCAGCCATTTTCTTACCTATTCACATATCAGTTTGTTACTTCACTCCATGGACGGGTCCATGTACCTGATGAAAAGTCATTTTTCATGCCCATTTTCCTGTCACTTGAAAATAACACTTGGGTAATAAAACCGCATGTCCTCTATGACTGGAGGAAGGAGTAGGTGGGAGAGTTACAAGTCAGTAATAGCTGCCTGAGCTTCCACACCTAGGAGACAATCACGCCACTTCCCAATCTAATTAACAATTCCTCTTTGCCAAATTTAAAAAATAAAATTTTTCTTAAAATTCATGAGAACTTCATACTCAGTTAATTCCAGAAACTCTTAGTTTAATTTGCAGTCAACAGAATAAAACAAAATGACACCTCATGTTTGTAGAGGGCTGTAGGATTTTCACAGTGCTTTCATGAACAGTGTTTCATTTTGATCTTCAGACCAATTCAGAGTGTTGGATATTGTTATTTTCATTTTGCATATGAAGTAATTAAGATGCAGACTATTTGAGTAACTTGTCCCCAAATTATACATTAAGTTTGTGTGAAGACAGGACTTAAGCCCAGGTCTTCCAGGAATAGTTCTATCTTTTCCCATTATACTAGTCTTTCTTGTAGGTCCATGCATTAAGTGTTCCTTTTTGGCAAATTCTAATACTGCTTTTAATCAGTAGGAAAAAAATATAGAGACTTTTATCCCCTTGGGCTAAACCGACCATTCACATGCAAACATGAGATTTATAAAATGATTGGTATATATTAAAGAAATCTATTATTCCATCAATACTTCCTTTTTTGCTTTCGCTAATAGAGGTTGTCCACACAGCGGATTTATGCAGATGTTATGATTTTATAATGTCTGTTCATTTGAGATTAGTTTGAAATGTCAAAGAGTTTTGATATTTTAGGTTTTACACTTCATGCATCTCTCCCCGTGCTAACATTACGGTTTCTGCCAAGCACCAAATTTAGCACCTTCACAGAGCTTTTTCTAGCCTGCCCCAAACAAGAAGCACTAGAAATTACTGAAGACAAGTTGGCCTTGTGAGATTTCCAAACTAGTTTCTAAACCAAAGAAATGGAGTGAGATAAATTTAGAACACTTGGGAGCTTTGAGTCTATTTGGATAAATTTCAGTTACTACCGATGTAAAAGCATGTCCTAGAAACAAAACGGGTGATCAAAGTCTCACCTCTAAATGACATTCATCACCCATAAAATGCACAAGGGCAAACTTTGCTTTGTTGGGAAATGATAACACATTCTTTATTCAAAAACCAGAACACATTTACATGGATTGGGAAGAGGGATTTTTAGTTGATTTTGTTGTCATTGCTATAGTTTTTATTATTTGGGTGGTTTTGGTTTCAACAGCTTATATTATACTGGGGTTTTACCTGTACCTACAGTCAGATCAATTTTTTAAAATTATTTCTATGATGGTAAGTAACTTTCGTGGATTACAAGTTGAATAAAAATGTACTACACTGAATCATTTATGGTAGTGATTTCATTATAAGATGATCAATAAAGCACTATATCTGTGGCCCATCAATCAAAAGTAGGAAACCTTTTCATTGAAGTAAACTGTTCATAGAATACCAGAAATGCCATGGGTTTTTCTGGAAAGTAAAATGTCAATATGCTGAGAGTTTATGCCTGCAGATCCAATAATGAATTCTAGGAATCTCTTCTAATATATTAGCCCTAAATACCGGAAATAACATAGACGCCAAACATGTTCATTATTGTGACAAGATGCAAACAGCCAAATTATGCAATGATAGAAGAATATTTAAGTAAATTATTGTATATTCATAATATTGAAATATTATTATGTAGCAATTAAATATTATGAAGGTTTTAAATGTTGTAAGGATGTACTTTGAGTCAGACAGACTGGAGTTTGAGTGCTGATTCTAACACTTTATTTAGCTCTGTAAAACTAACCTCGCTGGAGGAGAGACAAAATGGCGACTGGAGAGGAGGTCCCTAAAGCCTCTCCCAGAAAACACAATTGAGCAGCCACCCAGGAGCCAAGAAAGAGGACCCGAGGTGACAAAAAAATGGCAGCTGAGACATCCACGCATTGCAAGTAAACACCTAGGGTTTGGAGAGAAAGGGGTGAGCGGGAGAGAGGGGAGGGAGCAGAGACGGATCGCAACAGGAACCGATCGCGGCTGACTGCCGTGCATGGGAGGGGGAAGCCAGGAGACGACAAGAGAAAAAGCCCTAGCAAAGCGGCAGAACAGTGGGAGTCCGTTGGGGAGCTAGGCTGGGGAGCTGAAATTTGGAGCGGCGAGTTGGGGACAGACCTTGGGAGCCAGCCTCTGGAACTCTTGAGTGGTAGCAGGGCTGAGCGAGGACTCTGAACTGCAGAGACGGCATCTTGGCTCTAGGTTCCCTTGGTAGCCACAGAGCAGGCGCGCGCGGCTCGTGCACAGGGCTGTGGTTCCTGGTCCTGGCCCGCTGCGGGGGTGAGCCGGCTGCTGCGCAGACAGCGCACAGCCCCTACACAGACAGGGCTGTGGCTCCCATTCTGGCGCACTGCGGAGGCAGGCCAGTTACTGACACAGCGTGCGCGGCTCCTGCGCAGGGCTGCGGCTCCCATTCCAGGCCCTCTGCAGAGGCGGGCCGGCTGCCTTCCTACCATAGGGTCAGACCCACAGCTTCGAACTTGTGTGCACGCCTGCTCGCGCACCCCTGGGTCCTAAAAGCAGTGCGAGCCCACAGACTCTGTCCCAACATTTGGCCACAGAAGCAGGCCTGGGAAGAAAGGCAGATTTGATAGCATTTGCCCCAGCCAGCAGGAGCAGCCTTGGCCCACACCACCCAGCTTCCCCAGCATAGGGCAGAAGGTGGAGCTGCCCCGGTGGGCCTTTGTTGGCCTCTCCCCTTTTCTACAACCTTCCCAAACAATTAACTATAGGAAGCGGAGGGACCATGATAGATGCGCACCGCCTCCAAATGTAACAGGAGACCAGAAATAAGAAATAAGCAACCCCTCTCTCTCCCAAAACTTGCCCCCACCCCCCGCGAACCACCTCGTGTCTGCCCTACAACAATTGGTACACCACAGAAGTACCAATCTGGGCTCCTGGGCACTACTGAACATAACGCCCTCATGTCAAAGAGGAAGAACCCAGCAGACGGGATGAATTCCTTAAAAACTAAAACTCCTCAGAAAGAACAGGAAATTTATCAAGACAGCTTCTTAGACCTAGAAGTTTCCGAATTAAGTGACAGAGAATTTAAAGTAGCCATGCTAAAGGCTGTGAGAGAAATGAAAACATACTGGCAGAGCACCATGAATGACATAAACAACATAAAAAAGGACATGAATGACATAAAAAAGGAACTTCATGAACAAAAGGAACAATTTAACGAAGAAATTCAAAACATAAGGAAGATTGAGATGGAAATGCGAGAGATAAATAATACAATAAAACAAGTGAGAAATGAAATAACTGCCATAGGAAACAGGGCCAACCAGATGGAGGAAAGAATTAGTGATATCGAAGATCAGAATGTGGAAAAGCTAAGAAAGAGGAAGACAGGGAATACAGAACCAAAAGGATTGAAAGAACTCTACAAGAACTATCTGACTCCATGAGACAAAACAACATCAGGATAATAGGAATAGAAGACGGGTAGAGCATTCTACAGAGAGCATACTCAAACAAATAGTAGAGGAGAAATTTCCAAACCTATGGAAAGATCTGGAACCCCAAGTTCAAGAAGAAAACAGGTCCCCTAGATACCTGGACCCTAACAGATCTTCTCCAAGACACATGGTACTAAAGATGTCCAAAACTAAAGACAAAGAGACAATTCTCAAGGCAGCCAGGGAAAAAAGAACTATAAACTTTAGAGGAAAACCCATCAGGCTGGCATCAGATTTCTCAGCAGAAACTCTGCAAGCCAGGAGGGAGTGGAATCCAATATTCAAAAGTTTAAAAGAGAGGAACTTACAGCCAAGAATAAATTATCCAGCAAAATTATCTTTCAGGTATGAAGGTGGAATAAAGACCTTCTCAGACAAACAGAAGCTGAGGGAATTTGCCAGCACAAGGCCAAGAAATACTGAAGGAGGCTCTTCGACCTGAAACAAAATATCAGGAAAAATGGAACAAAGTTGGGGCAACAAGAAAGAAACAAGAATAAAACAAAAACAAAGAAAGAAATAAGTAATGGCCACAGGAAATCCTCACATATCGATCATCACTCTAAATGTTAATGGACTGAACTCACCAATAAAAGGACACAGAGTAGCAGACTGGATTAAAAAACAGAACCCATCCATATGCTGTCTCCAAGAAACACACCTCAGCCATAAGGACAAACACAGACTCAGAGTGAAAGGATGGGAAACAATACTTCAAGCAAATGGTAACCAGAGAAAAGCAGGAGTTGCCATACTGATATCTAATGAAATAAACTTTAGGTTGAAAAAGATAGTAAAAGACAAGGATGGACATTACATAATGATAAAAGGCACAATACAACAACAAGAAGACTTGGCACTAATTAATATGTATGCTCCCAACCAGGATGCACCAAAATACACAAAGAAACTACTAACAGATTTGAAAGGAGAAACTGATGAACACACAATCATTGTGGGAGACAAACACCCCGCTAACAGCCATGGACAGATCATCCAAGCAGAAAATAAATAAGGAAACAACAGCTCTAAATGACACATTACAGCAATTGGACATCGTTGACATTTACAGGACACTTCATCCAGCAAAAAGAGACTATTCCTTCTTTTCTAGTGCACATGGAACATTCTCAAGGGTAGACCATATGCTGGGACACAAAAGTAGCCTCAGCAAATTCAAGAAGATCGAAATCATACCAAGTGTATTCTTGGACCACAAAGCTTTGAAATTGGAGATCAACTGTAAAAGGAAAGCAGAAAAAAACACATATACATGGAGATTAAACAACAGCTTATTTAAAAAAGGACTGGATAAAAGAACAAATAAAAGATGAGATTAAAAAATATATAGAAACTAATGACAATGAAAATACAACGTATCAGAATTATTGGGACACAGCGAAAGTGGTAGTAAGAGGGAAATTTATATTACTACAGGCCTATCTTAAGAAACAAGAAAAATCGTAAGTAAACATCTTAACATCCCACCTTAAAGAACTAGAAAAAGAAGAGCAGACAAAACCCAAAGTCAGCAGAAGGAAAGAAATAATAAAAATTAAAGCAGAGCTAAACCAATTGGAGAACAGAAGGACAATAGAAAAAATTAATATAACGAAGAGCTGGTTCTTCGAGAAAGTCAACAAAATTGACAAACCCCTGGCGAGACTAATCAAAGGACGAAAGGAAAGGACACAAATATCCAAAATTAGAAATGGAAGGGGAAAAATTACCACTGATATCACAGAAATACAAAGAATTATAAGAAAATATTATGAAGGACTTTATGCCACTAAATTTAACAACCTAGAAGAAATGGACAAGTTTCTAGAAACTTATAGCCTACCTAGATTGAAACAAGAAGAACTGGATAATCTAAATAGACCAATTGATAGTGAAA